>OY756361.1:5909949-6433066 GCA_963576895.1 Ceraclea dissimilis
GCCGCAGACATTTTTTTTAATACGAGATTATTAGATAAAAAAACATCCGGCTGTCTATATAGGTATTACGTATCTCTTTAAATAATAATTATAGGTAGGTATATTTAACGTACCTGAATGAACAATATAGTAATAAGATTCCAATGTATTATTTTCGGAAGAATATTGAAAACGAAAAAGTTTATATTATTTTCAGGGATCAAAGGAGATTATTTCTGAAAGAAAAACTTCATTTCACCATTCTTCATATTGACCCAAATAATGAAGCGTGCAAGGTATCCTAGTACATTCATGTTATTTTTTGTTTCCTTCCTATTTTTTTCCTCCTAAGTACATTCTCCTTATAAATTGTTATCCTGCGAAACATCATTACCTATTCATGACTTTATTTTTCTACGTCTTTTAATCCGATAGACATAGTTTTTTTTTCGTCATTTTAAAACATCGATTGTACGCAGACACAAACCCTTTTTTATCTATTTATAAAGTGTATGACCCATAAAGATTTTTTTTTTAAATAGTTAATTTGGACCGTCTGGCGTCTGAACTTTGGGATAAGAATACTAGACTCTTAGGAAGTGGAAAGAATACACTAAATAGTAAATGACAAATTCGTAATACTTCGAAACAAAGCATTGCGGTTAACAATTTAAACATCATATTAATTATTGCATAGATATTATATTGATGTGTGTCCTTTTACACATCGGGAATTTTCTAGTTATCTTATTATTTTATAGTGATGCTATAGAACGGATAGAACCAATCTATTAGTAATTTCCGAATTTACACTTTTTTAGAAATTTTTAAAAGTAAATTTTTAAACACCTCACTTTTTTACAACAAAGGAAAAATGTTTTTAGGCAGACTTTACATTGCACCAATTTTTAATACAATAGATTCGATTCAACGAAAATCAATAAACGTGGATGTTTAATAAAATTCGTCCAAAATTTCCGATGCAACGAATTTCTGACTGTGTAATGCTCTCGGTATCCTAGGTTTTCATAATGTCTATTAATACGATTTCACATTGTGAAAATGTTCACCTTTGTTCACACTTCATCGACTCCATTGTTGTATTTAAAATTATTGTCGTCATGTTGGCTACAATAATGCTGGTAGAAATAATAATATCGATAACCGAAAATATCCCATTGTCATACAAATATTCTCTCTTCAACGATTCTGTCACACAAAAAAAAGAATAACTTATTTTATTTCCAAACAAAAATAATAATGAACAAAATGTTTATCGTTTTAACAATGTTTGAGTCAAGATAAGCAAATCAGATATTAAAATCATATTATAATATTTATTATGATTCAAATACCTACAAATAATTTCATAATAATATTATTATCATACCAAATTATGCCCTCCGGAAATTTCAACCTCATTGCGGAAATTGTTAATATTGTAATATTTTGAATTGCAATTTTTGAACCGTTGTAATATGATTCGATGATATGATATTTATATCCATTCATCCACACCATCATGGTAAGCATAACCCATAGTAAGAGATAACCAGCAACAGGTTGGTGGATGTGCATTTTACCTAGACGCGACGTGCGGTTCTAATAGTTAAAGAATCTTCTAAAAACAGCCCTACTTTTAGGATATTTTATTAGGATTATACAAATCAATTTGTTGTGTGACATTAATTCGTCTACATCCTTTATAAATCATATATCTACACCTACACACTACACCTGCTCACGCTGCACAAGTTAATTAACACTCCACAGTACACGAACACATTTCTCATACATTCATCAACAGAGGAACACACCAGTAGGAGTGTCGAAACGTCGATCAAGTTTATCAACACACGGTTTACCCGAACATCAAGAAACAATATCAATCGCACACCGTGAAAACCTTCAACATTTACTAAATCATATATCGTTGACATTCACTGTGAAATGACATTCAATTCTAATGGATACTTATTTAACCTTTTCAAAACCACTTATAATGACGGACTATCTAAAATGAAGTTTCTTGGTAAAATACTGTCTTTCAATTTCACATCCATACTTACCTAATAAATTCTTAACCAACTTTCAATCTATTTTCAAGCCAAAAGTTTTAATTCCGCAGAGTATTGTGGGTTGTGACATGGGAGATAATTTTATTTAAAACATCAATATACTAAATGAAGCGTGAATTGAAAAACCAATTATTGTGGAACGCTGTCAAACACATATCAATAATACAATTTAAATATTTTTCACAATAATAGTGCGATGGTTTATAGTAAGTATCCTTTGTCTATACTACGTGTCCGGTGTCACCTACACCTACAATACTCAGCTAAAACATAAACACAAAAAAACATTCATATCTTCATGCTACCTTCAATTTATATCCAAAAAGTGGGATGTTTAAAAAAAGCAATTTGTTCTGCAACTACTTCATATTCTGAAAGATTAACTATGTACGAGTGGGTAGCAAAAAGGTGAATTAATTTAAAACGAAAAGCTAAGTCAATGGACCATTCATGAAGCTTTTTAATAGACGTTCAAGTACCAGCTATCTCTCGTATATTCAAATGAAATACTCGTAAATCACGGATTTATTAAACGTTTTGATAAAATGTATTTTATTACTTACCTTCCGACTTCATAACTCCAATATCTTTTTGATATCTTGAGATTAGAAGCACTTCCTTTTCCACGACTTTATTACTTGCACTTTTATGAATATTATTCAAAGTTATATGAAAGTTTTACGAAGCTTTTCATTTTTATTATCAATCAAAAAAGAGAAAATAATATCATGGAGTTATGGATTTTTATCTCAAAAGTCTCTTTTCTTTGTATTCAACGATGTTCTTAGTTAGCTTAATTAACGAAAAACAAGATAAAGAAAAAAAATCGCACGAGATCAGTTTAAATTGGGAAGTTTTTATCTCACAGTTGATCACGTAGTTATTTATTTACATAATTTTGAATGTTATTAGTCTTATATACCGTATACGATTTTGTATAGAAGGTAAATTAAGAAAATTTACAAAATATTCATAATTTTCAGCAGAAACTTTGTATGGCTTGTAAAACAGAAAAGAACAACAAATGACATTGAATATAATTGCCTGTCACATTGTTTTTTATATTTTATAAAACTATTGCAATTGTCTAGATAAACTTAGATAAATTCAGATACTTAAAGGACGAAGTTGTCATAATATCTTCTCAGAATAATATACAACTTTAATAATTTTGTACATTTTAGGTCCTGCTATATACAGACATATCGTTTTTTAGGTTCGGCTCGTTTCATACATTTTCAATCAGCTTTCAGCCTTAAAACAGAACCAATAACCGTAAAGAGGACTCGCTCATAACCCAACCCGGATTACTCGGGTCTTATTCGTTCAACAGCTCTTCCAACTACGTACAAAATACATGATAAAGAATACCAAGTTATTTTTAGATGTACTTCTTTCATACGCTTAAAAAAAAGATATCTTTCATCGGTAATGAACTTCAGCTGAATGATTCGACTACCCATGAATTTATAGCTTTTCCTTAAAACATACTTCAATTTTCACGCCATGTATGGTAACCAGACATAAACTCAAGTACAATAAGAGTGCTAGAAATTTTACATTGAGGGCGCTAATAATATTGACATACAAATTTTACCTCATTTTGTAAAATTCCGTACTTAAAGTTGATCTTTAGTCTAGTGACCGACAAAAATATTAATATTTCACGGCGAGTATTTCATAATCCCAATGAATTTTCTTCGTTTTAAAAGAAAATGGAAAGAATAATGTGACTTATCTTAAATTAAGAGAAAAAAATCACCTCGGCGATTTTTATCTTGTAATTTATTAAACTGTCTCCGTTAAGTTGGAAAAATGTCGTCTCCTGACCCGTGATTTCGAAAATAAATTCTAGTTTATATCGTCCTATCTTTTGATAGCAAAAAGATTTGAACACCAGGGCCACATAACTTTTTTTCAGTACCAATCTATGTATTCTGTATACAGCAAACGTTTTAGACAATCTGTTTCTCAAAGATGACAAATTAAACCAACAATATCATTTCGTTTTGTCAAATGGATTTTATTGAAATATTTTAGGTCATAGATTTTTAAAATTTTGAACCATTTTCAAATCTCTCCTTAAATTAAAAACTCTATAAAATACATTTCAAAGACATAAGATGAACCAGTGTCTTCTTAATTTTTCAAATTCATATTCAACGAGAGAAGAAATTTGAAAACAATGAGACGACCTCTTTCAACAAATCACATAACCAAGCTTTGTTTTCAGTGCAGACTAATGGTCTAATATACAAAACGAATCATTTTCTAATGTCTATTATATGACTGATATTATTTCTCTCTCTCTCTCTCTCTTTTTAGGCAAAGCACCCGGTTTCGAGTGATACATGCCTTCTATAGTATCTTTCATTCATAGAACACAATCTGCCAGCAAATACCATAAGTCACACACATCATATTCCCAACAAATATCGCGATTGCAGTATAAAACTCATTATCCCAATACACACTATGAGAAAAGGAAAAAACTCCGATAGATAAACTGTTCCATATAACAATGTACCTATGTCTGCAAGCACAGACATGAACGATAGATTCTACTACGTAAAATATACCTTACGGATTCAGAATTATTGTTGTAG
The DNA here is from genome assembly GCA_963576895.1 of Ceraclea dissimilis. Taxonomy (NCBI): domain Eukaryota; kingdom Metazoa; phylum Arthropoda; class Insecta; order Trichoptera; family Leptoceridae; genus Ceraclea; species Ceraclea dissimilis. Next base: position 5,914,613 of record OY756361.1, read on the forward strand.
AATTTAACACCGAATATAGCTCGGTCAAAACAAACTTACAAAAACAGGGTTGTACATTAATTCAACATATTATAATATAGTATTAGATAATTAATTTTTGTTGTTTCTACTTTTTTCTTTTCAATTCAAAATTTCCATTATACTATCTTACCGGTCGAGGATTCAAACATTTTTATCATATTTTTTCAAATGTTTTGTTATCGCACTGTTAACTTTTGGACAGTTCAGGGACAGCAAGTGTTGAGCGTTAAGCGGAAAGGATAAGCCCAGAAGGCGAATTTCTCGCAAAAATTCGTCGTTAGGTAGTAAGCAACAATTAAAAAGTACATGATCTGCGGTTTCATCCTCCTCCAGGCACGCGCACATAGCAGATGTCAAAACATGAATTCTTTCAAGATGCGATGCCAACACCGTATGGCCGATTCTCAACCTACTTAGAAGGGAGACATTTAGTTTAGATATTTTACAATTACAGAACCAAGGTGACTTAGGGATTTTCGGTTGAATAGATCTGTAGTAGGAGCCAGTCGATGACTCACAGTAAATTTGGTCCCATTCATCTTGAACCGCAGCCTTAATCACATTAATATAGTCGTTCGTGGGAAGAGAAAAAAAGTAAGGAATCACACCGCAGGCACGGGCCTCCTTCGCCAGGACGTCCACCCTCTCGTTACCAGCGATCCCAATGTGCGAAGGAATCCAAGCGATCGTGACCATCATCCCCCTACTGTGAGCTATATAAAGCATCATTTTAATATCACAAAGAATGTGATTATTTGCAAGGGCAGAATTATAATTACTTGATGTTAAACAATTAGCTACGCTGAGAGAATCAGTAAGAATTATTGAAGGTGACAAAGATCGTTGAGTAATTTCTCTTAGGGACTCTCTAATTGCCACGCACTCCGCAGTGAATATCGACGCTTCCCTAGGCAATTGGAATTGACTTTCTATGTCCAAGGAAGGAATACAAAATGCCGCTCCACACGCTCCGTCCGAACTCTTTGAGCCATCAGTATAAATTACAACCCGATTCGGCCAGTTTTCCTCCAACTTTTGTAAAAACAAACGGTTGACATACGTGGCGCTCATTGAAGACCAGGATCTATCTATTCCAATCGATAGCTCAACGTTGGGTTTGTGAATAAGGGATTCAAATGGAATACTATATATGGGAAGAATGGATTCAGGACGATGTCCAAGTGAATCCGTTATAAAGTGCCAAGATTGGCAGAGAATTGGGGGGGTAACAGTAGTCTTATGTGCAATGGATTGGAAAAAGGAGTAGAGATGTTCCAATTTGGAGAAAATTGGGTGATAACTTTCGCTTGTTCTAAGAAGGATAAATTTGTGGGACAGAAGTTTTGTCCTTAGAGAATAAGGCATATCGACACACTCAGCCTGTAAGGCAACCACAGGGGAGGATCTCATTGCACCTAAAATTACTCTGAGACATTTGGACTGTATTCTGTCTAATTTTATTTGCAGATATCGTGGAAGGGGATCCATGATAAAGCACGCATAATCTATATGACTTCGAACCAGAGCGCAATATAGCATCCTCATCGTAGATGGGTGAGCACCCCACCATACCCTCGAAACAGCTCTTAAGATATTTATGTTTTTTTCGCACTTAGCCACTATGTTCTCCACGTGTGCGTTCCATGACAGCTTACAATTCAACGTCACACCCAGGAATTTAACATTTCCAGACACAGGAACCTCCACACCACACACCTTCACATTTACTTTTGGAATCGCGTGTTTCCTTGAAAAAATTACGATGTGACTTTTAGATGGGGCTAATTGCAAGTTACTATCTTTGAACCATGTGCTGACGGGACCCAGCGCCCCCTCCAATGACGACGAAGCACTAGTTATAGACTTGTCTGATGTGTAAAACACGAAATCGTCCGCATACTGCAGAATAGAGAGATGAGGAGGGATATGCGCCTGAAGATCCTGCGTGTAAATATTGAATAACAATGGGCTTAGCACCGATCCTTGAGGTAATCCTCTAAAAACCGTCCTCAGCATGGGGCCTATCGGCGTCTCAATAATAATATCTCTTTTACACATTAAATTAAATATAAGACAACTGACTCCAGCCGGAATTCCGAGAGCGCTCATTCTATCCAACAACAAAGGCAGAAGGACATTATCATACGCACTACTTGCGTCCAGAAAACAGGCGATTGTGTCGGTTTTCTTAGATCGTGAGAGATGGATATCTGTAACTAATATGCTGAGATTATCAATGCAGGATTTGTTTTTTCGAAAACCAAATTGCCAATTCGGCAAGAGATTGTTACTCTCCACAAACCACGCCAATCTTGTTTTGACCATGCGTTCCAGAACTTTAAGGAAGCAACACGACAGGGCAATTGGTCTATATGAAGAACCAAGGGATGAGTCTTTACCTGGTTTGGGGATTGGAACAATAATCTGTTTTTTCCAGGACTCAGGGATTGAGCAGGATTTTAAAATGGAGTTATACATCTCCAAGACCATGTTGAGAAATGATTCTGGAAAGTGCTTAAAAAAAGAATAGGGAATCAAATCGTGGCCCGGAGATGAATCTCCAGTGGAGTGGATTGCATTTGATAATTCATTAAGTGAGAATGGGACTGATAGATAGTTAGAGCATTGAAAAACAGGAGGGTTTTTTGGAAGTTCAGATATACTCGGGACGTAGGGCGGAGCCAGTTTGTCGACAAAATCGTTTACCCAAGAAGTGCATTTTGATGAGTTTACTCTAGGAGAATACGAGCCTCTGAACCTTCGGATTGAGTCCCAAACCTCCCCAGGGGGGGCTTCAGGTGACAAAGAGTTACAATAGTTCAGCCAACCCTGCCTTTTTTTCTTCCTAAGAAGTTTCTTGGTCTCGGCCTGTATCTTCCTAACCTCCAAATAGTTCGCAAGTGTTAAGTTTCTTTTGTACTTTCTTACTACGTTTGCTCTACTTTTCACCTTTTCCGTGCATTCCTTATCCCACCAAGGAGGAGAGTATCTATACGAAACTTTCGACTTAGATTTAGGAATAGAGACGTTTGCTGCATCTATTACCATGTCATTTATTTTACAAGCCAAACTATCGGAATCATTGTCTGAATTATCAATCGACAGAACTTCTGCATGAGCGACCAGTGTTTCTTCAAATAATTTCCAATCGGCTTTACCCGTCAAATATTTTGCTCTTGTTGGTTCAGAAGAAGTACGCTGTGATGAGTTTACCATTGTGAGTACGATGGGGAAGTGATCACTTGACATTATTCCAAATACATTCCAAGTAGTTAAACCTGCCAGGTTACTAGGACATATAGAAATATCTAGAGCATTTTGACTGTGATTTGGACGGGCGATACGAGTTGGCCGTCCATCATTTAATATGCATAAATCCGACTCCTCCACGAAGTCAACAACGGCTCTACCCGCCGTGTCGGACCATTCACAGCCCCAAGACGTGGAATGGGCATTAAAGTCACCCAAAATATAGAAGTTAGGAGTGAGAAGTGGTAAAATTAATCTCCAATACGACGTATTAAATACACTGGAGGCTGAGTACATGGACACAACGGACACGTCTAAAACTTTTATAGCCACGATTTGGATTCTTGGGTTAGGAGGCAGTTGTACCTCGTCGAAGGTCAAATTGTTTTTAATTAAGATGGCGGCACCGCCTCCAATTCTATCGGGACGATCGTCTCTTACACAGGTAAAACCAGGGAATGAAATAACTTTACCTGGGGAAAGCCAGGTTTCTGAAAGCGCAACGATATCGATGTTATGGGATCTAATTAAAAAATTGATTTCGTCTCTTTTGGCGACTGCGCTACAGCAGTTCCATTGGAGGATTGAGAGAGAATTAAGCTTGGTTATTTGAGCCATTTTCAATGAAGGATTGGAGAGCAGGAATTATAAAAGCAACGTTGGACGGTAGAGAATTTGTAGAAAGAAAGAGGTCAAGTATTAGCGACAAGATGGATTTAATGAAGGATTCGTTTGATGACGCGAGATTTTGGGATATATTTTCAACTGTAAAATTAGGATTGCTAGCAGACGAGGAAGATTGGTTGAAAGCACATCCGTTAGGAGCATTGAAAAGAGAAGAGCCATTGGGATTCAGAAGGAGAGCATTATGCTCAGCTTGGTTATAACCAGGAGTGAGAGGAGCCCTCGGAGTTTTGTATGTGAATTTACCACGGACTTTTTGGGTTACGGTGGAGGAAGGAGTTACTGGTTTAGATACAGCTTCAGCATATGATATGCCACTCGAGGGGTGTTGTTTGGATGCCTGTAAGTAGGAAGTGTTTTGTGAGGCCATGGTAAACTTAATAGCTTTTTGTCTGCTGTACTCTGGACAAGTGAGACTAATGGCCTTGTGAGGACCATTACAGTTGAAACACTTAGGGACTTCTGCTGAGCAGTCCTGGGAAGAGTGGTTACCTCCGCAGACGAAGCATTTCTCAGTTGAGCGGCAAGCATTACGAGTATGCCCGAACTTGCAACACCGGAAGCACTGGACGGTCGGGTAAAAATATGTTTCCACGTTAAATGAGTTGTAGAACAGATATATATTTAATGGAAGCTCCTGCCCTTCAAACGTGATAACTACTGATCTTGATGGTTTCCATTCCACACTATCGCCCGACCTATCCTTGAAGTTCAGTCTCCTGACCTTCAATATTCGGCCGATGTGGTTGTTTCCTTCCGTAATTAATGTAATAAGTTCTGATTCCGTCATTTCTGTGGGAATTCCCCTAACTAAGCCCATACGTGAAATATTGTGGGTCGGAACAAAGGCTTTATATACACTGTTGGACATTACGAAAATATTTTTGATAAATGAATTAGCCGATGAGCCGGTGGAGAATTCGATGTTGATTTTATATTTCCCTTCGGCCCTGACGGAGCCGTTAACAACGTTTGGTATCTTTCGCGCAAACATGAACTTCCCGAACTCTACGGGGAAGATTGGTTTCCCCTGCTCACATTTTTGTACAATCACGTGAAAAGGTCCGGATGATCTTGGGGGATACAGATATTGTATAGATGCGGAGGGAGAAGGATCAGAAGAGAGAGGGTTGGAAGAAGAAGGAATGGAAGTTGAAGGTCCAGAAGATTGAAATATAGAGCTGTCCGTTTCCATGCTATTGTCAATTCGTCTTTTTTTTGGAGTTTCTAAGGGATCAGGAGGAAGAGGGGGGATGTCCACCCCCTCCATCCTGCGATTTTCTTTTCCCTATACGCAGATCAAATATTTCGTTGCATACAATACAAGGAAAAAATAATAAACTAAAATTAAATGAAAAATAAAATCAGTGGCAACCCTGCCTTCGCAAAAAAATAACAAAGTATAATAAAGAAAGAAACGAAAAGAAATAATAATATAAAATCTTAGCTGAATGTCCGCGTTGTATAGAGCTCGCAACCACACAACCACTCACTAACACCGTTGACTCAGGAATGACTGATATTATTTATAGGATACATTTTCTATAGCAATATCCTTCGTCGAATCTTGTAACGCCCAACACCAATAAGTATACTAAAGAAAATAAAATTATAACAATAGATTGGCATTATTTGTGACAAATATACGTGATATTAGATATTAATGGAAGCGTTTGTAACAGTACACCAATAATGAAAAAAATGGTATAATATATTATTTTCGTTACCAATAATTATTTCTCTTAGGTATTATTTATTTCCCTATTATATTTCATCGTTCCTAAGATATCGTCTGTTTCTTTTCCTCGCTTAGTAAAGTATTGCCAACAATTAAAATGTTATTAATATTATCAGCAGCAAGCTTATATTGCAATAATTTCTCGAAACGTCACATATTGGATTTCATACAGCATATTATTTCGTATAAGATTATGATTCTTTCACTCTTATTGACATACGTATTTATTTATTTGTACTTTTGGTGAACAAGATACAAAAATATGTTAACATTACGAATATAATTCATAGCATTAACGTACTACAATTCCTAAAAGTATTTTTTTTATTTATTTATTTAACATAAAATACATTTACAATTTACAATTATTAAGTACATGGTAAGAATATGATTAGCAATGATCTTGTTACTCCCCGGATATGAGTATATTACTCGTGTTCCGAGGTTTTTACGTTTTTAACGTAACGTTTTTAATCGTAATGTCAATTTGTTTATATTAGATATCAATGCAAAAATCGTTAGCGAGTTGAATGAAATCCAAAGAAAATACATCTTCATACAAAAAAAAACTGATTCTTAATTAAGTAAAATATCCCTAATTGGTTTAATATTTTAACAAAAATTACATTTTTCTGGACAATCTAGATGTACGTCATCATGAAGCTGACAAAATCCTTACATTTTTGGCAACCTTCCATGCTCTACATCTCGTAATCTTTTAGCTACAAATTTATTTAAGAAAATAATAAAATAATCTAGATTCATTGTGTCATTCCTCTTGTCTGCTAATTTATATTTTATAATTAAAATCTTTTCAAGGTGATAAGAACTTTTTTCTGAGGCTACGTAAAGAGATTTTCTAGTCATCTTTAAGAGTTGGGATAAACTTCTCGAGCTTTTAGTAAACTCTCAACATTCTAAGAGGGAATTAACTGATGTAATCGATGTACGTATGAAGCTTTGTATCTCCGAGTTTCCTTACAAAATTTTACTAAGAGAATTTTCATTCACGTACTCCTAAAATAGATTTTCTATAAAATTTCCTATTATACTGTAGTTATCCAAAGAAGTAATAGTGTTATAAGTAAATACATACATATAACTTGTACTCGTAAATCACTTTTTTTTTCACATTCATAACTCAAAGTCGACTTCAACATCTCTTTTACCTTCCTTACACTACTTTTTTTGAAAGGCTTTTTTGTAACCTGCCAGGACGTGTTAAAATAAAATTTATGCCAATAACATCACACAGTACTCTTTTAAGAACGTGAAAGGATTTACGGTTGAATGTTTTACGTCAATCTGGGCTAAGTGTAGAATCTAATCGAGACAAATGCACGTTAAGTGTACGTGTATCGAAAGTTCCCAGTAAAGTATTTATTCAGATATGATTTTAAGAACTATAATCACTCTATCAATCACGTAAGCATTACTTTCGATGGTAGAGTTATGTCGCTTTAATCAATGGCGAAAAATTCTTCGGTTTACGATCATCGATTTGCGACAAATATGCTTGTCCCATGTAACTCCTTCATCATGCCCTGAATATAAACTTTCATAGTGAGTGGTGATCCTCGCAGTGTAAGTAAAGAAAAATCTCCTAGTCACACATGTATCAAAATCAAATACTAAATTAATTTAAAACAAACTACTACAGCAGCATATGGGCTAAAATTAAAAAGATGTATTGGAACATACGAGTGTACGTACTGTGTACGTAGTACTTTTCCGAGAGTGATGCAACATCAACAGAGCTTTTCGCGGATTTCTAGGTTTCGCGTGAATAATTTGACCGGATTTTGATGAAAAATTTCGCCCATTATTGAATCTCCGCAGTATTTTAATATAGCAGTATACCATGATAGGAGTTGGTATCATATTTGATATTATACCAGTCACGTTTGCGTCAAGAGACGAAAAGCTTAGGCTTAAATCTGAACAAGATTTTTTTGTTTGTGATGAATGATAATAATATTTACATTCAAGAGATGTTCTTCATATTCTATTTGCGAATTGAATCCAGTGGTACGTGCTCATCTCTAAATTAATGATTCCAAAAACAAACAAACAGATTTGATAAACAGAATTTAAATTAACCTTATGTTTGCAGATACAATTCACATCAAGAAGGTGTAGAGGTAACGTTTATACGAGTAAAATATGCAAGAATCACAGAACGTTGTCAAACAGTAATACAGAAATAGCAACGACATAAAACGGTACTCCACTCTTTTCACCGTTAATGCTTCCGAGTATCCTGTAAAAGCTGGGAAACAAAAAATGCAAGAGACAAAATAACGTCTCATTTGGTTTAGCAACGAGGTGCATCTGGCATTTTGTACATTGTAACGAGATTGGGTTCTGCAGGCATGATAGATACGAGTGCATGCATGTGTCGTGCATCCTTTGTAAGGTAATACACACCCTCGAAACTGGTGAACCCGTGATTACATAGTTAAATAAATACATGAGAAATTATATAATCGTCTTAAACAAACTAGAATAGTAGCCTTTGTATTAATAGGTCGGAAAATCAGAAAGCAAAAGCAGAGATAAACATCGTATTGTCAAATGCTGGGAGCAAATGGATGTTTATTATGTACATATCGTTTGAAGTATAATACTTGACATATCATTTGGTTTCCAAATATCGGAAGAAATTGATATTAAAAAAGAAACCTATGTCCTTTCATCTACATATTTTTTCTCTACAAAAGATACTTCAATCTCCTGCAAAATCACCACAACAATAGTCCATGACACCCATTTCCATAATATTCACGGAAATTGTCCTTTTCTCTTTTTTCCCCTCGTTCAATTTGTCCGGATCGGTTGGTTAGGATCGCCCTTTCGACCTCCACATATAAACTTGATATATTATTAAAGTTACTCAGATTGAAAGCAATTGTTATGCGCATACAGTTACTAACACTTTTTTACACGGCCGGTACTGAGATGAAAAATGGGAAATGTGTGAAAAATATTTTGAATGAGGAAATTTTATCTTAAAAGTAAGAAGTAAAACATCTTGTGGTAACACAATGTTTTATTTTATTATTGTTTCGCTAACGTCATTATTTTTTTCTTAACATCTACTCGTGAAATAAGATACCTACCAAATTATTACTGTGTATTGGTAATATTTTAGGAATAACGTAATTTATTCCAAAATCAGAATATTTTTATAGCCTGTTTTATGAGTAATTGTTTATTTTATCATTGATCTCGAAATTATATCTCCTTGGGAACACATTACAGTTGTTTGATGATAATATCCAAGATGATGAATTTACATTGTAATAATTAGATTGTGATACAAATGTGAATGATATGTGAAATGATAAAAAAATGTTGCTGAAACGCGGAATACTTGGGATGAAGTATGTATTCACCTGATTTGTCAATGATTTCAATTAACGAAACATAATTTCAAAGTTACATACACCTATTCTATGACGAGTCCAAGTGCCCAAAATTAGGGCCTAGGGACGATATTGAATAATAAACAATATTCTGCATATTTCAGCACAAGAATGTAAGTAAGTAAGAAGTAGCGTGAAGCGTAAAAAAGTGATTGATTTTGTACGCACAACATTGGTCGTTAGATAGATTTCTAATTAATTCTTGTATCTTCTAATTTCCCAATTTAATAAATGTTAAGAGTATTTGTTATCTTGGCACAAAAATTTGAAAAGTATTGGTTGTGCCCTTCTAAAATATCGTCACTTTGATAAAATAATATCTTTACAAGCCACTCGGTGGGCGTCGAGAGTGTTAATTTTCAATATCCAATTCAAACAAATGTAGCCCAATCATACTAAAATATTATCTGTAAAATCTCTCCCGTGGGTAAGTGAAAGCAAACGAAATTTCAATCATAAAATCTAATTATAAGAATTCTGTTGAGAATGCTGATAAATTTTCATTAATAGTTAGTGTAATCGTAATTTACTTTTGAAAAGAAACCTCTTCAAAGGAAAAAGCAATATGATATTTTGATAACCTATTCCTTATATTACAAATAAATATTGGGTAGCTTTCCCGTCTTTAGATCTGAATGGTAAAATCTACTTCTCTGAGTTCATGTTTTGTTGAAAAACCGAATAAATGGGACGTTTTCCAAACAATGTTCGAATAAAGATGCACAAATGCCCAAAAATGATGTTAGCCATCGCACACTTATCAAACTCATGTTTCATAAAAGACTTAGAATACTGAAAAAGAGTGTTTGCCTGGAACATCCAGTTAATGACATTCTGAAATATTAATACCTTGGCACACCATTATAGAAATTGTCTATTATATTAACATACCTAATAAATATTATGGTTCGTTTTATTTCATTTATATTGACACGATTCTGTTTTATTTTATTACGTAGGAACTTGCGTGTTAAAACCTTGATTTTATGTTAGAAAACACTCAAACAAATGTACAATAAAAAGTTATAGATATAAAAGATAACCGTATTTATACACTTAACCAATTCTTCTTAGTGTCAGTTTGATAAAAAGAAAACACAATAACTAAAGTACACCCCTACTTCCATTACGAGAACGAATTAATTCCCAACAAACACTACAAACTATAACGATTAGAGAGATTGTAAGCTTTCAATTTTTTTACTTTGACAAAGGAATTATCTCTAAAGTATATTCACAATCGTTAAGGTTTCCCAGCTTACACTTTAAAACAATATTAACACTTTTTAAAAGAGAAAACACTTATCGGCTTTATGATAGTTAATCGTCGCTCTTATTTCAAAGCAAAAAGTTTCTTGGAAGATTAGGTATGAAATTAACGTTTTATGAATGAAAAAAATATGAATTTTATTTTTTTAATTCGCAGGAATATAATCCGAATCTGCAGATTATGTACTATAGAAAAGGTTCCAAAAGTACGATATATTTCGTAGTTTATTAACATTGAAACAATGAAATTTGAAGGGTTATAAGAACGCAAGCAAAGGGTTTAAATAAAATTCAGTTGTGTCGATTATATAGAGATTTAATTTACCATAGACATTCTTGAAAACAAGATCATAATATTATTTTCTGCTCAGTTTATAATGAAAAATATCTCTATAGCATTTCCTTACATTGAAGCCAACCATGCAGCACATCTTGCGTGATTGCCCCATACGTGCTTACCCCAATACCATTGACAGTGTTGCCAGCCTGTTCCCTGATGAGTTCATCCAGTGCCTGGAGGCGCTGGATATCAGACTTTAACGATGTGACAATACTTCGACGTTGCCAAACGATAAATAAATACATAGTGAAAGAATCCTAGCCTGTAATTATTAGTTGATTTTCAATTAAATTGTAAGAATCGCTGCCAATTCTGAACGCTGAAATTCCATACATGTAAGCCTACGCTTCTATTACGTACCACCTACGCGTTATTAATTATTATATAAGTACATAAATTTTATAAATATGACGGGAGCAAAAAGTGTCTTACTTTACGCCTACGTTGCGAGGGACGCGGCTTGGAAGTTTACCTAGGTATACAATAATACCTAATTATTGTAAGATTCGGAGATCACGGAGGCATGGACCACTGAGTGGCAAAGCAGCACGGGAAACACACCATCCAACTCCCTGCCCTGCATTACAGAGACGCCGCCTGGATTCAACCAACCGAGAAGGATCTGGTCGGCTCTAAACAGAATCCGAACTGGTCATGGCAGGTGCGCAGATTTTTCCCACAAGTGTGGATGGCGAGAGTCCCCTGAATGCGATTGCGGAGCCGACAGGCAGACCATTCAACACATAGTTACCGGGTGTGCACTCAGAGCGTACAGTGGCAATGCATCAGACTTCCTAACCCTTAGCGACGAAGCGATACAATACATAAGAAATCTAGATTTAAGTCTCTGACAAGCAGTTCACTGTGCGCTTTTGGCTTTTATTTTTACACTTTGACATAACGAATGTTATACGATGTGGGCGTGATGTTGGCCATATGATAAATAAAAAAAATAAAATTGTAAGATTGCAACTATAATACATAGAACATAGGTAATTAGCACCAATATTTCTGACAACTTATGGTTATCAACGCGTGACGTATATATATCGTGACGTAGATATAGTGTAATGCAAACTTTCGGAACCGCTTGGGTTCCATCTTTAACCAACACACAAATTTGTCTTCCCTAGTTCAATAAAGTACCTACAAGTAAAGTGTGTAAAAATAATATAAAATACTAAACATTTATTTCGTTTGTATTCTGAGTAACAATGATATTTGAAAAGAAAGTAAAACCATTTTACGTAGGACAATGTAAACGGAACATTACATTTAAGTAGGTTCCTTCTGATCTCGCTGAAAGACTTTTTCAGCCTACACACCCCAGTAAATAGTATGGGGTACAATATCCCCTATTATTGTATACTAGTCTTCAAAGGCCTGCTAAATAGGCACAAATATTGGTTCCTGTCTGAAAGTTAGATCTATCTATTTTATGCTAGTAGAATAATTAATTATTCAATAAAATCAATTTAAAATTATTTTGTATCTACTATTTTTGTGTATTTTTGCGCATGTACTTTATGTTTGATGAAACCACTTATTACATAGTCTTGTTTTGTAATTAAAGACATTTATCTCTTTAACCCTAATAGGCATTTGATTTTTTAAGAGCTATGTCCGAACAAGGATTTTGTTCTATCGTTACTCAAACTATGTAGTCTGCCGGCGCGAAGATATACGATTCCCATCGAGTTATCTTTTGATTTATGATGATAAAATAGAAGGTATGAAAATGACATAATGAATAAAACATGCTATCCCCGGCTTCCCTGCTACAGAAATCCTATCTTCGTCACTGAGTTTGAGAGTTCTTCCGTGTAAAACGGGTTTTGGAGATTTAGTAGGTACCTACACCTTACTAGAATATTATGGCGATACAGTTTTGAAAACTGTTTGAAATCGCTAAAAACTTTTACAACAGGAAAACGGACAGCAATCCTTTTTTTGTGATGATAGTATCTTCTACGAGTGCGTAAGAATTTTTTGCATAGCATAATCCTATTCCTTTTTATTGGTCTTATCTTTTACTTTACATTTCACAACAATACTCTATACTAAATGTAGACAATAAGACACAATGTTTATAGCAAGTAGTAGTAGGTCCTTTAATATTATGTACTCAACTCTTTACATACATATTATGAAATATATTTTGTTTGTTTTGTATTGAAAGTTTTGATTACTCTTTAGTCTTGAAATTTATAGAAATTTACGTACAGTAAAATAATGTATGAGAAGGTATTATGATTTCTATACAAAAATTTCTCTATTTACCGACGCCGACGGCACAAAACTTTTCAGCAAACATACTTGACGCTTTACTTTCGAAAACTTTATGTTAATTATACCTTCAGCAATTATCATCAGGAATCTATGCTGAGGAAGAAAGTCCTAAGACACTAGTCTCTTAATTGTAATAAACAAATTCTTGCATTTTAAGCGATACCTGTGATATTCTTCTTCTTTTACCAATATCTTATTTCTATTTGAACAAACGTTCTTTATTTTTCATCTAGAGTGAATTTGGTAATTTTATCAACTCGTTTTAGATCGTCGCCATTTCATTCACCCAGCATAATTGAATAGAGATATTTTTGATTGAATTGAATTTTAATCGAATTTCGGTGGTTCAGTAAAACTCATCAATTTAAATTAACTCAAAGATTTTAAATTAATTTATTTAATAATCTACAACCTACAACGGATCTTTATATCTTCTATCTTATAAAATTAACTATGAGCTACTTTTTTTAATTTCACAATTACTTATTTCATAAAAGTTTGAGAGGAAAATTTGTATGTAGACTTTAAGGCGTATTAATATATTCTTGGCTATAATTTAAAAGAGCTATAAGCTTAATACGAACACAGTTTAATAAGAAGAATTTATCTAAGTTTAAGCTTTAATAAAACACAAAAAATAATATACGGCTTACTACCAAATATTTGCTTAAGTTAATTTAATTTATGATATTAGGTAAGGAGCTAATAATTTTAGAGTTGTTTTCATAATATTAAAAAATAAAAGATGTAATGTGCAATATCCTAAACATTAGTTGCCGCTGTTCTAAAAGAAATATATGTAGATTTTATAGTGTAACAATATGAAAAGATTTTTATTACATAGTGGGACTTTCTTCGTAGTTAACTTATTATGATCGTAAAGATGAGTGAATATTATGCAGAGTGATATGAAAAAAAGTTCTAAGCATCAGAGTATTTTGTTTATCGTGTCGTAATATTTAATATCAACAGAAGTAATATGGAAAAAGTGATAAATGCAATACCCATTAAATACTCGTAAGTACAAGTGGATGAATTTATTCTCTACCTAAGAAATTGTATTTCTTTTCTACTTCTTAGAATATTTTTGACAAAGCTATGCGAATATAGGTATAAACTGATTCACGCAGATCACAAATTAAGATAACCTTTTTATCTAAACAAATTAGTTTCTAGCATCCATCGCATCAGTCGAAAATCGTACAAACAAATAAAAATATGTTGATAAATTTCGGAACGCAAATTGCGATAAAGTCACCTGCGTACGACACATTACACCATTTCTTACTTACTTATGTTAAATTATAAAATAAATAAATAAAATAAACTTTATTGTACAGAAAACATACAACGGGCGGGCTTATTGCCAAATGGCAATTTCTGCCAGCCAACCCATGATAGAAACAAAAATGAGATATACCTAATTATAGATTCAGTACCAAGAGGGTATACTAAATCAAACTTTGTCAAAAATAATATAACATAAATCCAATTTTCCAAGCGTTGAGTTGGACATAGTTTTCAATATAGATTTTCTAAGACATGTCAAGAAATCATTTTATTTCGAGCAATTTATTTCATCAGTATTTTCAAAATGTCACAGTTGAAACAGATTACTTTTCATTGACATTATAAATCTCGAGATATTCTCCATAATGCTCAAGATTACAATTCAATATACCAAATACCAAGAAGGTTTCTAAATATGGCACCATATAGGAATAATAGTTTGTGAGTAGGTGTAGGATTATATAGTAGTGTTTCAGCGTAATGCTTCATTGATTTTACACTTCCTGTAAACTTGAAGCCTACTTGAAGTACCTTTATTGTGTTGACGTCACTACATCACCTGTTATCCTTGTCACACATCAGCATTGTTCCTATTTCTATACGCCTATTAACTACTATTAAGTAAGTTTACTTATCCTGACACTAATTTAAGGAACAACTTGTGCTAGATACAGGTACATATGCATAATTGTTATCATCAAGTCGCCATTCATCAGGAAATATTGTGTTCTTCCCAAAATTTGTCAAAACTGTCCTATAGTTTTCAGTCCAATAGCCAATAAAGGTATTTTGTTCCGCTTGTAATTGTTGTTATGAAATATGGTCTACAATTGCAATGGATGGTGTCAGATATCGGCTACATGAAGAATCGAAAACAATTTTATTTCGGAGTCTGTATATCGATCAGATGATTTTTTCCATTCGATTCACTCATTCGCAACGAAATGAACTAGACTATCAAATTATCAGTCAAATAAATATACGCTACTGTCTCTTTTCTAAATATACTCGACTTCCGAGTATACTTTTTTAAAGACTTTGACATTAAGATGGGTACATTCTCCCAATTTATAATAATTATTTAATTTAGCTATTACTCGTTACTCTTATTTATACCAACTATTTTACATCAGCTTATGTTCGTTTTCAGGGTTGCTATTATACAAAAAATAATGTATCTACCTAAGCTACCACACCAACGTTCGGTTAGATTTATTATACTTACAATACTGTGACCACATTGTTTGAATAAAATAGTACTCGTACTTTTTTACTAACATTCCTTTTCTCAATTTTTTCGCTGGATAATGCTTTGAAAAACGTGAATTATGTGAGATGGGGTATTGTTTAATTATGCTGAAAAACCCTTTTCACACATATTTCATTATTGGCCTTGTTTGGGATGTGCTCCTATTACCATGGAAATGTGCACCCTCATTCTTCATACTCATATATCTTTCTTTAAAAAGGGCTATATCTCTACTGTGTACTTACTAATTGAGTACTTGAAATATTTTTAAAACATTATAATTAATAACAAGAAAAAAGCATAAACGATACAAAGAAATATGTATGGAAAAACATTTATTGATTTTTCAAAACTCGTCTAAAATTATTATATACTTTGAGAGATATTATACCCATTTATATTATGAGTCCTCAACCCCATGTATCAAGAAATATTTTGACAAGCTAATATATTTTAAACATTATATTATAAAAGCACAAGTATGTGAACAATAGAAGTTTTAGCTTTCTTTGAGCTAACGTATTGTGTAAAAGTAACAATGGGAAAGCTTAAAAATGGAATTCGTAATAAATTAATGCAATACTTACACGCGGTTCCGTATGATGCAATGAAATCTCCCTTTTTATTCGTGTCAATTCGATATATATTTATTATGCATTTATTAGATTTTACGGACAACATTAAAACCACAAGAATCACTTGAATAATAAAATTTGTCTATTCTCATTATAATGTTGACAATCAGCTTACCGAAATATTCTTAACCCCACAAGTCTATGTGCCTTATTTGAGCCCTGGAGATAATGAAAAACGATAAACAATATAATGGATACTTTCACCTCTCGGTCAAAATAATTTAAGATAAGAAATTGTACAACTTACAGCAGATTCAATTTCAATAAGTTTATTAGAAGTCTTCAAATGCGTGTCATACTGAGAATCTATAGTAGAGTGTATGATTTCAATGAATAGTCATTTTGGTACTAGGTATATAAGACAAACTTTATAGGGTTATAATAAGCTGGTTAGTAAATTTAAAAGTAGCTGTTCTGATCTGAGGATGAGCAAATAATATGCGAACAAAACTAACAAGTCATTCTGTAAAACTCTTCATGATTAATGACTTTCTTTCAACACTTTAAAAATTCATTCCGGTGATTTATTATTTCGAAAAGTCGAGAGAAAATTAACTATTCGATGTTGCTTTACTTTGGTATAACGATTAACTTTTCATATTAGGTAGAAATATCATACAAATATAAATATAAGATAACTAACTCACTGCACCAAATTTTGTGACATTTTCCAATTACTTACATACATATTCTTCTCCCTACTCTCCTTAGCTAGTAGGGGGTCTCAAAACATCAACGTATCTTCTCCAGAAGCCCCTGTTTCTCGCAGTTTTCAGAAAATCTGGCCACTCATTACAGCTACAGTCTTTGCTCACACACTTTTGATACCTGTTTTAATATCACATATGATATCAACTTTCATTATGTCATCCGACCGCCTTGCCGGGGACGGGTGGATGCGGTCAGCACAAGATAGAGAGCAGTGGAAGTCTAAGGGGGAGGCCTACGCCCAACACTGGGCGCAAGAAAGCTGAGAAGAGAGAGATAGATATGATATCAAAATTCAAATACTTTTATTGCATATATGTTGTATTTGACAGTTATGACAGTTATTTTAATAATTTGACAATGTAATTTTTAGATTAGGTGAACATCAGCAATACAAATAGAAATGACTGATTAATTTGATAATGTCTGACTTCTGTGCTGTTCTTTTTTTATTGTTATTATTTTTTTCTTGGTAAATTAGTTGTTAGTGTAATGTAATATGATATAAATTGACTACAATAATGTAACTATTTGTGCGCACCTTAAATAGGGCGGCAATGATAATTTTTTTTATATACTGTATCTTCTGTCTTGTCTATATATGTTGCTGTCTGTGTGTGTGCCATGTATAAATAAATAAATAAATAAATAAATAAATTGCATCTAATTTACGTAATATTTTATTTTATTTATTAACATTCTCAAATCATTTATTGAGTGAGTTTTCCCGTTCAAATATTATAAAGTACCTACCCTACCGCTAACTGTAAAACAAATATACCTACTAACATTACACATATTTGTATACTTTAGACGTATTATAATGTTGGTTTTGCGGATTGCCACTATTCGCTCCTAGATTTTACTCGTACTTAGCTACGAGGTAAACATTTAATACATGAGTAATTAATATTAGTACTCGAACATCATAAGATATTTACAAACTTAGTGATGTTCTTTGCACAGAGACACATGTGAGTCCCATTCTTCATTTTCTTTGTGAAGTTAAAATAACAACTTATCAGTATTTACTATTTAATACTAGAGAAACATAACTTTTATGCTAATAGTTAGCAAAGTTGTAGGTATTACAAAAGCATACTTACGCTATTATCTGAACATCAGATTTTGTATGTAGCTAGTGCTATGTACACATATCTGCCAATGGTGTTTAAAGTTAGTCATTTTAAGTAATACATTTTGATATCGAACATCGCTCGAAGCATTGAAACTGTAACGAAACACTGATATTGATAACAAACACGAGTATCATTGAACTAATTCATATTGTTATTATGAGTAATGTGACTAATGATAAAAACCGATGTTATCGTATTTCCCTAAAACATTCATTTCTGTAGTATATGTATCCGAATAATTTCAAGTCATTAATCTGATTTTGAAGCATATGGGGAACTAATTTTGAAAGCATATGGGTCACGTTGCCATATAATTATTCTTTGATTTTGAAGGTTTTACTTTGTGGCGACATTATATTATAATTAAAACAATATGAATTTGTTAACACCACTTTTTATAAATAGTTTAAATTTTTATAAAAGTGGTGTAAACAAATTCATATTGTTTTAATTATAATATAATTATTCCATATTACGCCAAAATAATGATTTTTATTGAGCAAGCCAGACTTTTAGTCTTATATAGAAAGCACAACATGTATCATATATGACAATCAGAATGGAGAGTTAAAAGAGATAAACTTAGCGTATCGTAAAAAAATGCGTCAAATACTGAAGCTTTTGATTTTCCTACGTTCTTAGAACGAATGCTGAAGAACTGAAGACTTAAAACACAAATAGAAATTAAATTCACTCACTGAATATATCGACATAAGTATTTCTTCCTTCCCTAAGACAAATTATGATTCCCACTCGATGGTTAGGTGATTTTTGTTCACCACACCATGTACCCTTCGCTCATAGGTTTCATCCTGGCGTACGTATTTTAGAATGATAACTTTTTTAATAATTTACGATGAAAAACGACATCAAATAGTGAAAACTGTAGGCTTCCTTTAGATTTTCAAGAGGAAAATATAGAATAAAAAAAATACGTGATTGGATCTACAATTAATGGACTCTTAGAGAGGTAGGCACTGCTTAAATTTTCTTAATGATCTCATTCAATTAATTAATGATCTTAATCAAGTTCATTACTTGATTCAAGACTTTATTTGAGTTTCATTTCATACAAATTTTCTTTACTTTAAAACAACTTTAACATGAAAACTTGGCACTTTCGGATTTTTTAAGTCATATCCGATGTCATTCAGATAAAGATTCTTTCATCAAAGTTGGAATAAGCAGATATGAATTATATCATTGAATTAGTTACAAAAACGCTAAAAATGACATTTTCATTAAATAAATTTAATGTCGTCAGTGAAATGGATGTATTTAATTATTTCCGTTTTACATTCATTCGCTGTTGACACCGAAAAATGCGTACCAAACGATAAAGGGTGACACAAGCACAGTAATAATACGTGTTTTGTATTGTCAGTGTTAGTACACCCCTGAGTGTGCTTAATAGGATTGGCGTTGGAAATACAAATACAAAATGACATTCTGGGAAATAAAATATTGTGTTTCATTTTAATCATTTATGCAATAGGTAATCGTATTATCAGATATTAATTAAAATATAGGTAATATTCACGTTTCTAGTACTAGAATTAACAATGAATATTTCTCCATAACCATTCAGCACTTTCTATAATAGGTAATGAATACTCATTGGTCGTGAAAAAAAAAATTATCACCTCGAGCCGGGCCCTGTGCACCTTAAGCAGATAGGTCAGAACACCATACTATACCGATCTATCTATACCCTCACGCCACGTCCCTTGCAGGGTAGGCAGAGAGGACAGAGCGCCAAACAGCCCTATCCTTACACACACTCCTAGCTTCCGTCACATTCATGCAATTTGTCAAACACGCTCTCCGATTCCTTTTACTCAAACCGCGTCCATCCTTGAGGATCTGGTCGACATGATCGGACCAGGTCAGTCTCGGGCGGCCGCGCTTCCTCACCCCTCTTCGCTCACTCAAATATATCTTTTTTGTCATCCTGTCATCATTAATTCTCTCAACATGCCCAAACCATCTTAGTTTGTTTACTTTCATTCTTGTCACAACACCAGTCTTGCAGTCACTCATTTCCCTAATAACCTCATTCCTTATCTTATCTCTCAGCGTTTTCCCACACATTCTTCTTAACGACCTCATTTCTACTGCATTCAACCTTGATTCATCCTTCTTCATCCACGTCCACGTCTCACTAGCATAGCCATACTATACACGTGCATTACTTTCTTCCGTAACACTCATGCAATTTGTAATACATGCTGTCATATCCCTTTTACTCAAAACGAGTCCGTTCTTGTAGATCAGATCGACATGATCCAGGTCACTTTTGGATAGCTATGTACGCTTCCTCACGCCTCGTCTTTCAATCGTTTTTTTAGTCAGGCCGTCATTATTCATTCTCTCAACATGCCCGAACCATCCAAGTTTATTCAGTTTCATTCAGGTCACTTTTGGATAGCTATGTACGCTTCCTCACGCCTCGTCTTTCAATCGTTTTTTTAGTCAGGCCGTCATTATTCATTCTCTCAACATGCCCGAACCATCCAAGTTTATTCAGTTTCATTCAGTCTCACATTTCTCTATTATTATAGTAATTCCTTTAAAATTAATCCAGGTCAGTATTGGATAACCGAGTTTCTGCTTTCACGAATCATTTCAGTCATCCTGTTATTAGGTACTCATTCTTTCAACATGCCCTAACCATCCAAGTTTATTCACTTTCGTTCTAGTCGTATCACCTTTTTCTTCATTCATTATATTCGTTGAATTGAGTGAAAAAGAAAAGAATTCTCTTGTTATTTGTAGGTATATTTAGTTAGTTAAAAATTTACCTAATTCATAGAAATCCTTGCCCCACACCTGCACGGCTATTTCCAGAGAACATTATATTTTCTCATTCTGTCCTCGCTGCTGGTGTTTGTTAAATAACCTCCATCAATGTTGACATTGTATTAAACTGGTGGTGGGTGTGGTGCCTCCTCTTCTAGTTGTCTTCATGCTGAATTACAATGTCTTCTGTCAACTCCAACACTGCAAAAAATACAACAGACAATTTAGTCTTTATTAAAATAAAGGAAACACGCTTTTTTTCCTGGGTATGAATATATTGGACAAACTTCATACAAGTAATATGGTGGCCAGGAAATTTAGGTGTGTATGAAAATACACATATAATATAGATATTTAAAATGAATAAGAAACCTCATAGGTTAAAACGATGTTGGTTGCTTTATAGGAGTTCTACGAACACCTGGCTTGTACAGGACGCTCGATAAAATACCAAAAATTGTGTTGTATGTTTATCGTAATTATTCCCCGCGTGTCAGAATAAGTTTGAGCTAATAAAATAAATAAAAACTGTATGAGTTTATACGGCTTACACAAAATATGAATAATTTTTAAACTAAAAAAAATGTATATAAGTTTGCCTATTGAAAAATATTATAGATCTTCCTTGAGCTTTGCACGTACATGAAAGCATATGAGTTTATTTACTGAATATCCCGAGTCATTTATTATTATTTTATCCTCCCATTAAGAAAAATTGACATAAAATTCCTCACCCTACAATTCTTCACTTTAGTCTAAAGAAACAAATTAATAAGAATGCACAAGAAATCTCCAAATGTATTAGGAATGCTTTTATATCATTAGCAGTGTTGATGAAAAAATGCCAGTAATTATTACGTTAATGAGTACGTTAACATATAATACAAAATTATTTTATTAAATTAATATCAAGTAATTAGACAATCATCTCGCGTGATTTCTCCTCATTTCAGGTCTAATTAAGAAGTAATTAGTACCTAATATGAAGTTGTGGTAAATTAATTAGAGTAAATTAAATATACAGAGTATACTACATACTTTATTATTCTTACCTACTAATTACACCGAATGATTAGGCAAAATAGTGCACGAATAGTCCAAAGTTTTTCAGTGGGTACTGTGAATTAGAGTACTTATATAGAAAATCTTGGGAATAAATATTATATTATATCTATGAAATAATATTGTATACGCCAACAACTCGATATGCCAAGTATTGTGAGCGATTTAAATAAACCCCGAAATGTATTTTTATTACATTGAGTGAAACTATCTACTCTAATCCCTACTGCCCACTATAGGAGTAAATTCCTAGTTTACTTACTATGGTGGGCGCTGGAAGATTATGTATTTCTTTATTGTTAAGTACATTTACGAGTACTAAAAATTACTTTCCAATTATGCAGAATTTACTTTCCACAGTAGGCGTAAATGGTAATTATAATTTAGTATGTAATTATGGAGTTCGTTCCTCGAAATATATTATTATAACGTAATTAGATAGTGCCGTATACAAAAGGACGTATACTATTATCTCATAAACACTTTTAAGCAGTGGCGTTTATAGAGGGGGGGCCGGGGGGGCCCGGGCCCCCCCCGAAATGTTGGACAATTTTTGTTGTGTTTTAAAATAATGTTTTAAAAAACGTTATTTTAAAACATGAAAGTTACTCAAGTCCACATTATTCAAAAAAAATTCGCCTGCGGCGCTATTCTTCTTTGTATTTTCTACACACAATATTAATACCAACCTAAAACACGACCTTTTTCAATTACATTCACGAAAAAAATTTGCCTGCGGCGCTATTATAATTTTTATACTGTACGTCTATCTTAAAATTTTGTTGTCTCCACCCCCCCAAAGTCAAATACTAGATCGGGCCCCCCCCGAAATGAAATCCTATATACGCCACTGCTTTTAAGTAAGCTATCCATAAAACTTATATCATATTTATAATTAACAATAATTTGTATCATACTTTGTTAATGATAAACTATAAGTCATTTAGTTCAACTAGTTTGTATTGTAGGGCACAATAGGTACGCACTTAGATACATTTTTAAATCGATTATAAAAACCTATTAGACAGGTAATCAGGTAATCAGTTTTGTATGCCAGTGTTTGCCTAATGAGAATGTGTGTTTTGATACACATTCAGCATACATTTTATTAGTTTTGTTGATAAATTCGAGATTTTTGTTGAGAAACGCTTTATCTCTTGCATCATTAAAAAAAATTGTATACTCTTTTCATTAGGATAATTTCTTGGACTATTGACTGCATTCATATAATATAATAAACTACTCTCGTACAATGTGCATGTTTTGTAATAAAAATCTATATAAATGTGTTCTATTAAACCTTCCATTTCAATATGAAAAATTGGAGAAATATTTTGATAGCACATTTAAATCGTTCCCAAATAATATTTTGGATAAATGTTTTCGCTCAAAAAGCTACGGCATAACTTTTAGCATTTAAATTATTTGATGTCCCAAAAGTGTACATTAATGTGATCAGACAGGCGAACAGTCAAACATTTGCTTTTGAACAACAAAAGTGTCAATCATCTTGAACATTATAAAACATAAAACATTAACGTATTCACATACTGAGTATACACTCTACAATGTACCGTAGTTATTTTTTTCATTCAGAGCCAATAAGTGTCAATAAACGCTATCTATCTATCTATCTATACCCTCACGCCACATCCCTTGCAGGGTAGGCAGAGAGGACAGAGCGCCAGACAGCCCTATCCTTACACACACTCCTAGCTTCCGTCACATTCATGCAATTAGTCATACACGCTCTCCGATTCCTTTTACTCAAAACGCGTCCATCCTTGAGGATCTGGTCGACATGATCGGACCAGGTCAGTCTCGGACGGCCGCGCTTTCTCACCCCTCTTCGCTCATTCAGATATATCTTTTTTGTCATCCTGTCATCATTCATTCTCTCAACATGCCCAAACCATCTTAGTTTGTTTACTTTCATTCTTGTCACTACACCAGTCTTGCAGTCACTCATTTCCCTAATAACCTCATTCCTTATCTTATCTCTCAGCGTTTTCCCGCACATTCTTCTTAATGACCTCATTTCTACTGCATTCAACCCTGATTCATCCTTCTTCATCCACGTCCACGTCTCACTAGCATACATCAGGGTCGGCACCAAGACAGCATTGTGCACTAGCACTTTTGCTTTCATAGACACATTGCTACTACTAACAATCGGACCGAGCGCACCATTCGTCCTAGTACCGGCCAGCTTCCTTCTTTCAATGTCTCCATCACAGCGTCCATCTCTAGTAAACAAACTTCCCAGATATACATACTCATCCACTTGCTCCAGACAGTCATTACCAACCTTTATCACACAATTTGTCCTTATTTCCTCTCTTTCGAACACTAATACTTTCGTTTTATTTACATTCATTTTCATACCATTCATATCGCAGCTTTCGTACACACAGGATACTATCCGTTGTAACTCACATTCATCATCAGCCATCAACACTAAATCATCTGCAAACATTAACGCACATACTTTCACTCCATTTAGGTCCACACCAACATTCAGCTCATTCAGAGGACGCATGCAGTAGTCGAAGAACAGGTTGAACAACCAAGGCGACATGACGCAACCCTGTTTAACCCCTTTTGTGAGAGTGAACCACTGCGACAACGCAGCATTCACCCTGACACAAGCAGAGCTCTCCGTATATAGAGACGCGATTGCGCCAATCAGTCGGTCGCTCACCCCATATTCCGACAGTACACGCCACAGTCTTTCTCGGTCCACACGATCGTATGCCTTCTCCAGATCCACGAACGCGCAGAAGAGCCTCTGGTGTTTAGCCAGAAGCTTCTCCACGACCATCCGTAGGGAGAAGATCTGATCGGTGCACCCCCTGCCACTCATGAAAGCACCCTGCACATCCCATACTTTACTTTCAGTCACTTTTCTTACTCTTTCAATCAATACCTTTCCATACAGTTTGCCCACAGAGCTCAGCAAACTGATAGCCCGATAACTGCCGCATTCCAACCTTGAGCCTTTCCCCTTGTACAAAGGGCAGATGACTGCCCTCCTCCAATCCTCAGGAGTGCAGCCACTCTCCCAGCACAAGTTGAAGAGCCTCAGGCACCACTCGAGAATCTTCGGGCCACCTTGCTTGATGAACTCTATGGCCACACAGTCATGTCCCGCAGCTTTACCATTCTTTGCTTTTTTCAATGCAAGCACAACTTCATTCATACGTATTTCCTCGTCCTCAGCAATATTTACATTCATACTATCTGCTACATTCGTCTGGTTTGTACTAGTACCACTTTCATACAATTCTTCGAAGTATTCTTTCCATCTTTCAACAACTTCTTCTCCATTCATCACTAAATCACCATTCTTATCTTTGATGCAATTCATACTGTTTTTCTCACTTCCAGATCTCTTTCTTTTTACTTCCTTCCAGAATATTTTCAAATTCTCCTCGGCGTTCCTCGATAATTTCATACATTCCTCTTCCTCAAGTTTTCTCTTTTTCTGGCAAACCATTTCTTTCACTTCTTTCCTACACGCTTTATATATATTCTTCTTTCTTTCTTTCTCACCTCCATCATCTGGTTTCGCACCAAGCACATCATTCCACGCTTTCTTTTTCCTCACTACAGCATCCTTCACCTCATCATCCCACCACGCATCACCTTTTTTCCTTCCTACCAACGCTTCTCCACATACTTCTCTTGCACTCTTTACTAGCACCTCCTTCATAACATTCCATAGTTCACTCGTCGAGCGTTCCTCATCATCATGTACTTCTAGCCTTTCGTTAGTCAGTCTTTCATATTCATCCCTAACATTCGTCTCTTTCAGTTTTTCGACCCTGATTCTCCGGACAGGCTCCAACTTCCGAGCCCTCGAGCGCCAACCGGAGAAAAGATCAATCCTTGTTATCACAAGGAAGTGATCCGTCCACAGTCCGGCGCCCCGAAATGCCCGGGTGTCCTTTGTCGCCTTCCGGAGCTCAGAGTCCACACATACAAAGTCAATCATCGACCTTTCAATACGATCAACTCTCTCTCTTTGCCAAGTGTACTGGTGGATCTCCTTGTGTGCGAAGAATGTGTTCGCCACAAAGAGATCCAACTCCAAACATACTTCTAACACTCTTTTCCCGTTATCATTCACCCTATCATCGCCATGCAATCCCAACACTCTCTCAAAATTCTTCCTTCTGACACCGACCCAACCATTCAGATCACCTGCCAATATTACTTTTTCATTCGCTCTTCTTTTATACGCTGTCTCCCGCACTAAGTTCCAAAACTCATCCTTCTCATCATCCAAGGCATCATTCCCTGGACCGTAACCTATACTAAGGAACAGCCTGGTCATGCCTACCTTGAAACGAATCCAGATGAGTCTCGGTCCTACCAGTCCATACCCATTACGCTTCACCATACATTCAGTCATTCTTTTTGATAATATAGCACCCACTCCCTGACGTCCATGTTCATTTTCAGGCACTCCAGACCACATCTCTGCCATTCCATTCACCACATCACAATCTCTATCCTTTCTTTTCGTCTCACATAAACACAATATATCTAAGTTCCTCTCATGCAAAACATCACGCAATTCATTCATCTTACCTTCCATATCTCCTCTTATATTCCACACACCAATCCGGCATTCTGCCCTCCTCTTTGCGCCCTCCCTGGTACTTGACGCGGCGTGATGGGTGGCGAGCCTCATCGACTCCATGCGTCAAGACCACCACCTAATTTCTTACATCTTAGGACCTATAGGTCCCGTGTCTTGGTTTCCCTCCACCATGTTAGTAGAAATATATATATATACAAAATAATATAATAAGAATAGAAATATAAATAGAATAAATAGAACTACCACCACCAGAAGTATCCCACTACCAGCCGTTGAAAGTCCTCAAGGTCAGCGTTTTCGTCGGAAGTGGCCCTGCCGGCACTGAGTGGGTTTTGAGTAAAAGCACTCGAAGACACACAAACACGATTTTGACTGGAAAATCACTGAAGGAACGACACAGAAGGTGGAATACACGAAATAGTATTAACGACAATATCGAGAAGAAACACGTGCGGTCACGACGGATGGTAGAGGGCTACTGATTTTGCGTTCAGTGGACGCCTGGGGACCACGCGTATGGAATAGTATGATAAAATGGCGTCTGAAAAACAGAGGACAAGATGGCGTACGAAGGCAAAAACCAGTAATACTAGGGGAAAAAGCTTATTAATTCCGGCACTGAGTGGGTTTTGAGTAAAAGCACTCGAAGACACACAAACACGATTTTGACTGGAAAATCACTGAAGGAACGACACAGAAGGTGGAATACACGAAATAGTATTAACGACAATATCGAGAAGAAACACGTGCGGTCACGACGGATGGTAGAGGGCTACTAATAAACGCTATAGAGGTATTATTTTTGTGTCGTTTATATTTGACTTTTTTGTGAACGTTATTTGGTTTGAAACTGACACAAAATTTAGTATTTTTATTTAAAAAACGGATCAAAGCTCATTCGTATTTTTTTTTCAAAATTTGTACTTACTCATACAGAGATATTCTGTAATCTGTGAAGCGTTGTCGGAAAATTTTGTTATTTCAAATATTTTTGCAGAATTGATGAACGACCATTAGGGAAATGAGTGACTGCAAGACTGGTGTAGTGACAAGAATGAAAGTAAACAAACTAAGATGGTTTGGGCATGTTGAGAGAATGAATGATGACAGGATGACAAAAAAGATATATCTGAATGAGCGAAGAGGGGTGAGAAAGCGCGGCCGTCCGAGACTGACCTGGTCCGATCATGTCGACCAGATCCTCAAGGATGGACGCGTTTTGAGTAAAAGGAATCGGAGAGCGTGTATGACTAATTGCATGAATGTGACGGAAGCTAGGAGTGTGTGTAAGGATAGGGCTGTCTGGCGCTCTGTCCTCTCTGCCTACCCTGCAAGGGATGTGGCGTGAGGGTATAGATAGATAGATAGATGAACGACCAAAAGTTTACAGCCGAAGAAAAATTATATACCAAGTCCAATTCTGTACCTTTCAAATTAAAATAAGCGTACTGTAAATTTATTTTACTACGAAATAATTGAAAAAAACGTATGCACTTAAGTAGTTACAGAATAGGACCTATTCTTTAGATCGGCATCGCGTCAATGTATATGTCGTACAATCATATTATATATGTATAAATACAATGACAGGAAAAGAGGCCAGGCTATACCTACGTAGGAACCCTGCGGTTTGTAAAACGGCACTTTATTCAAAACAACGTGAGTAAAATATTCAAATTTGGTCATTTCAGGCGCTCCCTACCCCACAAAAAGTACAGAAAAATGGCTATCCAACTACCCAGCGGATACAATGTAAAATATATTTCCCAGTTTTCATTATTATTACACACCACGATATATTTTTTCTCACAATATGCCTACCAATGTTTTATTACCATTATTTGCTACTGGCAATGTTGTTTTATGATTACTACTATTATTTCGTACCTACATACCGACTAGCGGCTGTGCCCGGAATTCACCCAATTCACTAAGTACACGTATAGTTAAAAATTTCTCACCTAACATTTTTTTATAAGTAATTTAAGCAAAACGATTTTTTTCCTATACTACTCCTATAGTATACCATCACGATATATTCCAAACAGTATTAAAAAACACAAACGATATTTTCCCTCGGCAAACATTTCTTCCTGGACATTCAGGATGAGCGGCGAACACTGTTGTTGAAAAAGGTGTACAATATCAGAAGTTTTAAAAGAAAATAAAGTAGTTTTTAAGGAATATGCAGTGAGGTCTTCTCCAAGAGACGTTAATAATGGTGTTCAGAGTAGTTTCGGGAAGGGTTTGTTGAGGGAAGCCCTTCCGGAAAACCTTGAGCCCGCCCGAGAAAAAAATGCGTTAAAGACTGGATGACATAGGAGCTGAATCTTCTGAAACATCCAGGGGTGGAGGTGGGTTTACCCTTAATGTTACGACAAACTAAAGGAAATATTTTGTACATAGTAACAGTTCATTGTTTTCTACTGTACCTAGTAGGTACCTACCTACACTCAACCATTTTGTTTTCATAAAAATCTCATATATTGTATTTATTTAATACGAAACGCTTTGAATAAATTATACATCCCTTTTTGAATGAGAGGAAATAAAGCATTATTCTTATTTCCGAAAATCTATCATTAGGACCGTAAGCCCTTTGTTTTTTTTTTATTTTGTAAATGTTTTATAAATTACACATTAAAAATACAAAAACTGAACTGATGAATTCGTCGTTATCGATGGTTACCGAATCCATTGACAATATAATCACCCACGCATTCATTTACAATTTCGACGACGTTATTTAAATAAAGAGCGTCGACATTTTTCGTTTCCTCTAGGCCTCCGGGGATCTTTTTGGAAACCGTTCTCCCGACATTCACGTCTCCCAAACCATTTCAGAGAAATCTTGCTGAAAATAAATCTCCTTTGAGTTATAGACATATTTTTTCTTCGTGGCAATATTGATAATGGGGTTAACTGGAAGAAATCGCAGTTCTGCGATAAGTTCGCCCCAGCGAACCACGATTTATAATCTGTATTATGTCCATTTTTTTGTGTTTATATGTATTTCTTGTTCACTTAATGATTAAAGAAATAAATAAATACATAATATAAGTGTGAGACATTATTAGATCGTTTGCATTAAGTCGTCAATATTATTTATTGGCGGGAAAATAACTATCTGCACAACAAATTTAGAGACGCACTCTAGTGCAGAATCCACACGTTTTTTTAAATTTACTCAAATAGTTTTTTTACACTTTGTACCTAATATGATTTGATCACAAAACCACGATCATTTGTGATTATCTTTGATTATTGAAGTACTTGATCAAATATTTTTTTGTCATACTGACGTGATTATATGTGGAATGGAACATAGATATGATATGCTCGTAATTTTTGCACGGCTGAATGTAACCTAACGATAAAAGTATTTGTACAATTTTAATAAATTTCCTCCATTCTTTCAAACTATTAAACGTGTTACGGCAACATCGGAGAACATTATTATACTCAAACCTAACCCAAAGTAATTCTTTTGAACTCTTAAGTATTTCCATGAAAGTTTCGTAACTATAATTTATTTTTTTGAAAAGTGTAATGAAAATAAACGACGTCGTATATGGGAAATATTGTTTCCGTGGATATGAACTATTTCTTCACGGTTTCTTGACTGCATTACTATAAAAAAATCCATAAAATATCTCAGTCTCAAGGATCAGAATCCTTCAATCGTTTTTCTGAGATTTAGGTCCTGATTTTAGATCTAGATCTTAGAGGTGGTCGGTAGCCTGGTTGGTAACGCGCTCGATTGTTAATCCAGTGGGCGCGGGTTCAATCCCCGACCTACCCCACTTCACAACACAAGCTTTTAAGCTTTCTGTGAAGTGTGCGAAGATATATTTGGGTTTGAGTTAAAAAAAAAGATTTATGCTTCTGCATAAGTTTACCGCAAGAATACCAATGATTAGGAAATTTGTTACAGTGTTTGCATAATATCAGGAGCAATGAAAAAGCTTTCACCAAAATCTGCTAACTTACCCTATTTTTAATATTAATCTGATTATAAATTAACATAATTCAAAATACTTTTATAACAATTGATCATTTTCTTATCATTTCGCTCCCCTTTTTTCATAAATTGGCTTCTGTTTCATACAGTGAATCCATTTTTCTTCACGATATCATCAATTTATTCGTGTCGAAGCGTCCGTATTTGGTAATATCGTATTTTTCGAAAAGTTACGGAATTGATATAAAACTATTATTTTGTATATTTTTTTACGCTATTCGCACAATCGTACGTATCTCCCTCCGTATAGGTCATCGATCAATTTCATCTTACGCAAGATATATGGCCTGGAATATTATAATAATGAAATATGAGGGAAATGTGTCTCACATTATCACGTTTCCAATCTGATTTCAAAGTTATTTTTGCGAAACTTTTTTCCCATATTATTCATTCGTATATCCAAACTTTCACTTTATCAAATTACTTTTTAAACACGACTTTCACTTCGAGAGATAGGAGTTAAATTTCTGTAATATTTTCTTTATCGGTGGTATTTTTCATTTTGAAATATTCTCAAAAGAACTCATCGACTCTTTTCCACTTGTATCTTACTTAACTTTAATATTACTCAATAAACTTCTCCATACATGATATATTTTGTTGATAGAAATGTTTTCAATGTAAAATGTATAGAATTTTGACGTATTTCATGAATATTGGTACTTCATAGTTTTTCAGACTACCACGTTGCGGCAAGGTGGTTGCTTTTTAGTTTTTGTAGACATTGTTCGATAGAGGCTACATATCGCTAATGCTATAATTTGCGTTAATTTTTATTTTACTCCGTTACTTACAATTCTCGAGTACGCCGATATTGTACCTAATAGATGTACTCGTGAAATATAGAAAGTAGCACGCATTTATATGCAAATAAGCAATAAAATGTTTTGTTCCAGAGCTACTGAAGTCGGCAATCTGTTAGTTGGATAAAATTTTATGGCACATACGGTGTTATACCTACCTACCAAGTAGTAACTATTCTTACTTATGTATGAAGTCTGAATTTACTTAGGTATTTAAATACTATATTTTCATCCGCATAATGTTATGAATTAAAGGTGTATTTGGATTATAATTAATAATTATACCTGCAACTAAAAACAGCAATATTTTTTAGCTAAATGTCTGGATTTATAAATAGCGTAGGTTTTTTTGTTTTGTTTTTATTCTAACTTTCTCGTATTTCTATTTTCTTCGTGTCATGGATGATAGTATCAATGGCAAAAAGAATTCGAATTAATAAGGGAAATTTTATCTAGCAATAGATCTCATTGTAATGAGAAATCTTTTCATCCCTGTTAGTGGTTGTGGAAACAAGCCTAATAGTCCGAGAGCCCGCTGCTTAATTTATGACGTATCTGTTTTTTGATCGAAATGTGGTATAAATGATAGCTTACCAATAGGGTATTACATCGCACTAGGGTTGCCTATCAAAATCCTGCCGCAACCCCCCCCCCCCCCTGCTCCCCCCGAAAAGGTCCCTCTTCGCGGTTTTTCGCATTTTATAGGAATATGGTAAGAGATAGGAGAATATAGTCAATGACAAAAATAATCCTTGCTAAATTCTCTACAAAAAATATTAAGTCAATTTTTTCATAGGACTAGTAGTTTACCCGTAATGGCCGGTCAAAAAACAGGACATTTTTTGAAAAAAATATTTTTTTTTTATTTTTTTTTCTTTCACATTCTTCCACCCATTATCACTAACATTTTATGGAAAAAAATATTTGGCCTGCGGCGCTATATCGCTGGTTATTTTATGAAAAACTAAATTTTAAGAATTCTCGTCACTGAGTTTTATTACAATAACTCCGAAATTTAAGACTACGGTTATTAATTCATTCTTTGACTATTTTCCTGTAGCTCTTATCAATTTTCAACCAATGTAGTTTAAAAACATCTTTTTAGTATTATAAATGAATTTAGGTTTTGGACCGGTCATTGCGGGTAAACTGCTAGTTCTACGCAAAAATTGACTTAAAATTTTTTGTAGAGAATTTAGCAAGGATTATTTTTGTCATTGACTACTTTCTCCTATCTCTTACCATATTCCTATAAAATGCGAAAAACCGCGAAGAGGGACCTTTTCGGGGGTGGCAGGGGGGGTTGCGGCAAGATTTTGATAGGCAACCCTAGTGCGATGTAATACCCTATTGGTAAGCTATCATTTGTACCACATTTCGATCAAAAAACAGATACGTCATAAATTAAGCAGCGGGCTCTTGGACTATAAACCTATGAACCAATCTGTGAACCGCAAAATGATTTTATTTTCTTAATTTCTCTACCCTCCATTGTGTTCTAGAATAATCGATTTAGGTAAATTATTTAATTTAATTAATAGTATTAACAATAACATGGTAATTGTTTTGTTACCGAGAAACGGTAAACTTTATTACTTCCGCAGACTTACTTTGTATCATGATTATTACCTACACAATTATTGTCTATCTTAGTTCTTAGTCATGGACGTAGGCAGGGGAGGTTGGGGTTCAAGCCCCAACCGAAATTCCTCAACCGTTTTACACATATGTGAAATGAATCACGTATTACCACATCGTTTTTTCATCACGTCATGATTTTTTAATATAATTATTGTGAAGATCCATCAATTAATCACATTTGCTTCATTTAAAAAAAGTGTCATAGAACATAAGCGCATACCTGTCTAATGTCTACATAAAAAAGTAGTGGTGCAAATCTTGTTTGTTTTCTTGAAATAAAAAAAGGAGATATATATGAACAAGAAGAAGCTTAATTGGTGCTGCAGAAAATGATTTTTATGAAAGAATTGTAAATTAACGGATTTTCGTAATTATTTTAGAAAAATCATGATGTGATGAGAAAAAATAACACTCCGGCAATTAATATTTGAAAATGCCTGACCGGGGCAGATAACTCCCGGACCGGGACAAAGACCTCAAAACCGGGACGTATGGTAGTCCTATTCTAAATGCATGTGTTGAGTGCCTACCTAATACGTGTGTTATCTTTTTGTTTCAGAATGCGGGAATATGTGGAAGAGAATGAGAAAAATGATCCACTGATACACGCCCCAGACAAGAAAAGTAATCCATGGGCGGAAAAGGGGAAATGCGTAATTATGTAAGAGGAAAAGTACTCTGTTTGAAAAGATGGAGGGAATACAAAACACGCGGGACCCATGACTGTTACTACTGCATTATTACGTTTGTGAAATAAGATAATATTTATACTGACAGATCCTGATTAGTGATTACCCTTCCTAACTTGGACATACGATTGATCTACTGGATGATGGAAAACACACCGAGAGTACGCCAGCTCACTGACACTCACCATTATGTCCGTGCGCTAACATTTCATCTAAACTAAAGTTTTGTATCCGAAAAGCTTTCAATAAATAGTTACGATTCATTTATTAATAATAATTATTATTCTAGATAATCAATAGATAGAATAATACGATAGGAAGTCATTATAATTCTTATGATGAGTAATATTTGTTACTAGAAAGACAAAGTGCGATTTGTTAAGTTGCCCTTTAGTACCTTGTAAGTTACTTACCTACTCCCTTAACAATATTATACAACTTCACCTAATTACTTAGTGATTTTTAAAGAATTACTATTTATAATGATCACGATACCATCGCATTAACTGATTCATGTTTGTTTGTATAATATAATATAAGTGCAAGAATGTAATAAAAATTGATCTCATTTGCTTTCAAACCAATCTTTTATTTCTCATATCATTCTACTATGCCCCCCTTTTATTAAAATTTAATTTTGACAGTTCGTGGTCAAAAAGCCTTTCAAAGATAAACGTGTTCTTTACATTTGGCGATAAAAGTGCAATGAAAAACTAACGAAACTATGACGCAACGCATGTAAAATATTCTAAAAAAATTATTTTATTCGACGCTATCAATTTGGTTTGACTTACTACTTGATCGTAACAGTAAAATAGATACATTTTATTTGAAATTCACGCTAAGAAAATGAGCCAATCTAAATGTATATTACATTCTAAAACATTTGCAACACACAAATACAAGATATTTTTATTACATACTTACATAAATACATAATTAATTTACCCCATATAATTCATCTCATCCATTTTAAATTTCAATATAGCAACAATAATATTATCTATCTATAACTTTACTATGTTAAGTAAATCCCTCTGTTTTTAAATTTATAATTTCCATCACTAATTATAATTATATTTATTATTATTACTCTAGTCATTAAAAATAAATACATGAGATTTGAATTATTATTAATAATATTACTTATAAGTTGTTTTATATCAATAACAGGTTATTAGGTAATTTTAATGCCATGTTTAGATTGGAGTTTTTTAAAAATGTGACGATAGGGAACTTACCTAATTCTGGCAACACTTTTCCTCGCACCTGTAGGAAAACAGCAGGGGAAACACTTATTTTCAAATAAAGAATAGTCAATACTGAACTTCAATGACATCTTATATAGAATGGAATCTGTATGACGCTATAAAACCATTTCTTGTTTAAATCCTTTACTATGTTGTTCAGTGGAATACGAAGTCTTTACTCTCCAACGTCCATGATTCAAAGCTTCCAGATATCTTCCTTAACACTTCCATCTCTTCTCTCTTATTGAAATGTTTTCATTTAATTAATTGAAAGTAATGCATAGAATTTAGCCAAAATGCAATGACATTATAAAAGAAATAAAATAAAATAATAAAAAATTAAATGATTATAAATAAAATAAAAGAAAAGTAGAAGAATGTAGAGCTAAATGAAAAATAAAATATAAAAAATAAAATAAATGTATAATAAGAATAAATAAATAGTAAAATTATAACGATACTTTCCATGGAATAATAAAATAAAGTAAAATGGTATTATCATTAAAAATATTTCTAAAATAGGAACGTTAAATAATATGCTTTAATAATAATATGTAATAATAATAAATAATACTTAATCTTAACTAAATCTTCCAAAACACAAG
Organism: Ceraclea dissimilis; assembly: GCA_963576895.1. Lineage (NCBI taxonomy): Eukaryota > Metazoa > Arthropoda > Insecta > Trichoptera > Leptoceridae > Ceraclea > Ceraclea dissimilis. The sequence continues at coordinate 5,950,128 of OY756361.1, forward strand.
TCGCTGAATCTTAATGTCTGTAGTGAATTTATCAAACTATTTCTAACTCAATCAGCCTGTCAAGATGATTGCTTCGCCACACATGGAGCAATGCGAATGCATTTAAAGAGCAACTTCCAATTACCATCTTTCATAAATGTATTTGTATTGAAGTCATGTCAAACTTTTACGAGTTTTGCGTCAACCAAGAAACTTGACCAAAATTCGATAAACCTTATAATACACTTATCTTGATAGACCGAAAATCTTTTTAGATGACGCTTTTTTACATAGATTTCAGTAAAACATAATTCCTTCTCTTCAAATACTTTCTTCTCATAATATTATATATAATTACTACACATATTATTTAGTAAATGGTCTGAATTAAAAAGATGGAGTCTCGCGAGACACTTAGGGATGATGAAAGGCTATGCAGTGCAAAATGATAAAAGATGTAATATTATTCTAAAATACTCAAGATAAATAAAATAATATAAATAAAATAAAATAGCGGATAAAATGATTTCGCGGCAGACAATGCTCATTCAAATATTAAATAATAATATTAATCAATAACGTATTGTATAAAATAAATAAAAAAAAAACTTAAGATTGTTTGTGTACCACGACTATAAGGCATGCCAAATATACAAACAATCGAGAGTAATAAATAAAAATATGTAGAAATATTTACTATAATATCTTATCTAAAAATAATACTTTTAAAACAAAACGTAATGTTTAAATAAATGAATGGTAGTTAGATTTGAATGATATTGTCTGCACGCGAGAGTAGGTTTAGTCTGTTTAGAAATAAAATAAGTTTAAAATGAAGAATGTTAAATAGATTTTGCAAATCATAACTTAACATAATTTTACTATCACAAATCTATTTTGGTGAGTTCTCCCAAAATATCTAAAAGACACTATCCTTCACTGTTATTTAATTAATTAATTAATTAATACTGTCTAATAATAAAGACAATATAATAATACATAATTACGTATAGTAACATTACTTTTTTCACATTTTTTATGAACATTAAGCTCAGTAATGCATTTTGAATTAATTAGATATTTGTAATTTGTATTTATTGTCTGAGTCTAGTAAATAAACTGTCAATTGTGTGCTAATATTTAGGTTTAAAGATAATCTGATGATTCCCTCGATAACTTGTATGACACAAACATGCATCTACATTACAGCTTATGAGAGATTTAAGGTGAAGACAGTATGGAGGGAATTGTCATATTACTGAGAATGGTTCACCATAAGAATACCTTATTCAAGTACTGTACAAAAATTTGTTAAATAAGCAAGTCAATAATACACCAAACCTCTTATAAATAGCTATTCTTCAAGTTGATCCTTTCTTTATAATATTTATTAGTCACGATAGAGTAGATGATGTAGACATATTATATAATATGAATATATTACATCGCTTCAATAGTTTCCTACAGTTACACGATCAAAACAATTATGACTTGGGGAAATATGAAGAAAACCTCACATAAATAGCTTTCTCCTTGCATAATTGATAACTACTGAATTCTCTCAAGAACACAAAAAGAAAATACGCATCAAATAATTGTATTTGAACTAAAACTCAAATTCTTCATTCTTTCGACTATTCATAAATTTTCTTCAATCGGCTACTAGAAAATATTTACTAAAGCTATATTTTAATTTGATAAAATCGTTATTATCCCGCTTAGTGTGCTAAATAATAAATTTTTATATATTGATAATTAAAAAAAACATGTAAAATGTTTTAATGTTAAATTTGAATAAAGCTTGATTGTATAAAAAAATAAAATATAATGTTTGTAACTAATAACTTCAAAAAATGTTAAAAATCTAGATTGTTATATAGAAGCTAAAATGAACACAGCATAGTTTCATAGAAATTAGATGAAAAATATTAACTAAATTATCAATTAAAATATATGGTAACTTTTTTCTGGCATGGAAAAAAGTAAGCCTCTTAAATGACGAATGAATCGCTTCAATATAACAAATGTGTCTTACAACACGAATGATAAAAAACTAAAAATAATAAACAAAGAACAAAACATGGATCGTAATAAATAATAAATAAATATAAAAATAAAAACATTAAATTAAAAAATTGTCATTGCATTAAATGTTTATCACCTAAAAATATTAATAATAAAATAGTTCAAGATAATAAAATGAAAACATTTTGATAGTAATGACAGCAATGGAAGATAGTATCATCATTTATATTAAATACCATCGAAAACTCCATAGAAGTGATGAATGAAGTAGGGAAAGAGATATGGCATCTAAATTCTACGGAATGCATCCATTCCATAAAACTTGCAAGACAAAATAATACTGAACAAGTATTAAGCGGAATAATACATTTGTATAGTATTATGTACACGCGATTATGTGATATAATGATACTGCCAAATACTAAGTATTCCCTCAATAAATTAAAAATATGATAAGGGCTGAGTTGGCATTCGTATCCCTTTCCCTCCTTGGTATTACTGTATTACTTATACTATTACGATATAATTTAGAGATTCAGTTTTAATAATTAATAATTAATGAGTAAACATAATACATAACCTTAATTTATTATTATCGTCTTAGATCTATTGTATAAGTTTTTATCTTGTGACTGTTTTCTCCTGTATCTTAATAATTATTTCCAAATTTATTATTATTATGGTTATTCTTAAACGATATGTTTGCCATCTTATCAGTGGTGATGTGGTGATGATGAATGGGAAATTAGTTTGTAATATTTAACCCATTATCTAAATAGAGACCTAGTGTAATAATTATTTAACGCAATATTAACATTACATAATTTAGAAACGTAAACTGTTTTGGATTCACGACACAACACAATCCTGTACATAACACAAAAACAAACTACACACTAACACCAAACACGCTGTATCTTTCTAAACATATGTACATTCACTTACCGAAAACATAACACATAAATGAAACACAATATTCTAGAGCAAAACATTAGACATCGAAACAAGAATGTGACTTAAACATTATAAATTTCGTATGAACTATAATAGTATATAGTAAAGTGTTTCCAAGACTAGAATCATTTCTAAATTATATAATTTTAGTAATGTATTTCGTATATGGTTAAAAATGTATGTTATTGAATACAAAAAAATAAAAAGAAAAATATACAAGGTTTGTTTTATTTCAGTCAATATATTTACAATTTTTTTTTTAATACAATATAATCAATGTACACATTGTTGCGATTTGTAAGTATATACTTAACACAATACAAGTTAGAATCACATGTTCAAGAAATACTGACACATATTTCACTGATGAAACTGAATCTAAAGCTATGAAAATATTATAATTGGACCAATGAAGGCTTGGATTTAATTATGATGGATAGGTGCTGTGATGTGATGAATAAAAGGCAGATTTAACATTAGGTAAAAATTAAACCTAACATTTAGTTTCATACCCACAAAATAACTTTATTTAAAAATGAACATCTACTTTCTAAAGGGAGGAGGTGCGAAGTTAGACACTCTTTCAGCAATATAGCAAAGTCTAGTAGTTTACTCAAGGTGTGGTGTTATCTTATTTAACTATGCTACAATATCTATTTGCCCCCACGTGCCACATCCCTTGTAGGTTAGGGAGAAAGGACAAAATGTCTAACTTTACTGTCCCTACACACAATACTTGAACTTGCATTATTCTGGAAAAACAAACAAGAAGAATATATTTTCATGTACCTACCTACTAAATAATTGCACCTAAAGAATACAACATACTATAAGAATTACTACGAATTGTACATTACCGAAATTGGTTTTTGTACTCGAAAAGGGCCAACAAATAAACCTCGAATAAACCTTATTGGGTAGTCAAAACTTTTTGGAAGTACCTAAGCTATATGGGGTACTTGAATATGAACTTGGCATGGATCCAGTCCTTGCGAACATTACACATCTTCAATTTCTAAAATTATGCAAAAATATCACAGAGCAAAGCTTTCAACATAATTTGTTTGTGTTGTTCAGACAAAATATTAAATATACTTTGAAGAATATTGACAGCACAAAGGGAAAATCTGATAACAGTGAGAAACACTATGGACTAGATAAATTATTTGTTGATAAACTATTACTACTTACGTAAACTATGCATTTACCTATTTGATATTGTTTAATCTTATTTTTAAACATTGAAATAAAACTCATAGTGCAATATTTATAAATTGCAAAATTAAATAAAAATTGGATACATATAAATGGAAAGTAAATAAAAAATATATAAATTGGAACTACATACATGCTAGAATAATTTCATTATAATACTCCTTCTAAATCTGGACGAGGTGGTGCTACGACACACAACTGGAATTTTTGTGGAGGTTCCGGTTTACTCGCTTTAGAATTTTGCGGTTTTTTGGTCAATTTTATTTCTACGGCACTCTTACCACATCTGGAACATCTGCCTGATACTGGATCACACTCCAAGTGGAACGCATGTCCACAGCAATATGCTCTAACTAAAGGTTGTAAATGTAAAGGTTTGTGACATGCACAGCACGCAGTGGAAGGAACAGGAAGTATTCTCTTTGCTCTTAGAGAAGATGCTAATGCGGAATGTAATTCACGTCCAGTCAATCTGGCAGCTGCCTTGGCGGCTTCAGCTCCGCCTCTGGCAGCTTCTAAGAGTCCCGCTAAAGCACCTTTCAAAGCTCCCGCATGTCCTCCTCCCCCGCAGAGTTGAGAAACTAACCAAGGAAGAGGGAGATAATTAGCAGCCCCCTCCAGTAACAAAGCTGGTAGGGGCGCACTCGGTGGCTCTGGTAACTGTGCAATGCCTTCTATTAGTTCCCTCCACAGTACTTCAGCTTCCACGTGACTAGATACTTTAGCAGCTCTCATACACAGAGCACAAGCTTCTTCGGCAAATTGACTTCTTTCATCTTTACATTTCCCATCTAACATTAATTTAATAGCTGCCTTCAAAGCTCCTGATAAATCTCCCGATCGTTCTAAACAACAAGGTTCAGCTACTTTCAAATCGTACTCTCTCACTACTTGCAGTGCTGCCTCGGGGAGTAAGGTATTGGGGGCGAGGTTTAAATAATTCAGAACGTCACTTGGACGACATTTACATAATAACTCCAAATGCTTGACAGATATCTGAGAATCAAGTGCCTCCAATTTATATATTACATCTGTGAATGCTAGAGCTTTTGAATCATTTGTGAGAGAAGATAAAACTTGAGGGATCAAATCTGGTAATTGTTCTACTAAGAATTTTCCAGTATGCTCTGGCCACTTTGACGCCAACAATTCGGCATTTTCTAAAACTTGTTTTGAAATGAGTCGATCGGGGTGAGAAGCATATTTCTCCATATATAGAAACATATCACTTTCAGAATCAGGGTCGTTTAAAAATGTTTCCAGCAATCCGTCAAATTTATTTTCTCTTTCCATGAGAAATCTTTTGACTTTCAATCGTCCAGTATTCTGGGCCATTTCCAACATTTCACTTTGAGTCAAGTGCACGGAGACATTGTTCATACACGTGAAGAGACTAAGCCAAGATGATTCGATTAATTTGTTTGCTTCTCGTGATGTTGATGGTTTGGAAAAATGTGTCTTTAAATTATTGATGAGATGAATGTCAGGGGGTAGACTCCCAGCGGACAATTGATTTGCAGTGAACAAAACTAACATTGCAACTTCATCCTCCTATAAAAACAATAACAATATTAAAACACACACAGTATAAATTATAGAAACTAGTAGTTATTATTTACTCAGTCAAGGAACTACAATGGGAAATACTTACTGTAAACAACAGAGGCTCCACAGCAGTTTGTATGACTATATGAAGAGATTGAGTCATCTTAAGTCGGTTAAGTTTACCCATTGGACCCATGAAAGGGGGTTCCGTATAAGCCATTCCCAACATCCGCAGCGTAGTTCCCATATCATGCAACAGTAGAGCTCGGAGATGTGGTAGAGGAGAACCTGCATCGTCGCCTTCAAACAGGAGACATCCCATAATCTAAGAAGTGAAAAAACACAGATTTTGTTACGACATTCTAAGACGTATAAAAAATCATTACAAATTTCATTATTTTGTAACAAACCTCATGTCTTACACCGGGCCTGTCTTGCAAAGGCAAAAGTCCTTTTGGATAATCTCTACCAGCCAAGCAGTCAGCAATATAAACTAATAAAGCATCCCCTGGACATGGAGCTCTTCCCTCTACAGTACGATGATGTGACGCTGCGCTCTCACCACGACAAGGTGCACCCACAAGGGGCAAGAGTTCCTTCACTGGTAAAGGTGGATCCTTCAATGCGCCAGCAGTCACACGAATCCAAGCCTGCCACAAATATAAACGACGACATTCACTGAGAACCTGGAATAAATATAAAGATTCACCCCTAAGTATAAGAAAATGAAATGACTGGTTACTAGAAATCAACGTTAAAAATCTTTTTTACCTGATGTAGATCGAGACATTCTATTGGCATATGCATAAGTGCTCTTTGCAGCTCAATTGGTTCCGATTGTGCTAATGCTGCTACAATCATCTGAGCTGCTGCGGGAGGGATTCCTTGAAGAGACCCTTGGGAAGCCCTCTGAGCTAGGGCAGGAACTAATCCTAACGATTCCAAACCAACAGTACAAGCGGCCTCCCATAACACATTCCATAATGTTTCACTGGAAAAAAAACATGAAATTCAGACTTCCAAATGTAGAAATAAAGATAATAATACCTGTCTCCTACTCAGACTAAATTAGACTTACAAAAGGTTCATCTGAATACACAAATCAACAGCAGCTAAAGCGGTAGAATAGTCACCAAGATGGAGAGGATCTGACGCCAGTCTTGTCAGAAGATGATCAGCTCTCTGTTTTGACACGGCATGTCTACTAGAACGACCATCCACAGACTGAAATTGAAAGAAAATAAAACAGATGCTGAAATTTACTTCATAACGAGGGATTGAAACTGGTTGTTTTCAATTGAGAAGATTAATATTAAAGAACATACTTTGTACTCATTGGCCAAGGTTTGTATGGCTTGTGTCCACCGACCCATGTCGGCATGATGATGGGCTGCAGCATGAGCTGCTCTAGCTGCTACCCTCCGTAATCCGGCTCTACCAAGCAGCAGCAGAGCTCCACTCACTCCTCCCCCAACACAGGCTCCACCTAATGCACTGCCCCCTGCGATGGCTAGAGCTTCTGAGACCTTTCCTCCAGTTGCTACACCCTGAGAATACACAAATATATGAATTATTATATAGGTAAGAAAAAATAAATTGTCGTTTAATAAATTCAAACTGTATAACAAAATACCTTAAAATGTGCATTGGCATAAATAAGCTGTGCATCAGCAAGATCCAACATCTCTAAGGTGCTAGCTGAAGAAACGTCCCATAGATGAAGGGTTTCCTTTGAATCTATCAAAGCTAATCTCCTAGCACCAAGCCACCTCATGGCTGTTAAACTACATGGTAAAGCAGCTCTCTTCAGAGGTAATGCTTCCAAACCTCCTGAACCCCAACGAATCTACAACAACACAAAACATTTAGACGTGAATTTGAAGAATATGGTAATCAAAGTGGTGGAAGGTAATAAGTAGTAATACCTGATGAAACTGTATGAGCGCTCCTCTGGCAGAACACAGTACTGGATCAGGCCTGTGAGCTGGCTGCCACGCTAGGAGGGGCAAGGTGTTGGGAGGACCAGATAAAGAGGCTCCCCCACCTCCTCCACCACCTCCCACACATACCACAGCCACCCGAGATAATGTTGCAAGAGCCAACACACAACCCCAACCAGGTGGGGGTCCGGGAAGAGGCTCAACACAACACACCTGAAGAAAAAATATAATGTGTCTTAGGAGACATTGTTTTAACAAAAATAATTGGTTATTTACTGCAAGCAGAGCATAAATATTAGATTTAAATCATTTTTGATTCTTACCTCACCTCTTGCACCAGAAAAAAGACAAGATACTTTAGTTCCTCTGACACCAAGAATTCTTGTGAATCTCAACAGCCATACAGATCCTCCAGTATCTGCAACAACTGCTGACGCAGAAGCGTTGCTTCCTGATATTCCAGATGAACACCAACACACTTTCAAGACTCCCCAGGGTCCACCACCACACGCTTCCACAGTTCGAAGTATCGTACCCTCGAATGATTCGTACATCACAACTAAACCACGAGCAAAACCTGAAACAAATGTTATATTATATTTATTTATTTATTTATGGTGCACATACAAGTGACAAATATGTACATAAAAGATCAATTATTCACACGCAACAAGACACACACACTACACAACCAACAAATAAATAATGTACCTATATGATATGGATAGGGAAGATGTGGAGAGGATAGGGATGGGATTCAGGTGTAGATGTTGTAACTTCAATCTGACTTCTCTAACTTACTCTGAGATATTGTGGTCACATCTAGCATCTCAAAGGTAGAGCTATGATGTAACATAATTACCAGCTAATAATCTGGTTCCATCTTCATTATAATCCATGGATGTGACAGAAGCCTGATCTTTGTGTTGTTGAGAGCACCACCTCAAAGCCTGGGCTGCAAATGCCATGACTAATCCATGGGAAGTCCCTACTGCTACACGCTCACCCCATGCAGCAACAGCACTGCCATTCCCAGCACCTATTCGATCCTGTAATCAACACAAAACTCTTTATACATTGCACTCGCCGTGACTCACCATTACTGGCAAATAAATTAATATATTTCTTACTGATGCTGTAGTAATCTGTTGAGAGATGCCTTGAAGGAAGACATATTTTAATAGGGAACAACCTCCTGAAGAGTTCTCACATGTGGGTTTCCTAGGAGTGGGGGATGGAGTCGGGTTTAGTGAAACAGGAGCTGAATTGTTTTCATCCGCAGGGCCAAGATCCCATTCGTCCATTCCTTCTTCAGATGCCAAAACACTCTCCAATGATGGTAGTTCATTGACAGGGGGTATTCCATATTCCTCATCGTTAAGCTGGAATAAAATCAACACTTAGAAAGTTATAGAAACATTTTGCGAACATACAGAGTAGGTTGCCTGTGTGATAAGAGAGACTTCTTGCTTAGCAATGGATAAATTTAATTTCCTAGGACTTCGTACGTCATTACTAAATTGTAAAACGGTGCGAAAACGATGCGAAAACGATGCAAATAACACAAAGTGCATTCAAAGTAAATGTAAGAATTAATTCAGCATAAAATATTATGTAAAACACGAAATGTTCCCACCTCCTCTATATCCAATAGCGGAAAACTGTCGGTCGACCCAATATCCGAATCAATGAGGGACTGATTTGACGGAGCTTTCAATAGATCCATTATCAACGTTTTTTTGGGAAAATACAAAATATTGTAGTGTATTTTATTTCAAAAATTCACTTTCTCACACCCCGAACTTTACTCTTGACATTTCGGCAAGCGACAAAGCAAATTGACAGATAATTTGACGTTTATTTTCAATGTTGCTATAATGGCGGGTATAAATTCAAATTCATAAATCCTTTTTTTTATATAATAATCGTACATACCTACCTACATAATAATTATTAGTTATTGTGGTCAAACTTTCTTCATTATTTAATAACTCATTATACCTATTTAGAATTTTGTTATATTCGCGGATGAAGATTACAAACAAAATGCACTCCTGCAGTTGTTGACAGTTATCGCAGTTTTGGCCATAGAATAATAGCTTTGGCAACACTTTCCTGAAATTTGGGCTGGTGTACGAAGCGTTAAATGGCAAATCGTTCCATGCTCCGGAAAGTACCGAAGAAGCGATTCGGGTTCGAACGAAGTAGTATCAGCTGTACTCGGCGCATAATATATTTTTTACGTTTTAGCGAAAAATGTTCTTTGCAAATATTGTAGAATATTAAATTTGCAACAAAAAATGATACTTCACTTTTTTGACTTGGACCTTATAAAGGAAATATGCTTTCCTGAATATTTATATAAGCTCAATATTTAATTTTCAGGAGAGCATATCTCCTTTATTCTTAGTCCAAGTCAAAAAAGTGTAGTATCATTTTTTGTTGCAAATTTAATATTCTACAATATTATTTTGCTAAGAACATTTTTCGCTAAAACGTACCGTGCTGAAAAAAAACTCGATAATCGTGAAAAAAAAATTTTTTTTCTTAATAAAAATATGTTTGTTATTATATAATTCTTTAAATAATAGCTTTTCAAAGAAAATAATTCCCACCTAATTTACAGGAAATTTAATACTGTAAATTATTATATACAATCTTTCACTCTAAGATGGATAATTAAAAAATTATGATCAATAAACTGAAAAATGACTGAAATATCGGCAGTGTTCGGCTCGCCCTAGTGAACACACAAGGGTGAGGAGGTCGAAAACTTGGTTTCTAAACCACGACAGCAATCTTAATAAGGTCAAAAAAAAATTCTTAAATTGCATCTTTCTGATTACTTACTAAATATTGTCATACGTACTAACTGAAAGTTTCGAAAATGTTCGTCTTATATTTTTTCAGAAGATCACAACTCTATTTTAGTTGGTCCGAGATAAAAATGTTTGGCATCAAACTTATTGGAAATTGAACGATCCACAACATTTACATACAACACTTTTCTCTAAAATGTACTGTTTAGGAAATATATTCAAATAAAAAAATAATTGTAAAAAAAGTGCATTTTTTTGAAAAATTTTGAAATTTTGGTAACGCACAACTCTTTGTATATTGATTTTACAAAAAAACTTTATAAACTTAAGTTGCAGGGAATTTAATATTCTACAACTTTTAGGTACAATGTTTCTCTCTAAAATGCATTGTAAAAAAGTTATGATCAATAAACTGCAAAATTCCGACACTTTTTGGCTCGCCCTAGTGAACGCACAAGGGTTGGTAGGTCGAAAACTTGGATTCTTAATCACAGGACCGACCTATATAACATATCCAAAAACCAGAACTACTATACAAAATGTAAGGTACCCATTACGGTAAGGTTTCCCGCCATACAGTCGTGTCCATAATCTTCGTTCGAATCCGAATGGCGTCTTCGGTACTTTCCGTAGCATGGAACGATTTGCCTTTTAACGCTTCGTGCTGGTAGACTTTTTGGAGGCTGTCGGTATGTGTTTTCGTTTTGGCATATAATGTGTGGAAATTGGACAGATTTTCTTCCAAGAAGTCGTGAGGCTATTTCAGTGCGACTAACTTCATTTATATTTATTTCATTTCGTCAAGATCTTTCTGAATAATGTCCCGTTTACGTCGGAACGATGCATTGTGTGTTTTCGCGCGCTTTTAATGCTCATAACCTTCGATCTACTTATAATGTAGGTCAAAGCTTTATTTTGTCTTTTTTAAAGATGTTTGTCTATCTTTAAGTTTCCTTTTACTCTATCCCGTATTTAGAACTATTGTATCTCAAAATCCTGATAGTCGCACTACTTAACCCCGTGGGGTTCTCTGGTTGTAGCACTGGCCCTCACTTTCTTTGCTATTTATTGGAGTGTCCTATAAGAGTAAGGTTTTTTTTTTGTTCATACAACTTCCATGTTAGGTTTTTATCTTTTTAAGCTGTGAGGTCGGTCACCCATCCTAATGCCACATTAATTTTGCTCTTAGAGATGTGTGCTTTTTTGTACTGGTTACCCCATTATTAGTATATAATCCTGATTGTGTTTTCAGAAATTGCTGTCTAGTAGCTCCCCAGTAATCATGTCCCAGCCTCCAGAGCAGAAATCTCGCCCTTTCCGTGTTTCGATTGAAGGAAACATTGGCTCGGGGAAATCGACTTGCCTCAATTTTTTCAAGAAATGGGAGAAAATTGAAGTGCACCCAGTAAGTTTTAAAATAATATTTTAACCTCTGATGTATCACAAAGTTTTGAACAGTTAGAATAAATGTACAATCTCGAACATTTCAGGAACCAATTGAAAAATGGAGAAACGTAGATGGTCACAATTTATTGGGTTTGTTGTATTCGGATCTACAGAAATGGAATTTCCCATTCCAACATTATGTTCATTTGAGCAGACTGCAGATACAAACTAGTCCACCATCGTCTGAGATGACTGCTGTCAAGATGTTTGAAAGGTAAGAATATCTCTGCTTTTATTATTGTCTATATACCTACATGACGTATGAGAGTCCAGAGAAGATGACAAAGAAACACGTTCTTCTCCAAAATGAAGCAGTAATATGTTTCACTGATAATTTTAGATCCGTCCAGAACAACAGATATTGCTTTATGGAGAATGCACGCAGAAATAACCTTCTCACGGAATGTGAATTTGAAGTTTTGGTGTCGTGGTATGACTGGATACAGAAACATGTTGATATTTCATTGGATCTTATTGGTAAGTCTTTACAACTTTCTACATGCATTGTCGTCTTACTTAGAAATTGCAGTACAGTTTCATGCGAAGCCAGTGATAGTATACAAGCCTACATCCACGAATTCCATCACCACCATGATTGGTGACGTCACCTTGTATCGGTGACAAACACCTTGTCTCGGAGACAAACACTTGAACTATGGAATATTTTTTCCCATTTTCATGGTATCATCATAGTCAAATGTCACGTGGACCTGGCCTGTATGAACAATATGGTACCGGCCTCGTTTCATGCAATATTCTGATCCCATTTCTAAGAAATAATTTAGCTATCCTATTCATTGTCATATGATAATTTGAATTAAACAGTAATGATATTTATTTCAGTTTATTTAAAGAGCACTCCAGATGTAGTGTTCCACAGAATGCTGAAGAGAGGACGAATTGAAGAATCTGGGCTTACTTTGGAATATTTGAAGCAGGTTAGAATAATATTGGATTAAAACAAAATACTGATCACACTACCTATTCCATTGTATGTTCATCATTAGACCGGTGTTTTAACGTTAAAAAAGGGGGTATAGCGTAGATAATTGTCGGAAAGCTGGAAACTGTTTTAATCTCTTCATTAACAAGCAAAGAAGGTTTCCTGAAGTTTGCACCAATTTTACGCTTGTGCTAAGTACAGGGTGTCCCAAAAACAAAAAAAAAGTTGAACTTTTTTCAGTTTTTCATTAATAACTCCTAAAGGAAGCATTCTAGACAAATTGTGTTCTCCTGTGAATTAAAGTAAATAAAATTATTCGTCTACTGAGCATAAATACTACTCTCTACTTTGAAAATTAACTGAGAAACAGCGATTTAAAATTGTAATGTTTTTCTCAACATATGACAATTTTCTTATTTTTCTTGAATCGTTGTTGAATATCTTCTAATCCAAGCTACTTACAGCAAATTTTAGTACATATGATTCAATGGCCGGTTAATTCTCTATAAACTGGCATTAAAATTTTACCTCTATATTAAATTGTTTAGGATGTAGAGGTATTTAAAGAGAGACGAGTGAAATAGAGAAAGTTATAAAATGATAGATTACAATATGTGAAAGGTAAGGAAGACTTAATTTTGCGGCTCTCTCTTATTAACGTACATTTTTTTTTAGTTAAAAACCTAAATTTCGCTATTGATACGCCACTGCGTAACAACTTATATCGAAAAGACTATTTTTTTTACCTTCATCAGTTTTACTAATATAACTCCTGAACGGTTGATGTTAGGGAAAAGATATTTTACTCAAAATATAACTTAAATTAATTTACTATAACTTTATTTCAAAATTATTTCTGTAACTTAAATAATAACTGAGTTACAGTGTTTGAAAAAAAGCATTACTAAAAAAAATAAATTGCCTCGGCTATTTTTGTTGAATAACTCCTGAACCGTGATATAAAGAAAAAGTTCAAGAGATTGAAATATAAGGTAAATAAATTTTCTATAACACAAGCGTAATAAAATAACTTTAAAAGTTATAGTAAGAAAGTTATGGATGATCAAAGTCAATATTTTGTGTAGCCATTCGACGCTTGTTTAGATATATTTCATACTATATGGCGAGCAGGTACTTTATTTTCATACTACACCGGCTCGGAGGTGCTTACTAGGCAAATATACAGTCGAACTTGGTTAAAGCGAACACGAAGGGACCGCGTATATTTGTTCACTATACCCGTGAAACGCTATAGCCGTGAAGTAGGTATACTATGTAGGTACATCATTCTTACATGGTTATATGCCAACATATATGTACTAATACAGACGATTGTGATGATTTCTACATTGTTCAAGCCAATCATTATTACGCCTGAAACGGTTTTGTATGCGGGGGCGTCCGAGGCTAACCTGGACCGACCATGTCGACCAAATCCTTAAAAAATTTTTGAATAAGAGAAATCAAAGAATGTGTGTGATACGGAATTAATGTGACGGAAGCAAGGGTGTGTGAGAGTATAGGGCGGTCTGGCGTTCTGTTCTCTTTGCCTGCCCCGCAAGAAACGCGACGTGAATTAGATTAGATAAATTAGATAGCGGAGGGTGGTAAATCGTTTTTTTTGGACGCATCAACATTTTTCACTCCATGTTCAATGTCATGTAGACTCATTTTTCGGGTGTCAAAGGTACAAATCGATAATTTAAACTGACCGAGTATCTAAAAACAACTTTATTACTAAAAACAAAACGAGAGAGTGGGGTGCAGTAAAAAGATTACAATTACCCAAAACATGACATTTTTCTATTGGCTGATGCACTATAGGTAGGTACATTGCAACAGCCAATAAATTGCCCAGGTATTGTATTCAATTGATGTTTTGAAAACATTGAGAACATACCCCCTTGAACTTTTGAATGCCTAATGTCCATTATAGGATGAAAGAATTGAAAAAAGATGGAGTTTACTAAAACAATGGGCGGAGTTAAGAGATTAGATTTAAAGAAAACTTTCATTTTTATTGTCACCTCATAAACATTACAAAGTAAACAAATGAGTAAATGACTATGAGGTAGCATTGTCTTCTAATATGGGGTAATTCCCGCATTATAAAAACAATGGTCCCTAACAGTTTGCGATGTTTAAGCTTACGAAACATAATCCTACAATAGATCTAGGATTCATTGTTATTTTCCGTGCAACAATTTAATGCCGTATTTGAAGACAATGGTAGGTACCTGAACCTATCTTATGATTTCGACACTTAACATAAACATTACGATAATTTAGTTTTCTGTCCTTCCAATAATCCAAGTAATCGGTATGTAACGTACATAGTATTCTGAGACAAAAATAACTTAACATTATATGAATTTTTGTGTTTTTTGAATGATAATATTGTTCCGAGAATTAAATTTGTGCGCTATACCCGTGAAGCGTCTTCGTTATAGCCGTGACGATTTACGTACAAAATACAAAAATTCAAACGAATGTCGAGCATTTGTTCGCTATGGCCGAGAATTCACTATACCCGTGATCGCTATATCCATGTTCGACTGTAATTCATAAGCAAACGTCGAATGGTTACACAAAATATTGACTTTGATCATCCATAACTTTCTTACTATAACTTTTAAAGTTATTTTATTACGCTTGTGTTATAGAAAATATATTTACATTAAATTTAAATCTCTTGAACGTTTTCACTATATCACGGTTCAGGAGTTATTCAACAAAAATAGCCGAGGCAATTTAATTTTTTTAGTAATGCTTTTTTTCAAACACTGTAACTCAGTTATTATTTAAGTTACAGAGTTAATTTTGGAATCAAGTTATAGTGAATTAGTTTTAGATAAATTATGAGAAAATATTTTTTCGCTAACATCAACCGTTCAGGAGTTATATTAATAAAACTGATGAAGGTAAAAAAAATAGTCTTCTCAATATAAGTTGTTACGCAGTGGCGTATCAATAGCGGAATTTCGGTTTTTAACTAAAAAAATTGTACGTTATTAAGAAAAAGCCGCAAAATTAAGTCTATATTATCTTCCACATACCGAAATCTATCATTTATAAAAATTCTCTATTTCACTCGTCTGTCTTTAAATACCTCTACATCCTAAACCATTTAATATACAGGAAAAATTTTAATGCCATTTTATAGAAAAATAACCGGCCATTGAATCATATATACTAAAATATGCTGTAAGTAGCTTAGATTAGAAGATATTCAACAACGATTCAAGAAAATTAAGAAATTTGTCATTTGTTGAGAAAAACATTACAATTGTAAATCGCTGTTTCTCAGTTATTTTTCAAAGTAGAGAGTAGTATTTATGCTCAGTAGACGAAGAATTTTATCTACTTTAATTTACAGGAGAACACAATTTGTCTAAAATGTTTCCTTTAAAAGTTATTAATGAAAAACTGAAAAAAGTTCAATTTTTTTTTCGTTTTTGGGACACCCTGTACTTAGCACAAGCGGAAAATTGGTGCAAACTTCAAGAAACCTTCTTTGCTTGTTAATGAAGAGATTAAAATAGTTTACAGCTTTCCGACAATTATCTACGCTACAAAGCTAAATTTCCTGGGCTACATGTGTTGTGCAAACTCTGTGTACGAAATAGGGTGAGAAAAAATGGTACAACAACTTTAGCAACAATTTTTAGTCCTATTAGTTTTACTAGATTATTTCATTTCATTGACTGGGGTGTAATTTAAAAAAAATTAAGTAAAATTTAATTGTTAATTTTACACATTTCAGATTCATAACTCCTATGAAAAATGGTTGAGTACCCCTGAAAACGTTGGTTGTAAAATTATAACCATAGATGCTGACCAAGACGTAGATGATGTCATTAAACAACTGGAACAACGCACCTTAACTATCTTGGGACTAGATGCTGACGTTTCCAGTTCATAACGTTTGCATCTATCGTGACATTCTTAATATTTTTTTAATTTTATTGTATCACTTTTATTTCATTAGTTGCACATTAATATTATTTTTTAACTATGTACAAGCCGTACTCTCAATAGAAATTCCAACATATTCCATTGATATTTACAAATTCAAAGGAAAATGCTCATTTAGTATGATAAAAAAACACAGGCCCGGCGCAAACGAAATGTAACTCACATGATTGATAGAAATGAGCAGTGGAGGGACCAAGGCTGATGAAAAAGAAAAAGTTGAAGACAGGCTACCTTATACTCATCACATTAGACGCTTTTAAACCGCAGTTGTAACTGTTTGCTCCTTTTAGTAATTTATGTGACCCCTGTAAACTTCGAATAGGTATTTCACACGTTAAGCCATGGATTTCTATGATGCCCCTATGCAGTATTTAATTACTCATTTTTACCCATCATTTGAGTTACATTTCATTTGGACTGAACCTGGGTTTTTTTTAGCATTCACCTTTTCAGGCCATTTTGTTTTCAATTGTGTGGTGTTCCTCAAGATCTAAAATTATTTATATAATGAGGGGGATCTTCCATAGAATTTTTTAAATTATGATATTGTTCAGTTTGTAAATCTAGAAATGTATTGATTGAAATGTAAAAGTTTTAGGATTTTTAATTTAATCTCATTGATTTGCTTCTGTGTGGTTAAGCCAAGTAAACTAGAATCAAGTGAATAATACAAAAAAACAGCCCGGAAAAGTGCACCCAAAGTGCAAATGTTTCTTCAATCTCACCTCAATCATAAACCAAAGTTTTGACATTATAATTACGTCATGAACTCTTTAAATATCTAGAGATAGGTATATGTCGAGGACTGTGTATTTCAATACGAGTTTAAAGTACATATCTCAAAAACGCTCGTCAACTCGCATTGAATTACACAAATACCAATAATTATAAGTAGCAATAGTTCTGAAGACTGACTAAGTAGCTTTTATATAAGTACTGTGTACAATATTTTTATTTATATGTATGTACTGTTAGATTTAAGCACACTGATACAGATAATTATTTTACATATTCTAAAATGTAAGAATTTGTGTTGTATTTATTTTTAATAGAACATTTTAATCTCAGTAAGAATAGTAATTTTTTAAAAGAAAAGAGCTATGGAAATAAATATTGTGAGATTACTTAATATTATTAGTTTTATACGGTTACATTTATTTTTCACCACATATTGGCTACGGTGTATATTATTTTTGCTGCAATTATTTAATCCCGTATTGTAGATGTTTCCTTTTTGAATTATGTTATAAATTCCATGTTCAAATGACCTAATTATTTTATAAATACTTGATATTAGAATTATTTTATGACAATAAATGTGTTTTCATATTATGTTTATTTTTATTTCCCAAGCTAACAAACAAATAGTACAGTAAAGTGGTTATTTGGAATGGGAAAGAGGACGAATCCTGGATACCAATGCATTAAATCAGAGGTAGGAGCAATCAAATAGGCAATATGTCATGTATTGTTGTGTTTTCTATATCTCCACATATTTTATTATCGTCATTTGTGGTGACGACCGTCATCTCTCGAGATTGTAAATGCCGGATTAGAATGAAGTCGTCCCGCAGTGCAGTTAAAAAAACGTAACTATCGTAAAGAAAGTTATTCCTTAATCTATGGTAAACAAATGTCAAAAACTGACATTTTGTCAATAATGGCGTCGCGTCAGATGGAATGCGGAGTTGCAGTTGATGTTTGTTAATATTTTGTTATCAAAATGATTGAGACGTGTCCGAAGAAATGTATGATATTGGGGACTGCATCATTAGGATTGTAAGTGTTGTAACAAGATTACTCAGATTTAATGACACTGATTCAAATTATCAGTTTAATATGACGTGTTATTGCATCTCGTCATCGTTTTTCAATGCCTAATTTATATGTTTTCCATAATAATTTGTGCTTTTAACTACGTTTGGCTTTCAATTCGATTCATTTATATGCCACCGCTAAATAAATACGGATATTTAGAACAGGAAGTTCTAGGGGAGACATACTGTAGTTTTACTTATCTTTTCAGATTAACAATATTTGTGCTTATATTGGAATCTCACTATGCATCCGACAGTGTATCACATTCAAACTTGACAGCTAAAAATAAACAATTTCCAACAGAGAATAATTCTACATGTTGGCTTCACCAGGAGTATTCTGTTGTTTCGGAATGTCATCCTTGTACAGGCAAGTTATTACTCCATATTGTAACTTACAAGGCAGCATGAAGTATACCAATTATAAAATTGTTTTATCAACTATTATTTGTGTTTGTTTATAATTTAATTTGTTTGCTTTGTAGAGTTCGAGATAAAAAGTAAGAGTATAGGTGTTTGCATACACACACATTATAAAGAATTATTAAAATGTAAAAGTGGAGAAATTGTAACTAGAAGGTAAAACGAAAACTTATTTTTTCACAAGTTGATTTCAGATAGTTAAATTTATTATTCTTTATTTATATTAATGCATTGTTTCAGTTGTGATAGAGTGGCCTATTTAGAAGAAATTGCATATTGGAAATTCATGGCGTGGATGTTTGCTCTCGGGGTTATTTCGTCCACAGCAGTAATGTTCCGAATGAGATCACTTAGTAAAAAAGCGAGAAGAAAAGCACAGAATCAGTTCGCTAATGAACTATCCTAACATTGTATTTATTTCATAGGCAATCATTGATAATCTCTCAATTTGTTACATTTTATACGACGCAGCCTATTGCAATGGTCTAATAAATCTAATGTATTTGTCTATCCAACAATATATCTCCGTTGTTTATTCGGGTCATAATTACTTAGTATTCCTTCTATAGGCTTTAAGCTTATAGAACAGAATAAATGCCATGGCTTGGATATCACAGCGACTTTTTTCAACTATTTCTGCTGACTCATTGCCTCACTGACAAATTATGCTATGTGACAGTTCTGTAATGATGGGATACGTGATAAGTATTTACTAAGTATTATTTTATTTCAATAGCTCCGAAAAAAAAATCTCAACAGTGTGGTATCCTAAAAGATTCCTAACCCAGATGTTGAAAAAGATGAGGTCTATATTGTGTATTCCAGCTGTTATAAACTGCATAAGCAGTTGAAAGCTTTTTTCTGGGCTAGAGTGAAGCATCTCCATTCTCAAGGGCTATAACTATTACCAGTTGACGCACAAGAGATTCAGAAAACTATTCATGTACATATTCATTTTTCTTCATTTTCATGAAAGCGTTAGAATGTGATTCTAGCTGACGAGTTTTTACTTTTCTATCGTTAAAAAGAATAGACAAACATTTTGTACGATTCCTGTGATTATTTCAATGTCCAAACTCTAAAGATACCAAATAATATAATTTATTTAATAAAGTTTGAATATCAAAACATCTTGTGATGACCAAGTGGTTTTGTTTTTCTCCTTTTTACTGTGATTTTTCCTTTTTGACATGTGGCATCAGTCCTTTACACCAGCGGTTCCCAATTCTTTTTGGCTACGGAACCCTAATTGGTCTTTCTTTTTTTTGGGAACCCTATCTCGACAACAAAAAAGCAAATTGACAAAAATTACATTTAAACACAGTGGCAGATACAGGATTCAATTTGGGGGGGGGGGGGGGGCTGAAGGTCGTCACAAGCAAATAAGGTCTTGAGGTATTAAGAATGTGAATAGCGCCGCAGGCGACTTTTTTGAGACTGAGTGAAGAAGGTCACGATACCCATACCTATATCGTTTGATTTATTTTCTTTAAATAAAATAATCATGAAAGAAAAAAGCGCCGCAGGCGAATCTTTTTTAGAAAGTGTGTGAAATAATGAACCTGCTTGCCATTATATAGCAGCTCTGGGCAAACTTTTTGGATGAAGGGCCATTTGAAATTATAAATGAGCGACAGGCCGCAAGTAAAATACAATTTTAGATTACTCACCAGGGGTAGAATAATGCGCCGCAGGTGAAATTTTTTCAGAAAAATGGATGAAGTGATATAAAAAACACGGCAGGCTTAATTGTCGCCGTGGGCGATTTTTTTTGGAAAAATCGGTGGAGTGACAAGATAAACATAACAGGTTTAACTAGCGCCGCAGGCTAAATTTTTTTATCAAGCAATGCAGTAGTGTTAGAAAATTCATGACATGATGACAAAATGATGTGGTAATACTGTGATTCTTCGAAAACTTAATGTGAAGAATGAAATTTCAGCATTTACTACGACAATATGCTCTTACTCCCGGAACCCCTGTGACCCATGACCCTTCCACGGAACACAATTTAGGAACTGCTGCTTTACACATTATAAACCGATTGAAAACAACAGTTTAAGTTAAATCTAATTTGAGCAGTATAAAACAGCTCTCTTGTACTCGTACATAAACTCAAATGCTTCAAAGCAAGGGTGGCTGCATTCTACCTGCCCTCGATTTCCTGTGATGGTAAGCTGTAAAGAATGGTACGACTTTCACATTCCAAAATGTGCGATTTGACAGAAGCCAGTAGGATAAGGTGTAAATAGAAAAATTATTCACGAATGAATCAAATATTTTATTAATTCACTGACGACTTTTACATTTATACTATTACCTAAAAGTCTGTAGCACTGTTTTTTAGTCACGTCATTGGGAAACGTGAATGTATCTGGGAATGCCATTAATCTAGAAACTTCCTTTGGTGTGAAGAATCGTAACTTTAGTTTTGATATTATTTGAATATATTTATCACTATCTTTTGAACAATTTATACATTTTTCGAAAGCAATATCCACATCTTCTTTTGATGACTCTGTGTACACAGATCCTGTGCCTTCTAAGAAATGAGTATAAGCCTTTGTAAAACAACACGATCTTTTAGATTCTGGATAACAGATATCTAATATTGAAGCTCGCTTGATAAACTTATTGCTAAGAAAATATGAATCGTCTGGTAGAGCTTCTGTTATGTTTGATATTGGGAAATATTCTTGATCCTCAAAACCAGGAAATACAGTCATCTGTAAGGAAAAATGATACGAAACATCAGCTCCATTTATAAACAAAAACACTGTTCGATTAACAGTGAAAAACTAAATTGTAAATCTGATGAAACATACAGATAAAAGAAAAATGTGGAAGGTATACTTACAATCTGTTCTTGAGTTGGGGTTTTAAAAGGTTTCCGTTTTGCCAAGCAATAATACCTCAATCTCGAATTAGGTATACCAAATTGTGACGGTGAGAGTAAAAACTCTTTAAATGAATAATCTGATTGTTTTAACGAATCTATTAACATATCTCTCATATTGGATTCTTCAAATCCTTTAACATTCTCTAGCAAAATATATTCAACTGTCGATAAACCCTTTAAAATTGAAAGTAAATGTGAAAATGAAAAAGAACGAGCATCTTCGGAATCCTTTTTCAAACCATTCCTTGTAAATGGTTGACATGGTGGAGACATTAATATAACATCAGGTCCAATGGAATTGATAAAATCTGCAGTTAATGACTGTATATTTCTGTTCATAATACTTGTCTCTCTAAAGTTATGTGAATACACTTTATTGGCCAAGGTGTTAATGTCTACAGCTGCAATGACTTCACCATCCAAACCACTTTCTGAAAATAAAATGAGATGACAATTTTAAAAAAGAGGAAAATTATAGTAAGCTCATGCCACTATCTAAAATCATTGAACTTTATTACTTCTTCTAAATACTTATAATGTTTTTTTTTTTTAACTAACCTTTCCATGCATAATGCATTCCACCTATACCACTAAATAGTTCCAAAATTCTGTGTTTGCCCATTAGAGATGATACTGTAGTATTTATTTGAAGTTTCTGACTAATGTACTTATCTATTTACAACCGAAATATATTATTTACCAAGCATGGTAAAACAAAAATGAGGCAAGTGGCCAAAGAGTATATAATATATATCCTAGCAAGTGGCAAAGCAAAATAAAATATCGAAGAACGTCTTCTGTCAAATCATGGTCAAATCGCTCGTGTCAGTCGTGTCGAAATCGAACATAGATAAGATCGAATTCAAAACTAATATTGACAACGAATTACGAAACTTTACGGACCCAGAACGAACCCAACTTTCAAGTTAATGGTGACGAAGTGGTAATTTTTTTGTAACAAGGCAAGTACACAGAACACGTGCGAGATTTGAAATGGCAAAATACCCTTAGTTCAAAAATTTTTCACGCGCGGCGCTAGTAATTCTTTCATGTCTCTTACCTACTCCCTATATCATGACATTGTCAGTAAATTGTTCTATCTATCTATATTCTATACCCTCACGCCACGTCCCTTGCAGGGTAGGCAGAGAGTAAATTGTTCTATTCTATATCCTCACGCCACCTCCCTTGCGGGGTAGGCAGAGAGAACGGATCGCCAGACTTTCCTATCCTGACACACACTTCGGACTTCCATCACATTCATGCAATTCCTCATAAAAATAAATTCCTCAAAAAAAAGAAAAACATTGAGAGATAGAATAAGGAAGGAAATGATTAGAGAGTTGAGTGAATGTAAAAAGGATGTTGTGACTAAAATGAAAGTGAACAAGTTGAGATGCTTGGGTCATGTGGCGAGAATGAACGATGAAAGAAATGATTAGAGAGTTGAGTGAATGTAAAAAGGATGTTGTGACTAAAATGAAAGTGAACAAGTTGAGATGGTTGGGTCATGTGAAGAGAATGAACGATGAAAGAAATGATTAGAGAGTTGAGTGAATGTAAAAAGGATGTTGTGACTAAAATGAAAGTGAACGAGTCGAGATGGTTGGGTCATGTGGAGAGAATGAATGATGAAAGAATAACGAAGAAAATTTATCAGGGTGAAAGAAGAGGTGTAAGGAAACGCGACCGTCCAAGAACCACATGGCTGGACCATGTTGACCAGATACTCAAGGACGGACCTGTATTGAGTAAAAGTAATCGGAGAATATGTATGAGGAATTGCATGAATGTGATGGAAGTCCGAAGTGTGTGTCAGGATAGGAAAGTCTGGCGATCCGTTCTCTCTGCCTACCCCGCAAGGGAGGTGGCGTGAGGATATAGAATAGAACAATTTACTCTCTGCCTACCCTGCAAGGGACGTGGCGTGAGGGTATAGAATATAGATAGATAGAACAATTTACTGACAATGTCATGATATAGGGAGTAGGTAAGAGACATGAAAGAATTACTAGCGCCGCGCGTGAAAAATTTTTGAACTAAGGGTATTTTGCCATTTCAAATCTCGCAGAACACGTACTCTCTAACGAGAGAAGAATGCCAACTTCATAGAAAGTATATGCAAACACGAAAATGACAGATCTCATCTAGCTTTCTCTCTCATTCATTTCATGCCCACATAAACAATGGCGCCAGGCGCCTTATTAAATTGATTAGGTATTGAGGTTTTATACGGATCAATACGCATTAGCGATTAAAAATAGTTGTACTCTAATACAAAAGCGGGACATATCCATACATCCCATTTTTACACTACAATACAACTATTTAATCATTAATGCGCACTAACCCTTTGGAAATAAGTATAATAACCAAAGAATTAAAATGCAGCAGTAGGTATGACATTGGCATTTATTTTAAGTAAATAGTACATACATATTGTATAAACATTACATAGAGACAATTAAAAAACATGTTCAAAAGAACCATTAACAAAAATAATACGAAATAATGAGTCAATCAGAGCGTTTCACCTACTTTTTGATTGAGGAATTTCAGTAAGTAAAGATTGCAGTCGCGTGTCATAATTTCTCGGGTTCCATGACAAAATCTCAAGTGACAAAATCTCACATGTCAAAAGGGTAACCTACTATTGACAGAATCGCAACTCAACACCGGGAAATCTGATGCCGTTGTTTTTTTTTTATTTGTTTTTGTGTGCAAAAAAAAAAAAAACAACCTAACGAACCTAACCCAACAATATTGAAATTGTCGGCAACAGGTTTTCCGGTGTTGAGTTGCGATCAATCAATAGTAGGTTACCCTTTTGACAGTTGAGATTTTGTCACTGTGAGTTTCTGTCTGGTCACCAATTTCTCGAACGAAATTTGTCACAGATGGCTTTTCCGAACCTAAAGTTTGTGAAATCCAGAATATTTCTCACAAAACTATAACACAGAACAAGTTACACGAGTCTCTGGTCTCGACAATAATTGAATATAGAACAAGTCTCCATCATAGAATAAGTCTCCATTTTTCACACACAAACGAGTACGTATATTTCTCCCAAACACAGGATCCCGAAATGACGAATCATATGTCTCGCAAAAACACAAAAAAGGAGTTTATATTTTACACAAACCTAGTTCAAAACAATGTAATAATACCGATCACGAAACAAATTTTGGAAAGACGACGCCAGACGACGCGACAGAAACAGTAAAAAATATGGCCGCGTGTTGTTTACAAAATGTTTACAAACGGCATTGGCGTTGTATTGCCAGCTTGCAAAATGTAAAAGACTTGTATAATATTTCTCGAAATCTGGTTTCTTAAAAATAAATAAATATTAATTCACCCATAAAAACACCGCATGATAACATAATAATATATTTATGCTTTTAATATTCACTCTAAAGTTCATATTTCGGAATTATTTCCATAATCGGTAATTCTATTTTTTACGTCTGTATACGAATTACTACACCAGGCAATACCAACTTTACCACCGAAAAAATCCACGATCTATTACCAATAGAGCATATTCTGTTGGCAAGTACCAAAACCAGAGTTGACTCAGCCAAGTAGGTAATAAACTTTGGTTATCAAGTTGTTACCACCAGCGGCATGCGCCAGTTAACACTTTGGTCAAGGGTTAAGGTTAAATAGTGCATAGACAAATTATTTTTCAAAATGTCAACTTGGCGATGACAGTTTGTCAAAGTTGTAGCCTGTGGGTTATGTTTTTGTAGTTTTCTAATCACAAAACATAATATATGCAATTGTAATTTTTGTGTTGTTTTTGGAGAATTATAATATTTACATTTAACGTACTTGTAACATAGTTCTACAGCATTGAAATGGCTGGTGTTGTGGACGAAAATCTATTGCTAATTAAGGAAATTAAAGCAAAACCTGCATTATGGAATCAATATTCTCCTAATTATCATCACCGCGAGGTTACTGATCAAATCTGGGATCAATTGAGTCAGAAATATTCAGTATCTGGTGAGTATACTTACTTAAATAATGGAGGTGTCCTACTACTTAATTTGAGTTCATTTTTTATAATGTGAAACATTTCCAGTGGACCATTTAAAGACCAAATGGATTGCTCTACGGAGTCAATTTCGCAGATTATACTTGAGGCAAATACAATTCCACAAAACAAACCCTGGGAAGAAAGTAACTCATTCTTGGAAATATTTTATACCACTGTTATTTTTGAGGAACCAAATAAAAAAATCTAAACTCAAATCTCTCACAGAACCAAACTCAGATTTCGATGAAGAAATTATAGGTGAAATGATGAAAGAATTTGACGCGATTGAAGCGGATTATGAAGAACCTCAAACGAGCGAACCGCATTTCTCACAACAATATGCCACGCAAATTTCCAACATTATAGATAATAATTCAAGCAATTCGACATCGAACGTTGTGTTAAACAATCTCTTGGAAAGTTTCCAGAAAGACATGATTGCTTTGGAAAATGAGAAGATAACTAATAT
The DNA here is from genome assembly GCA_963576895.1 of Ceraclea dissimilis. NCBI lineage: Eukaryota > Metazoa > Arthropoda > Insecta > Trichoptera > Leptoceridae > Ceraclea > Ceraclea dissimilis. Next base: position 5,976,619 of record OY756361.1, read on the forward strand.
CGACGAATCTAAAACAGATGAGGATGTGTTGTTTTTACATAGTTTACTACCCTTCATGAAATCCCTGAGTTTGAAGAAGAAATTAATTCTCAGAACAAAAATACAATCCCTGGTATGTAATTACATCATGAATTTAGATGAGAACTATTTTAATGCAGTGGCAGCTAATTCAATGGAAAAAAGAACTGCAGGTATCATAAGCATTTTTTTAAAATAATTCAAGGTTTATAGAAATAAACCCAAATAAATGTTTAAACAGTAAGCTTGAAAAACTTGTGTCGTGAAGTGGAGTAGGTCGTCATCGGGGATCGAACCCGCGCCAACTGGACTAACAGTCGAGCGCATTACCAATTACTTAAATACTCAATAACAATATATTAGGTATATTCCATACATAAATCATTTACTGATAACAGTGTGAACATATGGCATGCATGTTGAGGTGCACCACTGCGGAGATTTGACTAATGTGTACTCCTCTAAAATATATCTCACTGGATCGAGTCTGAAACTAAATGAAATATGTAATTTTGTAAGACAAGTTTTTGGCAACTCGGTTTCAAACTTGATCCACGATACGATATACCACCAGCTCTACGCAAAACTCAACTACGTCAATAATTACAACAGTCTTCTCCTTCTTCTCTTCTTAATCTTAATGTAGGCCTGATGGCCTGTTATTTAGGAACGGTTAGCCTCCTGCGAGGTCGACTCCCAGCTGTTGATCCATCTCTTTGGTAGTCTGCCTGGGGGTCGCCTACTTTGGGGTTGGCCCTGGAGCACAATGTGAGGGAGCCTGGATGGATCCATTCTCTCCACATGCGCGTACCAATATCTCCTCCACAATTACAACAGTGTCAATAACAAAAGCTATTGTAATTTCAATTAATTAATCGCTACCAATTTTACATTTTTTATTATTGTTACAGATGTTACAGTAAATGAAGAAAATCAGAATGATATTCAAATTAATGTGTATGACAAATTGGACGATATTCCGCAACAAGAAGTAGTGACTTCAATAGCAGAAGAAAATCAAATGTCTGAAAGTATCATTGCAAAGGCAGGGGAAGTATCCGACTCAGTACCCTCCAATGAGACCAATGAGTGTGACGTATCATTAGATGAAGATAGTATTGCACTGGGTGATGGTATCTCGCTGAGACGTTTTAAAGATGATTCGTACTTATGGTTGTATGTTGACGAATGAAATATAAGTAAGGTAACCAGTTGAGATGTATATTACCTTATGTATGTGTGTGTAATAAGTTTATCTATTTTACAAATGGCTTAGTGAAGTCAATGTTAGAGAATAAAAAAGATTGTGGGCTTATACACTGACTCAATCTCAGTGGATGCCCATAGTACCATATTGATGGACGTTTCATCTCGCCACTAGCATTCATAGCACAGTGGATAGAATACCATTGTCAGGTTAGTCTAGGGTCGATTCTGTGCTGCGACAGATGGGTGGGCTAGAATTGGCAGATGTTACTTAAGTATAAAGCCAGTTGACGATTAGTCATAAACCTGATGGAAAGTTCACCCTTCGCTGTGTATTTGTTGAGATAACAACTTGTTAACCAACTACAACATGTGACAGTATGTATAGGAAGGATATTTTTAGGATTTTCTGAAAATGAAACAAAGATAAAATTTAAAGACTTGTATTCACCAAATCTTTGGTATAATAAATAGTACAATAAATGGGACTTCATTGCCAATGTAAAATAATGTAATTTATACTACTGTACATTATTACATTAACTATTGTGTTTAGGCAACAAACAATAATAAATAAACAATAAAAGTGAACAAATAAAATCATGTCATAAAGAAACAATAATAATTGAAATAACTGAACAATACTGATAGCACCACAATACTCCATGGGATAATAATGATCTTAACAGCAATAAACTATTTGAGCGTGCTGTTAATTAAAATTTCAATGGCCTAAACATGATTTTTCTCAAAGAAATGTGCGTAATAAATACAGAAAATATTGTAAAATGAAGTGTCAGAGTGGATTAAAGTGCAAATTATATTTGTTACTATGAAAATATATACTTAGTGTTGCCAAAATTGAATAATCATTTTTTTTAATGTCCCTGAGGGTAGTTTGATAATATATGACTGAAATAGCTTCACGCATAGCTATTATTTATATAATGTGTCAAAGATATATTATGAACCATTCAACTAATTGTTATGATACTAATAAACGCTCACTGATTCATTATATTGTACGAGTATAACACATTACAGCAGTTGTGAAGTGAGACGTGTTTTTAGTTGTGCATAAAAGAAGGATTTAAGCGGGTATTAAAAGATACAGTCACTTGACCAGTACAGTAATAATAAGTTAAGATGATACAATGGTTTCTGGGCAAAAATTGCATAGTATTACTGTTTTTAAAGGCATTTCAGATACAACAGAGGGTTAAGTACATAAGTAGTATGTACGGTATGTACTATGCATGATTTATAACACATTATTATAACGAAAATATAGTTTTTAAGTTTAGAGTAATTTTCGTGTGAATGTTTTCTATCATTTTACATTACAATGACTTTCTCACATACTGCAATAGGACTCTTGTTTTTTTTTTACCTAAATATCAATATTATATACTTAGATACAAATTTATGTAAACTAGCACATACATAGATGCTTGTAACCTCTACAAAAAAAAAAACTGTAATCAACACATCTATAGTTACCAATCATCAAAATAGTTTTGGGAAGAATGTGTAGTTACTAGAAAATAAATTAATGTGTCCAAAATGCTCGACAAAACGTTGCGACACTGAAGAGAATTCATCCACTTGAAAAAGTAAACTGAGCTACTAGTAAAGAATTATATTTACTACAAAGTAGAAAAATTAAGGTGTATTTTCAGTGTTCAAATACAGTGAAACTCGGATTTTAAGTTCCCGCATTTTACGTTTTCCCCTATTTTAAGTTTTTTTTGGCCAGTCCCGTTTCACTCCCATACATTCCAAAACAAAAATTTCCCGAATTTTACGTCAGCCGCCAAAAACAATTCCCGGATTACACGTTTTTTTCAGCCGTAAAGTTGTCTGAAATATCTATACAAAATCATGTAAAATTTAATTGTTTGTCAAAAAGTTCGACAAAAAATATTACGTAAAGAAAGTGCTTCAAGTCGCATTGCTACCTTTTTACTTAATGCCAACATGTCTCCGGCCGATGTTATCTTATCTCCCCCTATCACCCCCAGTACATCCCTACATCTTGAACTTGTAGTACCTATGTATGTGTGTGTACTATGTATACAGTACACCGCGTGCATCCGGTCGCTTTGTTTCCTGAGAATCTAAACATTTGCGGCGCATAGTATAGTGTTTTTTTTAATCACCAGAAGTGTTTAGTATAACTTTAATTTAAAGTTTCCGTATTTTTTTTCCAGTTAATTGTTGCACAACATACACATTACTCATTTTATTTAGGTATTTAATATACCTATGCCTACACGTGGGTATTATTCTTAACAGTGCTTTGTGATTTACTTTTCGCGAAATTTTAGTGTACCAATTTTGTTGAATTTGAAAAAAAAATCAATTCCTATTTAATTTACTTTGACTTTGGTGGTTATTCCAATTTATATTTCCACAATTGCGATGTGTATTGTCAGCCTTAATGGATGTTCAGAAGAAACTCGGGAAGGACCCGACACACCATTTGATATTTGCAAAAATTTTAACTAGGTCATTGGACATGTAGGTACCTAATGATAAATACGCGTCTAAATAAAAACTATCTAAAGTGACTTTTTGAAATCTAAAAGTAATAAATAGCTGTTTCAATGTTTATTCGATATAAAGTGTGTTATATACGAAGTGCTACTATTTATACTCACAGATAATGTGAAATGCGCGTGATTTACGTCTTGTGCGCGTTAAATTACATTCTCATCTGGAGGGTCAAATTTGTGTCAAATGTTCGACATCCACGTGGATTGCTTCCGAAAAATCGCAAGTTTTCCTTATAATATTTATTCAGTTTATTTTATTACGAAAATTTTGAAAAACAGTATTTTTTCGGTGTCAGTTCGGTAAAATTGGCGCGAAATTCAAACGTTTGTGTCGCGTAATTCAATTTTTTTCCTGTTTTTAGTTACTTGGAATTTGAATTAACGGACTTTTATTGTATGGGGTATTTTCTGAAAATTCAGTTCTTTCAATTTAGTTTTTTAGTGATATAATTCACTTTTGTTTCTTGTAAACATAATTACTGTCAAGAAATCACTCCTACTACATGACAATGAAATTAACAGTGAAAAGTAACTACCGTTTTATAGGACATACTAAAATATCATTTCCCACATTTTAAGTTTTCCCCTATTTTACGTTTTTTTTCGCTGGTCCCTAGAAAAACTTAAAATCCGAGTTTCACTGTACATTATTGTCATTAGGTTAAAATCTGTAGGCAATCCCTGTACAATATTACAATTTCTAGGCTCTCCTTTTTCACATAATAACAACTAACTTACAATTAGTGTAACTTTCAACACTTCAGCATTTCATACAGTAAGCTACATCTTATTTACAGCTTTTTTAGGTAAGTTGCTAAATAAACTGGAGGTTTTTTAAAAAGTCTAATAAGCATAACTCACAAAAAAATCTAATGTTAAACTAAAATGTAGGTACTAATACTTTTGTATTCAACAAATTAAAATGTGTTTTTGAATGTTATGAGTTGATGACACTAAAAACAACCCAAATATGTAATGGCTACATAATTTATTAAGCTGAACTGAAAGTTTCTGCTTATTTTCTTTGATTTTCAGTCATATTATAATGTGTTAAATAAGCTAATGTATCTACATACTTAATTTTTGTACTATTCACATTATGTAAGGAAAACATAAGATTTGATTGATGAATACAATAAAAAAAATATAGAAAAGGCAAGTCAAATACTATAATATTATTATACAAAACAATTTTTTTGTGTCACTCAAAAGTTATCAATGACTGAAAATATATGTCGTCACTTTGAGAAATTGAAAAAGAACATGAAAACAAACAAGTCTGAATAAAAATTGCAGTTGTGCAGTAAAATTAAATAAATGTTACATAGTATGTTTTTTAATTAATTTAATCAATACTATTGTTGTGAAATATTCTGTAAGCAATGGAATAACTTTGTTTGTGACACATTTCTTTCATACACCAAATCTATCAACAAAATAAAATACTGAATACTTTCAAATAAACTTATTAATCATAAAGCAATTTTAAAATACAATAAGGAATCAAATAAAATACTTTTTGTCTATTTTATCACAACAAATATCCATAAATAGTAACACAATATTCACAATCATAATTTAAATCAATTTTAATTTTCTTTATGTCTGTTAAAAATTATTTAAAAAATACTACTTAAATGTTTTTCTACGTAGTATAATTTACCTTAAATAATTACTATTACATGGTACAAATTATAAGGTATTTACAAAATATTTGTGCCAGTGCGTTCGTTAGGAAACAGAAAAACTAACAAAAAAATTAATGATGAGATGAGAATGATTTTTGTATCGAAAGGGTGAGATGACAATTATTTGGGAATTTCATTCAAATAAAATAAATAGAAAAAAAATAGGGAATGTGTGAAAAGTTGTACGATGCCGAGTATTTATGAGTCAAATTATTATATTAAAATGCGCAAGAACAAAACTGCCAACATCCAGCAGGTAAATCATTTCTTTACAATAAATCACATATTGTGGCTAGATACTTTGTGTAATAAAAGATAAAAAATGATAAACAAGAAAAAGAAAAGTTTAAATTAATTCATAATCATTGCAACAGAAATAATATTTAACGCTATGAAATACACAAAAAAAGCAAACAACAGAACTGTGTACTTTTTGATAAATTATAGATTGTCTTATTAAATAAATTGTATTATAATATTAATATATTTATATTGAATTGCACTTAGGTTTTGTTGTTGGATGCCGTCGTTTCTGTCTTTGTATTATCTTCCAACTGAACGACTACTTGGGTTGGGGCCGTATTGGTTGAACTATGACTGGAAGTACGTGAATGAGACGAGTCCATGCTATCCGGGAGTTTAATCCCTTCGCCCACAGGTGTTTGAACCATCGCTGGAGGCGGCGCTTTAGACACGCCATGAGGAACTGTACCACTGGGTATTTGCATGTGATATCTGTATAAACGAACGGAAAATTTATTCAGAAATCCCTAAATTATGTGCATTATTATTAAATAAGTAAACTGACATCAACTGAACTCACTTGTAAATATTCTCAGTTGATTCTATAGTGCCCTGTCTAAGATTGAGAGACCTCCCTTTAACACCCGTGGGTGCTGGGGGACTCCACCAATCAACTACTCGACCCACCACTGGAACATGACGCAACAACCCTTCCTGCCAAAGACGCTCTGTAGTTTCTCGTTGGAGATCCAACGTGGCTGCTTCAATACCTAAATAAAACGAGATACAATAATCAATAATTTTCACAAAGAGCAAATGAGCGGGACAATAAAAAAAAGTGAAAGATCCCTACATACCTTTTTTAACAATTTCCGTCATAGATTCTAATACTTTTGAATTCTCTTCGAAATCTTTACCGACAGACACAACTAAATTAAGTAACTCTTCCACATCTGTATCAGCTGTAACCATACCAAATCTGAAACACAATGAAAATATGTAAATCCATTGAACAAATGTTCGTAAATCTCAAAGTGAATGTAAGGTTACCTAACACAAGCCATTCCGTCAGTCCCTTCTCCCAATGAGAAAGCTGCATCAGTAGCACGAAGATTGTCAACAAGAGCCATATTCAATGAGTTCAATTCATCTTTAGTCTGATCTGTTAAAATAGCTTCCCAGCCTTCAGGAACGTAGCGAACACCTCCCAATCCTAAACAACAAAATAAACAGTTCAATAATATTACTATGCAAAAAGAAAAGAAAATTATTTAATTTTGCACAAGTCTCGTACCTGCCCAGCCTGGCATCTCCACAAGTCTCAGTGTCGGATTAGCTTCAACCAGTTTATGGAATGTTTCCTTATGCGACACAGTGGCCATCAGTATATCTAACTGCTGTTCTAAGCAAAGGGAGAATGTTTCTAAACGTTCTAACATGGCTGCTTTATCCTCGTGAACCCACGTGTCCGGCGGTGCTTCCAGAGGGCAATAACGAAGTACAACGCCGTAAGTCTCCGATTCACAAATCTCTATGGCAATCTGTACAACAAAATATGTCAATCTCGTGATAAACTATTAAGACATACTAATTTGGATTGTAGAGTGTCGAAAGTTTTAAATACCTGGTCAGTATCTCTTTGTAAGATTTGTCCGAGCCACGAATTGAGTTTATCATAATACGAAGGCACTCTTCCAAGCACACTTCCTTCTGGTACATCAGGAATGAATTGAAATACAACACACGATGCTGCTACATCAAATATTAACTGTAAAAAACATCAAATTATCAGTACTCTTTATCTGTCCAACAGAACAAAAAAATGACATAAATAGTAAAGTCTAATTCTTACCGTTGTATTGAGAGGTTTAGTTGTAAGATCAGCTATTGAATAAGCTCCACCTTCGCCACCAGGTTGTTTGCTCTGGAATCATAAATCGAAATAGAACCGAGAAAACTAACACAGCAAGATTTCAAACTTTGTAGATGTAGTAGATTACTATCTTACCAATATTCTAATAGATGGCATCTTTGCGACTTCTGCCCAAACCATAGCAACACTATTGAATGCCGCTCTCAGTCTCCCCACAATAGCTTCTCTGCCCGCAGATTTGAGGGCCGTCCACAGGGGCAAGGCGCCTAATCTTCTAGCCGAATGATCTTGGGTTAATCCCGCTAAAAGAGGCAAAGCTCCTTCTCTACCTTTAGAACCAGCGCCAGATTCTAGCAAGCGATATAGTGTCTGTTACACAGTAGTTAAGAAAAATAATATCACTGTTTCGTCAATAGCAATCTAAAGGATACTTTCAATTATTATGAAATAAAATTAATCACATCACATTTTCAATCTCCAAGCAAATGAGTCATCAGTATTTTTTCTTAGCATTCATTTAATATCAACAGTAAAAAAACATTATTTCAAAACTACTACTTAGAGTATAGAGTTGATCCGTGACTGAATATAAAAAGGATACCACAGTCGGGAGACCAGGAATTCCTAACCAAGTCCCCAATGGTAGCGTTATAGAGTCTGAAATTCTTGGTGGCTGAAATAAAAACATAATATTAAACACCTCTTTAGTAGTTAGATTAATATTAATGATACTACATGTACCTGTGTGATAGTATCTCATGTGGCATATCATAAACATGTCGTAAAGGGGTAATGCCAGATAAGACTAAGTACTCATAAATGTTTAGACAAGTTAGGTAGTCATGCAATTATGTTAAATACTAAAACAACATGATGATACGCCATATTTAGACTTCAAAATTATCTAGTATACAAATATTGTAATGTAGACAGATTAGAAAAAAAAATGTTTTGTGCTAGAACAGCCCAAATTAACCGCAAAATAAAAATGACAAATATTTAATTTTCTTTGCATCGTCTCAAGAAGTCATCCATAAAATGGTATCATACATGTAATAATACAAATCTTACAATTGCAGTGTTTCCATTAGTGATTGCCAATGCAGCTAAGGTGTGACCACGGAGATGAAGCCAGCAGTCATGTAACCTACACAGATCGTGCAATCGAGAGATGTTATCTGAATGTCCAGCAATTGTAGTGCCAGCGTCGGCCAAACATATTAGAGGTATCCTGTTGGCTGTAATGTCCTCAGCTATCATACGCTGTAAGGCGGATACGTCCATTGTCTGATTCGAACCTATGGCAAAAAAACTGTTGAAGTAAAATATAAACCAACTTATAACCACTTTATTAATTTAAATGTGAATGATAAGATTTACCAAATACTGTATTTACTGGAACAGGTCTAATACATGCTAGTGGAAGTCCCAACTGACGACACAAGTGTTGTACTACACCCAGAGGGCTTGCAACAGAACTATAGATGCACGGTAAATTGTGTATCAGGGCGCCACCTAACAACATATGACAAGAAAATTGCATCAGACACATTATGGTTTCATTTAATAAAATAACAAGGAGTAGATATATATTCTTAGATTATTATTATAATATTTCATACCTCCTTCTTCTAAGTATCTAGGATATTTGTAATGCAACATTAGTCTCGTAACTTTAACTAAACCTTCGAGTTGATCGTGATGGTAACACGCATTGCAGTCAATGAACCTAAAACAAAATCACAGTTAACTTCGAAGAACCTCAGAAAAACTGTACTACTCGAGAAATATACGTTCTGTCCTTCGTATTCTACAATTTTTTAATTGCAACTTTGTGTGATGTCACATAACACTATAATAAATCAATATTGTATGAATTGGCAAAATGAAATTATTATGTCAGCTCATGCTCAGCGCTGGCATACCTGAGGTATTGCAGGTAAACACTGGGATAAGAAAACATTAATTGTAGAAGTAGAATATTGCAGAAAATACAGGCTTAATCTTACTTGAAAATGTGACTCAACCATCTCGTGGTATCAGTATTAATTTGGGCTGTCAATTTCTGCAGATGTGATCTCTCCAGGCTGCCAGCATAAGCCGCGATGCTATGTGACATTATAGATATCTTAGCTACATGGTTGAGAGTGGGCAGAGGCCAAGATCCATCCTCTTCAGGCACAGTTTTAAAGATTAGTTCTTCAATGGTGTGGATGATCTCCTCTAGGGATGCCTCTTCGGGACCCAAGAAACCTGTGCTGTATTTACGAACATTCTCGCTGCTTCTCTCTCCTAATCCAGCGCCGGCTTCCAATCTTTCAATCACTTGGGATACTTGAAATTCTATTTCATTGAGAGGCCGGCGCTAAAAACAAAACATAGTCGCTTTCAACTTTTCTCCAAAAACGAACGCAACTGACACGCATTTCATTAAAAGGCACAGTATAATAAAGCTTACCTCTTCTGTATTAGTCTCAGGTTGGTCATTTTCCATGATTTCTGTATTTTTGTTTGCAAACTCAGCTCCCTCCGCCATCGTGGCAATACAGTTTGTAAACGTCACTTGAATGTTTGACAGACAAAAATGACAAAGAAAGATTGTAAATAGAGCGAGAAAAAGATAGAAGACGTAGGTGAATTCTGTCAAAATCGCAATAGTTTTGTATGTGCCCAATCAGCTGATCAGTACCAACATAACGCCGCAACTCGCCTTTGTTTCAAGTGGGTCGTGGCCGAAGAGAACAGAAAAGAAGACTGGGGGTTTCGTGAGCCGGTGTCGTTTGGTGTCGTTTTCCAGGCTTTTGTATTCCGGATTCGCTGTCAAACACCCTATCGAAGCCTAACATCCGCGAGGCTCGTGTGCTTTGTTATAGTGATATAAGTAAATATTATAAAAATGAACGATAATGGTTGCATCCACTTAAACAATTTTAAAGCTGCCAAAGGCACCCAACCTTATAAAGTTTTGCACGCTTTTTTCGTGGCGTGCACCTCTTACGAAGCAAGGAGCTATAAGGTAAGTTTTCCGCATTAACGGATGTTTTTATTATGAGGATATTTTTTTTAATCCGTTGCATAATTTCTATCGCAGAAAGTCTGCAAAGTTTTACTTCAAATGCGCGTGTATTGTAAAGTCTATAAAACAGCTGATGCGATTGTTTTGGTTTGCGCAAATGTCGTTGACAATGCCTTTTTGTGGAAAATTTATTAAATGCAATGAATTATAAGTTGTAGAATACTGACAGGGGTTTGTATATTTGTAGGCCACATCATGTTTCTGCTTCACATGTCGCTCCCCGGGCCCCAGACTGCATTCGTGCATGCACTGCATATTCTTCGGATGTTACAATGGACACATACAGGAGCACTCCAAGTCGAAAAAACACTTCTTATACGTGGATTTGGCTCACGGGAATGTATATTGCGCACAATGCCAGGATTACATATATGATAGACAACTCATGGACATAGGGAGTGTCAATAAGATCAAGGAAAAGAAGTAAGTGCATACTTGCAGTTAGTAGCTCCATTAGGTACATAAGGAGATATGGGTGGTGGAGGTGGGTGGTAGGTGGTGTTGTATGCAAGTGTGGTGCTTTACACTGTGTAGATGTGTAGGTTGTGATTTATTGATTGTGTGGTGTATTGTGCTGTGTGCATCCCTATGGATGTAGGGAGCAAGGACAAGTTATTTATATATTAGGGTTAGACCTGGGAATGCACCACCTGCACTATACCTCCCTACATACATTACTTTCTTATAATGTTACAATGTAAACATACTTTCTTTGTTCCCTTATTACATGATGTTTTTCTTTATATTACAACATCTGACTTTACACCATAATATGCAAACCCTATGTACCTATATACAGTCAACTTGAAAAAACAAATAATTCTGAAACTGAAAGTTAAAACAGCATAAGTTACATAATAATAATAATACAGCTTTCCTTATCATAAGGGATGATTTTATATGAAACAAACAGGTGTACTTTAAATAATGTTTCTCTATGATTATTAAATAATTTTACCTATTTTGTCGTTTCGTGTATTTAGGTTTTGGCACTTACAGTCCTTTAACTCTCAGCTACTGAATTCAATGTAACTGGACAGATGCCAAGATATGTAATAAATATATAACAATCTGAGACATGTACAATGTTCCTATATCAGTACTTTGGTATTTACATGTAACTGTTTTTCATATTCTGATAACCTGATGTAATGGGAGATATAGCTGAGTCATGTAATGGTGTGTTTATAATCATTTGATATTATGTAGGTTATGAAATATGAAACATTTGCAAGTAGACATTGTAATTGATACAACGAGATAAATACAAGAATCATAAATGCTAGTATTACTAGTTCTATTGTATTGTGGGAAATCTCAGTCGTAAGGTAACCAGTAAATGCTGTAGGCAGGGCTTTAAAACATACGCTACATATAGGTAATTTTTTTATCAAACATTTACTATATGATATTGCTGAAATAGATGTGAAATGTCTTATGGAACTTCGACTCTTTTATGAAAAATATTCAATTAAATACTACACATTGTTGTGACTAATTGTGACATTGCATGACATATAATGTGTATGTATCATCAGATTTGAAAAATAATAAATAATGCACATGGGTTACTCTATGTTTTGGAAAAAGCCGTGAGGTAATGATGGTTAGGTATTCATTCTGTAATACAACACCACTTCTCTTGAAAATACAACTAAAAGCAAATCCCACATCTCAAACCCTAGTAATAGTGAACCCAAATGTTTTTTTTTGCAGGGATAGGAAATCTTACGAATTGTAATATAGAAATACATGAACATATTTTTATTATTATTATAATGTTGTTAGTAACATCGAAATAAAGATTTATTTGAATTTAGGTCACTTGGACTCAGCGCGCCATATACACCATGGTTACCTAATTCCCACGAAGTGACGGCATTGAGGAGGTTACGGAAAAGACGTGTCATTAGTCCGTTAACAACCATAGGACTTAGAGGGTTACAAAATCTTGGGTCTACGTGCTTCATGAACTGCATCGTACAGGTAAGTGAAACAATACCATTCTGTAATATAACAATTTAATGTCGAGCAACATTATTTACTGATGTTTGTTGGTTTTAGGCTCTTATTCATACGCCACTGTTACGAGATTATTTCCTTGGAGAAAAGCACAAGTGTAAAGTGTCAACTGGAGGCCCTGGTAAATGTCTCGTATGCGAAGTGTCTAAGTTATTTCAGGTTAGTTTATTTGTGCTTTTTCGCAGCATAAAGAACAATCTGCCAATATCCATCGCTCTTCAAAAATCTAAGCAATCATCAATAGACTATATTTCAGTAACATCTGTTACCCAGTTGACTAAATTTCAATAACATCAGTTGCCCAGTTGACTTTCAGTTACATCAATCATCCAGTTTCAGTTAAATTAATTACTCACTCGACTAAATTTCAGTTACATCAGCTACCCAGTTGACTAAATTTCAGTTGTATAACATTATATTAAAATGTTGTAAAAGTACTAAGTGTATACGTAGTATAATTATCTTTTAACATATTTGTGTTTCATTGTTGATGTGATGTTTTTAGGAATTTTATTCAGGATCAAAGACTCCCCTAATTCTCCATCGATTATTACATTTAATATGGACCCATGCCAGACATTTGGCCGGATATGAACAACAGGATGCTCATGAATTTTTCATTGCAACACTAGACGTTTTACATAGGTACAGATTTAACTACTATGTATATTCTGTATAAATATTTTTTGGCATCGCGGTTGTAATCAATATTAAGTTATATTTGATGGTTGGAAATGTGTTTGTGTTACAGGCATTGTCGTAATGGTATGGAGGAACCAGCACAAAAGAAAGAAGGTGCTAATGCACGGTGTGATTGCATAATAGATCAAATATTCACTGGAGGTCTTCAGAGTGACGTAGTCTGTCAGTCGTGTAGCGGCGTATCCACCACTATAGACCCATTCTGGGATATCTCGTTGGACGTGGCCGGACCGGGATCTCTTCAAGGCTGTCTGGAACGTTTCACTCGAGCCGAACACCTCGGATCGAGCGCCAAAATAAAATGTTCCAATTGCAGAGCTTACCAAGAATCGACTAAACAATTAACGTTAGAAACATTACCAATTGTAGCGAGTTTCCATTTGAAGAGATTCGAACATTCCAGTCAGATTGACAGAAAAATTTCCACATTCATATCTTTTCCGGCCGAGTTGGACATGACGCCGTTTATGTCGAGTCATAGAAGACAACAGAATGTTGAAGCTCGGTCTCGACATCACAATAATAACAATAACGCCGACGCACCCGGGAGTCAAGTAGGCGATACGTCCATATTTGCAGATAACCGCTATTCCTTGTTTGCCGTTGTGAATCACCTGGGTTCCCTGGATGCGGGGCATTATACAGCCTATGTAAGGCAAATGCAAGGTTGCTGGTACAAGTGCGACGATCACATGATTACAAAGGCCTCATTACGAGAGGTATTAGATAGTGAAGGGTATGTATACATTGTTTTTGTTTACAATACTTGGATCTAGTAGAAATTAATCACATCAGCAGTATTGAAAGTTGAGTTAGACAATATTTGGAGAATGCCTTGTGATGGTAGAAGATTGCTGTTTTTCAACATGCAGGGTTTCTAATAGCTTGGAAAACCCTTTACCTTTAAATTTTTCATATAACAGAACTTACAAAATAACTTGGGGTGAGTAAAATGCATTGCAGAAACTGCTTCGAGTGGTGAAGCCTGTAAACCTCCTTGTAAGCTTACAAGGAACATTGAAGGGTGTAGTTTATTAATTCTTTTTCTTCTGCCCTGGTCTCTCCACTGCTGGATACAGGCCTCTTCCAAACGTTACATAGTAATAAATGTGTGTTGTCTTTATTTCAGATATTTACTATTTTACCACAAGACTGTCCTTGAATACGACTGTGATGGATTGTAGACTGCGTAAATATATTGAAAATTTGTTTTATTACTACTGTAGCATCATATAAAATGGAGCTGTACAACATCTCACTTGTACGGAATAATAATTAATAGAAATGTTAATCAGCCTAATGCCATCGTATTGTAATCCTCGTTAATGCATACTACGTACATATAACATTACCAGTGTATACTCGCTACCTATAATAATTGATAGTAATATCAAATTGTAGTAGAATAAATTGTTGTGTCACAAAGTCCTACTAACTTATAATGCATAACCTTAATGTTTATATGACGAAGAGTATGTTATATGTATAAATGAAAAGACCCTCGTCGTATGCTATATTTGGTAATTCGTACATTCTAAAAATTATTTTTTATGTCTTGTTTGTTTTTATGGTTACATTATCATTTTGTATCGTATCGCCACTCGATTCTCATCATGTTTGAAATACCCAATTACCTTTTTTTTTCGGGAATAATTGCTTAAATGTGAAGTGTGTGCAGAAATTGGAGAACGTGGCATATTGGTGGCATATATCACCTGGTGAAAATGTGAGAATGAAGTCTTATGATATTGTGTAAACGAGAGTTGCCCTACGAATGTGTTGCATTCCAAAATTAATAGTACAACTTATTCAATTCCTGAAATTCCCTGTGGTTTTTCACCATGCTTTACTGTAATCCTAAAAGCAGTATTATTGTCATTGTCTGATATGCCATTATACACATATGTACATATTTTATAAAATTTTATTAACTTCTGTCCACTGCCTGTAACAAACGGAATATTAGACTTTCAATTCATAGTTCATTCATTGGCTAATCCCCAGCATACCATATACATACATACAGTCTCATATTAAAATATATATTTCCGTAAGATAAGACACCATTTCTATCTTTAGTAAAACTATATCTGCTTAACGGGTATTCACACTTGGCAGAAACCATTCGTCCATATTTAAAGATGGTCATAATGCCGACATGTGTGGACATCTTCTCACTGTTTAATTTTATTGTGAAATGTCAATTTTAGAAGACTGTCGTATCGTAAAATTATTGCTGTTATTCAGAAAGTCTGTAGCAGTATTTTTTATGAAAATTATTGTTCCTAGTAGAGACGTTTCAATTTTGATAATAATTATCTAGAGATAATAGTTTATTTGAATTTAGTTTATAGTGCACTCAATTCAAACTTAAAACATTTGTTAACAGAAAGTATACTTGCTTGTTATGATAAAGTAAAAATATATGCATTGAAATTGTGTGATGGTCGCTCTTGTTTCATCTGTAAGAAGTTATCATTACATTTTGTGTATATTTGGTAAGCGTAACTGCCTCTTTTTTATTGTGTTATTCGAATTTGTTCACTTAAAGAATAGATAAACTTAACACACAAAAAAATAAGTGTATTTGATGGCTTGTTACAAATAAGATGGGTCGTAAAAATCTGCAGGATATGTTGTTTACTGTAATGCGTACTAACATTACAAAATGCAAGAATTTCTGCCTTTCACCCTTCAAAACTGTAGCTTATTCTGTTCAGTAAAGTCTGAATTATCCATCTTATCGTTGATAAATTCTGACGCTCGCCAGCTCTCTAAACAACCAGTGAATCCCTTACCAGGCAATCTCGATAATTAATTACACGCGAATTAGTTGTGATGTTATACAACAATAGCATTAAATTAAATCTAGACTATTTTCTACTACAATAAACCAAGTATTTTTGTCGTATTGAATGAATACAATAGTGATTATTTATATTTTTGCGATGATAAACATAACATTGTACTACATATTTTGATACGATAAATGTTTGCATTTGTATATTAAACAGTTTTTTCTTTTTTATGTATTGATTTGACGAATTAACGAAACCCATGTTAATACTATTACATATTATTATACTTACAAGTATTCAGCTTCATACTTACTATATTACTATTATAAAATTATCTAAGTGTAGTGTGTTTTTGAAACGTGCTACATTTTCCCTCGATTATTTTGTATACTTACAATAAACTCTAAGTATTGTGATTTCATTGAATGATACTAAGTATTTTTACTATTAAAATAGTTAATAATTATTACGCTCATAGCTTGAATCGTTTATATTATAAGTGTCTGTAATTAATAATTATAATTGAAATATTAGTTGTGTTCATTCGCAATGGTTGCTACTGATGTCTTGTGTTGTGTAATTTTTCTAGGTTAAATTAAAAACTCGCATGATTTTTTATAGAACTGCTAAATATTGTATCGTCACTTGGCTGCTGGTGTCTAAACTGCTGCATGTATTCAAAGTAGTATATTAATACAGTTAATTGTGCAGGCGAAAAAAGAGAATCTGAGAAAGTACAAAAATTTCTCATGATATCCTCTGCTTGTCCAGGCAAATCCTTCCAACATTTTTAAGACTGCTTGGGGGACGGCTATGTCTTGGGCAGTATAAAAGGTGTATTCCGTATTTCTCATTCTAGTCCACTGCTGGATCGTGTGAAGCAAGGAAAGCTGGTTTTTCTTTCTAAAATAGGATGCATCATTACTTCTGCTTAATTTGAATCCCCTGACTGCACTTGATTGAGTCAACAAAGTCAGGTTCTTCAGGATTTCAATTCATTTCATCTACAGAATTAATTGACAATACCTAGCAGTGTTTTGCAAGCCTGTTGATCATATTGTATCATTGTGAATAATAGAAATAGTTTATCGTTTTTCACAAAAGACTTTAAACACCTCCACATTCAAGAACGATAAAACCTCATTTACATATTACTTGTAATTTTTTATATTTTACTTTTGTAACTTAACGGTAGAAACGCTACATGTTGTAATGTAGTGGATTCAAAAGTAGTCGATTATAATAAATAGTAATACAAGACATCAGTCGAACTGCATTTTATAAGTTTCTTATGTTAAAATAATAGAGCTTTAAAACATTTACACCCGTATGTTATCACTCAACATAATTTCTACTGCGGATTGTAAATTTCTTGTATATTATATTAATGTTAGTGTAATATATAATAAGCTATTATGTATACCCTCCTTTCTACTGGATTTTTAACGAAACTATGGGGGAGAGATGAATGGCTACAGGACTGAGACTTAAGTGTGGATTTCAAAGGTGCTGTTATGCAAAATTTATCTGAATAAAAATGTACAAATTTAACATTCCCGCGCTTTTTAAGACGCAACTTCTAAAGATGTCAACAGCTATCGATAACCATTCAAAACATAAGTTCGTAGTTACGCAATATTATGTCAATGAAAAGTGGTATTAACCGAAAATATCTTGACTCTAGGTGAGAGCGCTACAATCATGAAGCATTTTGAATTCGGTTTTGGGGTTGGCTGGCAGAAATCACATCATTGCAATAAGTTCACCCTAGTGAACAAATATCTATATGTCTTGTTCGCCAAAAGTATAAATAAATAAATATACAGTGAAACTCGGATTTTACGTTTTTCTGGGGACCACCAGAAAAAAACGTAAAATAGGGGAAAACTTAAAATGTGGGAAATGATATTTTAGTATGTCCTATAAAAACGTAGTTACTTTTCACTGTTAACTTCATTGTCATGTAGTAGGAGTGATTTCTTGGCAGTAATTATGTTTACAAGAAACAAAAGTGAATTATATCACTAAAAAACTAAATTGAAGGAATTGAATTTTCAGAAAATAACCCATACAATAAAAGTCCGTTAATTCAAATTCCAAAGATCTGAAAACAGGAAAAAAATAGAATTACGCGACACGAACATTTGAATTTCGCGCCAATTTTTAATTTTCAAATAAACTGAATAATTTTATAAGGAAAACTTGCGATTTTTCGGAAGCAACCCAGGTGGATGTCGAATATTTGTCACAAATTTGATTCTCGGGATAAGTACGTAATTTAATGCGCACGACATGACGTAGGTCCGCGCATTTCACATTACCTAATAATAGCACTTCGTACACAACACAATTTATATCGCAGTAAAATTGAAACAACTATTTATTACTTTTAGATTTCAAAAAGTCACTTACTTTAGTTGTTGGTTTTTATTTCGACAGAGTTTATCATTAGGTACATGTCCAATGACCTAGTTAAAACTTTTGCAAATATCAAATGGTGTGTCGGGCCCTTCCTGAGTTTCTTCTGAACACCTATTAAGGCTGACAATACACATTTGTATTTGTGGAAATATAAATTGGAATAACAACCAAACTTAATGTAAATTAAAAAGGAATCTTTTTTTTTCAAATTCAACAAAATTGGTGCCCAAAAATTTCGCGAGAAGTAAATCACAAAGCACTGTTTGGAATAATACGCACGTGTAGGTAGGTATATATTAAATACCTAAATAAAATGAGTAATGTGTATGTTGCACTACAATGAACTGGATAAAAAACTGAAACTTTAAAGTTATACTAAACACTTCCGGCGATTAAAATTAACATGTTACTATGCGCTGCACATGTTGACATTCTCTGTAAATCACCCCACGCATCGCATCCATGTAGCGATGTACTGAGGTGTTATGAGGGGGAGATAAGATAACACCGCCCACCACGTGGAAGTGTTGGCATTAAGTAAAAAGTAGCAATGTGACTTTACACACTTTCTTTGCGTAATATTTTTTGTCCAACTTTTTGACAAACGATTAAATTTTACGTGTACAACTTTACGGCCGAGAAAAAAACGTATAATCCGGGAATTGTTTGGGCGCCTGACGTAAAATTTGGGAAATTTTTGTTCTGGAATGTATGGGGGTGAAACGGGACCGACAAAAAAAAACTTTAAATCCGGGAAAACGTAAAATGCGGGAACTTAAAATCCGAGTTTCACTGTACTACATATATTGGAACAACTTGCAAAAGTTGCCACGGTCCTGCGTTACATTGTTAACCGATTTCCACCAGAATTAAGTTGATATTTCAAACCAAAATGTTTATGATTTATTTATGATCAAACCACAATGGTCGTGTATCTTTTCACCCATCCCCCACAGCTATGTCAAAAATCCAATGGGAATGTAGGCTATTAGCACAGTTTTTGTGTATTTTTCAATATTTATTGTTAAAAGATGAACCATTCATGAAAATTATTCAGAAGCTTAGTACACATTTTAACCATTTCACGGTGTCAATACAATTTTTGGCTTACTTTCTTACTATCAAGTGTATGATCTCTTACAATTGATAAGTACACAAAAACTATGTTAATACTATTTTTATGGCGTAAGTTTTAATAAGGAATACAGTGGTTTTCACTAATTTTGATTAAAACAATATAAGTTTTGTGTATTCTTACTGTAGGAACTTCAAATTACTCGTACATTAGCGATTGTTTTATGAGGTTGTAACATTTTTTGATTTACAATATTTTTTTGATAGTAGTAAATAATTAAAAGAAAGTCTTTTAATAATTTATTACTATCGAATAAGAACCTAAATTTTGTTATCAGGTCATGCAAAATCAATCCTTCATTCCCGTATAGACCAGCAGATACTACACTGCACACATAATCTGGTTCAACCATGGGGTAGTAAAGAGTGAATTTAACTTACAGATATGTCCACATATTTGTGTAATTCTCTACAGCTAATTGTGAAAACTACTGTAGGTATAGTACATTGTAATGAAGGAACGTCTTATCTATACTGTTGTTGTTCTATTGGGCAGAATTTTGTCAGCAAATCTAGTTCACAGTTCTGTCCAATAATTCGGCAACGTCTGTTTAAGTGTAGTTTATAATATTTATATATAATTCTTCCCTTTTCTGTGATATAGATCTGATATCATTTCTTTTTATTTATAGTGAAGCTTATGTAACTAGTATAACACATGAATATTTCACAATTGCAACACAAATCCAGCATTCCTACTTATTGTTGTGAATGCAGAGTTCAATTGATTTTATTTAATTGACTTTATTTGACAGCGCGTAATTTATTTTGCGTTCTATTTATTACGTAAATTTATGTTGTGTGGTTGATAAATCTTAACTTATTTTATATGTAAAACAATACTTATAGCACACCAATTCTGTTTTTACATAGGGATGTCTTCGACGCAACATTGTGTATAAAAAATAGTATGCATGTGTAAGAGATGTAGGAAATTTCGATGAATGTATTTCTACGCATTGTTAAAATGTCAAATGCCAATTGTTTGCTGGGACCATTTTTAACGATATACGGTTCTTATGACAATGATACCAGAATGCTAGTTACGACATGAGATAGAGGTAGGAAACTGCCTAGCGTAACAGGGTTTGGTGCCTCACCGTGTTCCAATAAAGAACATGAAAGGTAAAAATCTTGTAAAAACAGAATCTAATGTATTTGACATACCATTCCATATCATAATATGGAGTGATACACATATATTTGTTTAATAAATATTGTGCATCAATGCGATGTTTTGAAGTAAGATATACGAAATCAATGTTTTATTTAAGTTGATGTTAATTACTACATATATCTGTATGTTTCCCAACTTTTATTATATATCCATTCCCTTTATGTACTAAATGTAGTATCTGTGTATTCCAATATTGTAACTTTGTTTGATGTCTAACTAAAGAACATTAATGTTTATTGTTGCTGTTGTTTCAATGTTCACATTATAAGATTGCTGTGTAATTGTAATTCTTGTTATGTTCTGTATGTGACAATGCAAATATTTACATCAAAACAGCAAAAAAAAATGTTGATTGCAGTTGTAACTACTATCTAAAATACCTATTTCTATGTCTCACATATTTGAGATGAGAGGTTATAAGTGTTTCATGGTATTTTCTCGCAATCGACTACATTTTTTGTTGAATTTGTGGTTCTTTCTTAGATGCCCCTTGAGGCGATACTATCACCAAATGGTAATTCACATTAGATCGAACATTGATTCTGTTTACTTATTCTGAAAAAATAAACTTACTCATTTTAATTTATGTTTATTGATAAGACAAAAAGAACAAAGTGGTATCATAACTTCATTTTGCAACTTGTGAGACATATTTTTACACTTATGTCAATTTTGATTTTTGTTCCACTGCCTGACATAGGAAATAAATTCTGCTTAATAATTAATTGTATAAGTTGACTGCATGTGTGAGAGCTAAATGACACATTGTTTTTTTATTTATTCTGCGACTGTTTCTTATTATTGTAAAATCAATGATACTATTATGTTGTGTAAGGACTGTATATTTACTAAATTCCTAATTAAAATGAATCTGTATAAATTACTACTATTATAATAATATAGATATTTGGTGTGTTAACTTGAACTGTAACAAAATTATGTAAAAATTATAATGAGCTTCAAGTTATAAAATGAATGTGAATAAATGTATGTAAAAAAGCTATTTTCTTTTAATTTTACCCCTAAAGGCTGGCCACAAACGTCCCGAAGTTCAGTTCCGGAATCGACCATTTTGCAAAAAGGTTCCGACCAAAACCTCTTTCTGAATTTAAAATCGGGGTGACGCTGAATTCAGAGAGAGGTTTTGATCGGAACTTTTTTGCAAAACGGTCGATTCCGGAACTGAACTTCGGGACGCGTGTGGCCAGCCATAGTCTGTTTTTTTTTTTCGGAAGTTCCCCGGTGCAGAAATTAGCCTTTGACAGCTCTTATGACAAGATTCGAAAATCAGGGGTACCAACAATACAATTTGCAACTCCACTTGCAGCTAAGCCAACATCTGCCGCGGCCATCGACATAATATATTATGTAATCTCTTTGGCCGCGGCAAAGATAGAGGAAACAATCTGTACACTATCGCCATCTGTATTGGGATATATCCTGGCACGAATCACCCATTTCAAACAGAATTCGGTGAATCTTGATCTGTTGAAACCAGGTGTTATCTCTTCAGCACCACTGTTCACATGTCAGTTTATGTATACGCTGTCACCATCTGTGGCAACTTGCTGAAACCCGGGTGCTATCACAGAATAATAATATATAGTACCTATAGAAACCAATCGCCCATACTAGCAAGCGGGACCAAAATGCGCCATCTCTGTGACGTGGGTAGTAAATATTCTTAGAGCGGGAATTTCAAAATCAATTATTGTTCCTCCTCTCCCACCTACCTTGTAATTAGCACGCAACTTTTGAATTTTTTGCCTGTTTTATAAACAAGTTACTTCAATTACATAAATGTGTTATACAATATCAAAAATGTGTGACACTTTTACATTGACTTTAATTAGTTAATTAGAAGGTTAATACAGGCATAAAATTACAAAACATCGGAGAAGGATATTATTTTTTTGCGATATTGTTATATGACTATATTATATGTATGGAATAATGGTCATAAAAATATCAAAATTAATATCTTTCACGTGTAAATTGCACAGGTGGGGGTTATTATTTACCTTTTCATGTTATTTTTGCAAGGGCTTTATATAAAAAAAAAATCTTGACTTCATTCATATAATGAAAGCATAGATGTGTTTGATCAAGCGGTCTTCTATATTTATTGGCATAATATTGTGTTATGTAGATACATATTTTATTGATTAGTTTTTTACCTACTTAATATATGGAAAGGTTCTCCTTCTTCTTCTCCCGCTTATGTTAGATCTGGGATCTGTTTCTATAGGCGTTTGTTGCTCCTAATTCTTGGAATGTGGAAGACCAGCTATCTCTCCATCTTTTTGGTGGTTTTCCTGGCAGCCTTTGACCAATGGGGATTTCATTCGCAGCAACGTGGGCTAGTCTTGTTCCATCCATTCTATTAACATGATCTCGCCAGAACCGCCTCCTCTTCCGGCTCCACTGCACGATATCCTCAGTTTCGTAAGTTTCTCTTAATTATGACACAGTTTCAAATTCTGTCTCTGAGGGTTATATTGGAAAGATTATCCTATATAATTTCACATATTATGTAGCTTCCTTCAATATTGCCATCATCACAGTACTTGTGTACTTTTTTATTTCTCTCCAACAATCTCCAAACTGCAAATAACACAATCATTGCATCAAGATACGTAATGACGTGGTGCTTTTTATTCAGCAGACAGCATTAAATAAAATATGATAAAATTGATACCATACACATGGCATGGTATACTTACTTGACTATAGGCATCAAATATAGATGTTTAAAAACATTGTATGGGAACTATTTGTTTATCTAGGGATTATTTTTAAGGTTAATACTCATTTCACTCCATAAAAGGTAATTAATGTCTAAAAAATACTTAAAATACTATAATTTATAATTTCGCACAAAAACCTGTCAAAAATTTTCAGCGAGTTCCTTTTTTTGAACAAATGAACAAATCATGGAAATCAAATTGGAAATCCACAGAACAAAGGTATCAGGGTTTACACATAAAAAATATTTTCGCTAATAATTTTAAGTAGGTACTTAAATTCCTGTTTTTATGTTTGACTGTCAGAATGTATTCTAGCGTATCTACTTACAAAACGTATCGACTATAATATATTTACTAGACTCTAATCATCACCTGCATTTGGGAAAAGATTTGATGAGTTTGCATGAACCATATTACGAAGGGAACCTTAGAAGTCTGAATTTATTTCGATATGGAAACACTGAAAATGTTTTTGTGTCATTGCGTTTAGTACCTACATAAACCATTTAATTTACCCCATCTACATGTCAGAACCGAAGATATTTTTATCCGAGTCACAAACCATTTAACTTACGCCATCTCTTGGAGCGGGATGGACACCTTCCTACAAGTATCTACCCTTCTTTCAAGT
This sequence comes from Ceraclea dissimilis, assembly GCA_963576895.1. Classification (NCBI taxonomy): domain Eukaryota; kingdom Metazoa; phylum Arthropoda; class Insecta; order Trichoptera; family Leptoceridae; genus Ceraclea; species Ceraclea dissimilis. The sequence continues at coordinate 6,000,910 of OY756361.1, forward strand.
ATCGCCGTTTGGGGGCCCTGGGTGCTATCATTCCAGCACCACTGTTCACATGCTAGTTTATATCTATACTATCACCATCTATAGGAATTTATGAAAAAGATTTACTATAAAACTCTACCTTACGAATAAAAAAACTATTGTCTATTTTTCACAGATGGCACTGAACACTTATTCTCCAACGCCATATGATACGCTGATCAGCAAAAGGAGATCTTATTGTTTTTATCATTCTTAGAAATGGTCATAGATTAGATATAGGAAATAGTAAAATTGAAATACTGTGCCGTAACTAAGTACTTTTATTATTCCATTACAACAATGAGTAGGCAAAATTCTAATGAAACTACTACCAATTTGACACATCTCTGTGCATATCCGTAGGAAGGTATTATATACTCTTTGCTCTGTGCTGTGCATTCATTAGAATAGTGGAAATTATTTTGAAAGATTTGACAGAAAAAAAAATGGACTGAAATATGAATAGGAAAACATTACACGATGGTATATTGCTAATATGTATTTGGTACAAGATAATATTTTACATATATGTAGTTTCTTTTATGTTTTTGGTATACATACGACATAATCTTAATAAATCTACAGAAACACAATTAAGGCAACAGAATACCTAGTTGAACGATAAATATTCAAATCATACTTCTATAAAATACCTATATAAATTAAACAAGACACAAATTCTGAGTTTATCAGTTTGTTTCAAGGTCTTTAAGACGTTTTTCATATACACTTATATCTTTTCCTTCCGCTTGGAGGTTTTTAATTGTGGTTTCTAAATAAGGTTTTTCTGACTTGGGAATTGTTTCGTACAGCGGTCGTGTTAAGGCTTGATCGATATCATTTTCTTCACGCAAGACACAAAAGTAAATTAAAAAGATTGCTGTACTTAAGGCTATGACATGTGGCTGGTACCATGGCACATCCTTGTCTTCTCCAGTGAAAGATTCCGAGGCTTTCCACTTAGCTGCTTTGCTTGTTGTATATTTTGGGGGGGCGTCTTCTGTTTTCGTTGTCGGTACTGTAGAATACGTGTGACTGCATAATTTGGCTTGTGATATAGGGTGTAATATACTTCTGTAGAAAAAAATACGTATTTAATTACCAATGACCAAAAGATGAATTACAAATAACCTAAAAATATTTTGCGTTACGGATACACATACCTCGGCAGACCTAAAGACTTATTGAATTTTCTCGCAAATATTCTTAGCGCTAACGACATATTAATAACTTATCCACTAATTAATTAATCCTTAAATTATTTCTTATATTAAATTAAGAACGGCGCGATTGCGAAACCAAAACAAAACGTCAATCTGACACTTGATTATTTCGTTTTTCTATGGATGTTAAGAAGTGTTACCAACATTAACAATACATTTTCAACTTCCCAGGGGTCGCGTATGTCAGGTGGTCGAGCCGATAATAAAATCTTATTTTCTGATAAATTTTGTAGTACTTAGTGCCTTTTCAGAAGTTTGCTTTTATCCAGAATCACCCACGATTACGTACGAAAAATCTTTTCCCAACCCCTCCATAAGTTTTAATATTAAAAAGATAGTATTAATTAGTGCCTACTATTGAAAAGATTTTAACATTAAGGTAAGGTATTGGAAAGTGTTCCATGTTAGACTCAAGTACAGTCTGTCAAAAAAGAGTTGTTGTTTGATGAGGGCGCCACATGTAGCTTTTTGGCAACCATAATTGCAACACTTGTACAATTTCCATACAAGCGGCTTCATTGCCAGCAAACAAAATTGTAGTTCCAATTTAATCCGAGACCAACTCTTTTTTGACAGACTGTAAAAATGAGAGGTCAAATTTTTACTCCATGTAACTATTTTTTTTATTTACTGAAGACAATTTTTGTCTTTCCTGTTATTTATTATTAATCATTGCAAGGAGGTAGAAGTAAAATATATAATATGCAAAAGAAAATAAAACAAACTATATTACAATGGCACAAACATTTTATTATTGATAATTTTTACAAAATTAGTACATTAACAGAATAAAATAATATGCCATAAAAATTGTAAATAATAGACAAACATTAATTTTGACAAACACAATTAAATTTATAACATTTACATAGTCAAACAGGCATTGTTATTAACTAAATTATTTAACAAAATATAAGAAACCTTTATTATAATATTACATAATAAAAAAAACAGACATAGGTAGTTTTTAACACTACATCTGATATATTCATCTTATTTTTATGATAATGACAAATAAATACATAAACGTAAAATACTTTTAAGGCATGTTACAGATAAAATATTTAAGTAAAATTAGGTTAATTTTCAGAGACAAAATTCAGCGGCAAATCAAATTTAAGGAAGACCGCATCCATTGCTTGAATTTCGTCCATAAACAGTTTAGGTTGATTCACCCGATCGATGCCGTAATCTGGTTCCGTAGCGGGTAAATGTGACGCAAATGTTTTTCCTTGTTTCACCGGAGTCATACTGAGTCTTAGGGAGTCATTGAACGACCTGGAAAGACACGGTGTAGTTGGTAGAGCGACATGAATACTGCTTCGTTTTCTGCTCTCCATTCTTCTGCGACGTATCAGACCACTCCTAACTCTGCAGAGGATTTTGTAAGGCTTTGCTGATTTCAGATATTCGGAAAGATTCTGGAAACAAGAAAAATTTACTGTATGTATTAACAATAAACTAGACAAAAAAATTGTATATATGCAGTATGCGGTATTTTAAAAATAATTACCTTACGAACGTCTTCATATTTCCCAAACATCCACAGCAAAGTGCAGAACAATCGTGAGAGCAGATTGTCTTTATCGCACCAATGTAACATTAATGTCAATATTGTTTCTACGTGCTCCACCTAAGCAAAACAAATACGTATGTAAAATCAATCAATAAATTAACATGAAATGTCAACACAATAAATTTCTGTTTGCACTACTTGTTACCTTGTAAACATAATGAGCTGTCGGTGAATATTTGGTGAGGTTTAATAATATTGCAGCTCCCAATTGTAACGTCTCTAGGGTAGATACGGACCTGTTGGTTGCACCCATGTACGCCACCAGACGAGTTATAATTGGTAGAGCAGTGTCACCTGTACCATACATCATTGGATACACTTTAGTCACGTAATCTGTAAAACAAAAAACATAAATGAACTATTGTACTCTTAAAGATTAAACGATAGAAGAAAATGGAGATGCATTGCATACTTTACTCACCTAATGTTTTGAAGGCTCTTATAACAGAAGCGACATCTTTGAAATGGCACAAAACATCCATGGCATCTTGATTTCTTTCAGCTAACGTGAGCTGATCAGATTCCAATGCACCCTCTTGCCAACGCTTTCGCAACGCCGCTACGCGACAGTGTTCCGCTTGCTTCTTGCGTACTTCATAGCCTCGCCAATGTTTCTACAATATCATAAATGGACATTAAACGACATTTTAAAACACTATCTCAATATTTTTCACAATTAACTATGTAGTATTATGTACTGCAAAAGCTTGCAAAGAATAATAGTATAGGCAAATGTAGCAGAAAAAGCAAATATGTATGATTTGATAATGTTGTACTTCAGGAATCCTAAAAGGTAACATCTCTGTAGAATTTGTTAGATCAATTATAACCACTGAATCCTGTAAAAGGGAAAGGTATGGGATGCATGAAAAGGATTAATTTGGATAAAATAGGAAGGTATTAATGTGTAAAATACATAACTTACCTGAATGACAAGTGCGGCATTATTTTCCACGCGTTGCTTCTTCAACTTCTCACATTTTTCTCGCATTACAGAGACAGCCTTACGAGCTAAATTACCTCTAATCATAGCTTGAAGTTTTATCGTGCTATTCTTTAATTTCTCATACGCTTCTCTTTGTTTTCTCATTTCAACAACAGAACGTCTCCTTTGTTGACAAATAATAACAGATCGCTTCATTATTTTGTAACTTTTGCACGTTATATAACTCCTCCAAGTTTTCTGTATCATTAAGGCAGAAGACATTTGAACAGCAAGATGTTTTCTATACAAGTAACCACGACTTGCGGCTTGGAGTTTAACGATTGCAATTTTTTGTTTAAGATACACGTCTCTCGCTTTTCTCATAACTAATAAAGCCCTCCACCTACGTTGTATTAAAACAACAGATGACAACAGATTTTGATATCTCTTGTAAGCCAAATATCTTCTAAATGCACTTTGAATCTGTATAACAGCAATCCTTTGCTTGGAAATAGATTTGCGTACAATGTATCCTCTAATAATTGACTGCAGTTGTACGATAGAACGAATAGTTTTGTTGTACGCAGCTCTTTGTTTTCTCATGCACAGTATTGACTTCCATCTCTGTTGACAAACTACGACAGCAGATATAAGCATCATATATCTTTTATTTTGTGAATATGTTCTCCACATATTCTGAATTTTCACTGCCGCCTGTCTCTGTTCAGATATTACTTTACGTACACGGTAACCTCGATAAACTGATTGTATTATAATAGATGCATGTTTTGTTGCCAAATACACAGATCGCTGCGCTCTCATGTTCAATACGGATCTCCATTTTTGTTGTACAACTATTGTAGACAACTTCAAAGTAGCATATTTTTTAGAAGTGATAAATCTTCTCCAAGCTGTTTGAATGTGAATTGCAGCAGACGTTTGTTTGAGGATTGTTCTCCGCACTAAATAGCCACGTACAGTGGCTTGCAGCATGATAACAGTGTGTTTAGTTTTCACAAATTCATTTCTACATTTTCTCATTTGTAAAATAGCCCGCCATCTTTGCTGGCAAACAACGCTGGATGCCTTTAATGTCTTGTATTCTTTACGTGCTTTATACATTTTCCAAGCACTCTGAATTTTCGTAGCAGCACTGTGGTTAATCTGAACTGACTTACGGAGTAAATGTCCTCGTATAGCAGCCTGGAGTTTAATGGTAGCCATTCTCAATTGATTATATTCTTCTCTTTGTTTTCTCATGAGTAATACTGAACGCCACACTTTTTGACACACTGCAACGGAAGTCTTTAACTTCTGATATCTATCATACTGTATATATTTTCTCCAAGCCGTTTGAATCACAATTGAAGCGAACGTTTGCCTTAACAACTTCTGTCTATTACTTTCCAGTTTCTTTCTATACAATTTCTGTACGAGAAGAACTGCAAATCGTAGCTGTAAGTATTTCCTCCTCTCAATATACATTTTAAATACAGACTGTATTTTGATTACATGTAATCTTGTTGTTTCGTATTCGCATCTAATTTTTCTCATCAATAATAAATTTCTGTAATATTTTTGTATAATAGCTGTTGAGTGTTTTAATTCAGAATAACGTTTCCTGGCTGCATGCATTCTGTAATAGGATTGAATTAAAACTGCTCCGTTTCGTGTCTTGACATATTCCCTCCTAGCCACGAGACCTCTAAATCTGCTTTGAAGAATAACAGCGGCTCGTTTCATTGTAGCATACTTTTCACGCTGCATTTTCATAACTCTGTATGATCTATAGAATCTTTGTATAACTAGAGCGCTAGATTTTTGTTCTTGGTAATGTTTCAAACATTTCAACATGGCAAGTTTCGCTCTGTATTTACTCTGAATGAATATTGCGGTACTTTTTAATGTTAAGAATTCTTGTCTTATAGACTTGGTCATCAAGTAACATCTGATCATTCGTTGAATTTTAATTGTTGAACTTCTCAAAATAAGGAATTTCCCTCTCTCTGTTTCCATTTGTAAATAAGCTCTATACTTTCTTTGTATCGTGAGTGTGGCCTTTTCTCTCCTGGAATGTTCAATCACTGCTTTCATTTCCAGATAATTTCTTCTATCGATTTTCATTTGTAAATATCCTCTTATATATTTTTGAATAATTGTAGCACACTGTTTTTTACGCAAGAATAATTTTCGTTCTTCTTTCATCGCACACGTCGCTATGTAAAAACGTTGAATACTAACGACGGCAGATTTTAATTTAATGTAATCATTTCTAATTTGTCTAGTCAGCAAATAGCTACGATAGAATTGTTGTATTTTGATTGTGGCATTACGTATTGTATTATAATTCTCTTGACAATGGTTCTTCAATATATTAGCTCTAAATCTCCGTTGTATGTATAATGTGGTGGTCTTCAGTTGCAAATATTGTTTTCTCACATATCGCTTGATAACAACAGCTCTGTAATACTGTTGTATTTTGATAGTACTGACTCTTATCATTACATAGACTTTTCTATCTTTTTTCATTGCCAAATAAGCCCGGACAGCGCTTTGTATTGTGACGACTGATTGCTTAATTTGCAAAAACTGGGCTCGTTCCGTATTCTGCAAAGCAAGTTCTTGTCTGCATTTTATGAGACGATACCACTGTTGAATTGTAGCGGCAGCTTTGGTTATTCTCATATTATTTAATTGTATTTTAGTATTCTTAATAAGCAGAGTACTACGGAACCACCTTTGAATGAAGACCGCAGACTTAACATATCTCAAATATTGTTTTCTATATTTACTCCTCTTCCAATTTTTCTGTATAACGACACACGCTTTGTTCTTCTTCTCCAACTGAGCTGCAAACATCCGCCTAGAGACGACAGATCTCCACCAGGATTGAACAGTGGTTGCCGCTTTATGATACTTGTAATTCTTTTTATATTCAATCCTTTTATCAACCCATATTCTCAGATACTTCTTGCGCCACCATTTTTGTATCACAAGAGCCGATTGGCAGAACAGTGGAGCACGGAATTTGTTGATGAGCTGCCAGAGTAGAGATAAAGTTTTCTCTCTATGACCGTCGGCAATATCTTTAGCCGCTATATCGCCAACAATAGTGAATCCTGCAGTTTCTAAAGCGGTCAACGCTACTTTAACATTGTGTATCTTTTGAAGCCGTGATATGGCTGGGACTCTTAAACCAGATGTGAGGCCATCCTTCATCAATATGATCTCCATTAATCTCGTCAACCTCACACCATCTTTCAAATCCACAGCAATGTTGTGTACAGCATACTTAAATTCGTGTAAATACGTTTGCTTATGTGAGACAACATATCCAGTGGGCTTTAAATGTTTTGTAATATCTCCTACACCAGAAATAACTTCTTTTGTAAATTGAAATAGTAACTCTCTACTGTCTTTATAGAGAGCATTTCTACAAAACAGGCAAGGATCATGTGGGATTATTTTGTTTAGTTTAGCTTGATCTAAGAAGTATACTAAAAACAAGAATTTCTTCAATGTAAACTTTTTGATTGTTTCAACGTATTGTTGCGAATACATGTTAGTTGAGTGTTTTGTACTGGTGTATGGGTCCTTAAACATGTATTCAATAATAAACGAGGACAGTCCCATAATGTCGTTATTAGATACCAGAGGAATGTTCCTGCCGTACAACGTCTCAAGTCCAATACGCAGCCATAGTGGATTGTAACATAGTAATAAATTTAATATCATCTTCTGTAAGCCAATATTAACGTGAATGTTTCTGTCATCCCTGATCGCTAATAATTTCTTCTCTACTTGATTCGTCACTTTGATGAACACTTCTCTGATATGTTGTTTCTCGGATAACGCCTTAGCAGACTTCCTGAGGCTCTCCAGTCTGTGAGACGTGTGATACTTAGCAGAGACTTGTTCCTTTGTAGGCGCAGCAGGTACGGCTTTATTCCGACTATCTATCCATGCTTTACCAACATCCATCTTAAAATCGTCTAAATTTGTGTCCAAGTCTGCGGGAGGTGTCAATAAATAGTTGAGCCATTTCTTGAATTCTGCTTGTAATTCGTCATATGCTCTTTCATCGTAAAGGCAAGTAGAAGCCAGGAATGGATCGATTGTAGTGGAGACACTTTTTACATTTGTGTAATTGTATTGGGAATCTTTTTCTATATCGCTTCCGTCAATTTTGTCCTCTTTTCTAAATGACCTATGAATCACGGTTGTTTTCTTGCTTTCCCAATTTGCTCCCGTTTTGCCCCATTTAGCATTCCCGTTGTCTGTAACCTGTGGTTTACTGACTGCCTTAGGAATTTCAAATGTTCTATTGATAATGAACGTATCACACTTCTTGTTTGGGTCGTGTGTACTCATTTCAAAGAATGTAGATTCTTCGGGTATGGTAGCTAGGGATGTGGGGCTGATGGGTCTAGGAGGTGTCTTTTGCCACAGATTAGCTTGTATAATATCCTTTACACTTGTCATTCTATTTTTCTCTTTGATGGCATTCTTTAAGTCGACTCTCTCCATGTACTCCTTGGAATTTTCACTGAAGGGTAATTTACGCGGTAACGATGTATTAACTGGAGGAGGTGGTTTGTAAATTGCTTCCACGGGGGGTGAGCTGCATACAGAATATGGAGAACTTTGATTGCTTGGCTTCAACGGGATAATAGGTGAATCTCCCTTCGTGTACGTACCGGAACTCAACTTCCCATATGTAGAATTGAGTCCGTCACAAGGTGAAAAACTCATCAGAAGATCCCTACTGACTTTTTCATTGATCGATGTGTTCTTATTTCCTTTCTGTTCAGAATCTTTCCTTTCAGTTGAACATCTGTTGGGATTAAAACCTTCCAGAGACAAATTCACTTCGCTCAAATTGTTTTTTGTATTAGGAGTGAAACTGGATGCGTCGTTCAATGTAATCGTCTCAGTGAAACATTGGTAATTGTTAATATTAGTTGGAGGATCCACCACTATGATTGGTTTGATTCCTGCAAAATCCATTGATTGTAGAACTTCATCAGTTTTGGATGGCATGGTCAAATCACAAAGATCAATAATGGAATGTGTCAGATTGGCTGTAAATACTGGTGGCTTTGGTAAATTATTCTCAGTCAGAAATATGTCATTAATGTTCTCATCATAAGTTCTATTGCAGTGTTGGTTGATGATTACATCGTTTGAACAATCCTTTGTAATGACGATATCTTCATGTGTGTGTTGCATGACTTGCTTTAAGGAATAATCATCTACAATGTTATCAATCAATGTATCAAAACTTGGATTCTTGGGCTTTTTACTATTACCACTTTGTTTTCTGTATTTACCCAGTCTGGGACTGTTTTCTGACAAAATATATTGATAATTCTCTTGCCTTTGTTCCACAATAATTTCATCTTTTTTGTAATACGTCTGAGTCATTTTCATTGGCGTAAACTCCAAATTGTCAATTGCTGACAATATATTGTTAGTCGGACTGAAAGTTTTGAAATCATTCTTGATGTTGTTGGATTTCGACAGTATTTGGAAACTGCAGTCATTTTCTTTGTCATATTCCGGGTCATTAACGAGATATGTTTCTCTTCTAAAGTCACTTGTGTTGGAAGCACTGTATTGTACAGGATGTTGCAGTTGAGGACAAATGTTGTTGAAATTAAGCGGAGATTTTTGATATTTCCTGGTGACTTCTTCAGTGACTGAACTGGTGACCTCCAAGATATTTTTATATTTATCACCACAGGGAATGTAGAACTTTGACTTTGGAGATCTTTTAGATTTCGCTTTAGGACTCTTTTTCGTGCCAATGGATTTTGAAACTGCTGAGATATTCTTCTTACCGACAGCTTTAGCAACTTTCGGAGCAACCTGAAAATTATTACAATGGGTTAATTACAAATCACATCAATCAAAGAATTTAACACACTTGTAAAATTATTCGAAGGCAAAAACTTACGGCTGTTTTGCAGACAATGAATACATCAAATCTTCCCTTTTTCTGATCAGCCATTTGCATTGTGAATCGCTGAGCCGTGGGTGCTTTGGGTGACCATCTGATTTCCAAGAGAGCAGAGTCATTAGACATCACCACTGTCTCTGTCCAAGACAACTCCAGACACAAGTCACTTGGGGGGAGCTTCACAATCATCACCTATCATAAACACAACACAATTTAAGAAAAGAAACAAAACTTCAAGAGCAGAACTATTTTGTTTGAATAGAAGTATACAAGCTTTCATGTCTTGATAAAAATCTTATAAAGAAAATATTTAAATACTATCTAACACATGTAACTTTTGGTTGGAGCAAACTGTTAAATGCTAATTGTAAATCAAAATTAAATTGTTTCATTGTGTGAATTTCACATTTACAAAAATAACTCAGATAGCACAATAAACTTGCAACAAACTTACAAGCATGTAAACTTACATGACACCTGTGCAGCAAGTTTACATGCTATAAGTTTACTGCGAGCTTGCTGAAAGTTTGCACAAGCTGCATTGTGACATATTTAAGGTTGCTATAACAAACTTACTACAAACTTCATGTACAAGTTTTTGCACCATAAATAAATAGTCCATTTAGGTAGTTTTTTTTTTATAATACAATGCAGAAAGATGAGAGAGCACGAATAAGAAGGCCCTAACGCTGCAATACTCTGTTGAAGCTATTACTCTACTGGGTAGGTACTTCTCTGTACTATAATGGTCCTAATATAACGCAATGAAATCACGAGAATTAATGTTTTGCGCAGTTGGTATCATCTATTTGTATGAAAACATGGGATATTTATATACAGAATATTGAAAATTAAAATGATGGGATAATTTTATACAAACCTGTTTATCATAGGAGAGAGGATTGAAAACCTGCAGAGTTCTGCAAGCAACACTGTTGATGGGGACATTGTCAAATGTGATTGTAGGATGCGACGTGAATGGGGCCAACTCTAGACGTGGAATCTCCACTTCACGTTTCGCCTCTGCAGCTTTCTTCTTTCTCCTAACATCCTCAGGTGTATTGTCAAGCTATTAACAAAAATATCTAATTCAGAATCATGTTGATAGTACCCAAACCCAATACTGCACTGAGGTACTGGCACTTGTGTGTCATGTCATTAGTAATATTGAAAGAGTTGTGCATTTTTAAATATGTACATATAAAGCGTCGTTGATGTTTTATAATTCAGGCAAATGTAATTCTAATTTGAATGTAACAATACTGCATTAAAAACTGACAGTTGTAGATAAAAGGATCCATAAACTTCACTGCAATGTTTGAAAATGACATTTATTTGAATGCTTGTTTGTTTTTTAATTCCTATATTTTAATCCATTACACGAAATGAGAAGCAAACATGATTTATTAAAAATAAATAAAGGTTTAGCGATAATAATACACTATGGAAAGGAGATGCATATTACTTACTTGAAAATACATTTTAACAGAAATCACTAACAGATAATATAATAAACACAGTCTAATTTAACTTATGAGCCATTAACTATTGTTATCAATGAGAAATAATGTCAACGATTAGCATTATTAAAATAAGGGAAAGCTCGAAGCACTAACACAACTTTTCTACGCGCCAGATACTTAACAAATTCAAATCCAATCAAATCAAACGGACATTTTTCAAACACACATCACTTCAACTTCAAAACAAAACAAACTGATTGCATTGTAGCCAACCTTGCCGCAGTATTTCGGTTGGAAATTTCAACCAATCATGAAACGAGATTCGAGTGTTACCATAATACCACGATGTGTGTAGTGATGTTCAACAATCGAGTATTTATCCTTAGGTGAAATAGGTGAAAAAATACTTTAGCATAGCATGATAAATATTCTACCAGTCGATAAATATTCAATATTGGAGTATTTTGATATTTTGCTAGTACCTGTTTATTTTCATTTATTTGTAATAAATTTATTCCGTCCATCACAAATAACGTGAAATAAGACATTTCACATGCATTTCACGTTTTGTCTTCAAACTTTCAAAGTATTATATAGCTAGCTAGGTACCTATTACTTTATTATCATCATATTTTATAGTTTGAGAGTCTGCTAGTGAAAATTATAATCCGAGCGGCTATTACAATAAAAACCTACTAGACCGGTGTTTTAACATTAAAAAAGGGGGTATAGCGTAGATAATTGTCGGAAAGCTGGAAACTATTTGATTCCCTTCATTAACATGCAAATAAGGTTTCTTGAAGTTTGCACCAATTTTCCGCTTGTGCTAAGTACAGGGTGGCCCATAAACCGAAAAAATAATGTACTTTTTTCAGTTTTTCAGTAATAACTTCTAAACTATGCTTTCTACGAAAATGGTGTCTTTCTATAAATTAAAGTACATAATATTCTGCGTCGTTTGAGCATAAATACTTCTTTGTACCTAAAAAATTATTGTGATACAGACACTGTCAAATACATATTAATTTTCGGAACAAATTGAAATATTCGTATTTTTCACTTTTGTTGTTGAATAACTCCCCAACTCAGGTATTTACGGTAATATTTTACTAAAAGTATTTAATTGTGGGTCAATTTTCTCTAACTTGTGATTAAAAGTTTAGACCTACGGCACACAGTTCAGGATGCACAGGTGTTTAAAGAAAGACGGGTGAAATAAATAAATTTATTAAATGATAGATTTAGATATGTTAAAAGTAAGATAATTTAAATTTTACGATTTCATTTTATTAATGTATAGTTTTGTCAATTAAAATCTGATTTTTAATACTGTTACGCCACTGCCTAATATTTTATATCGAAAAGAGTATTTTTTTTACATTCATTGATTTTATTAAAATATCTCCAAAACGGTAAGTGTAAGGAAAAAATATTTATCTCACAATTTATCTAGAATAATTTCTCTATATTACATTTGAAAAATAATTTATCTAATTTAAATACTAAGTGAGGTAGAATTGATTAAAAATGGTACATAAAAAATAAGTTCATACATGCCGTCACTTTTTGTTAAATTACTTCTAAACCAAGCAATGTAGCGTTAATCTATTAAATTGCATTTAAAGCGAAATAATTTTTCTATAAAATGAGTATAATAAAATTAATTTGTGATTTATAATAAAAAAGTACTAGATGATCAAAGTTGATTTTGTGTAGAGTCACATTGCTAAGTAAGAACATTTTGTATGGGAAGCGTTGAATTATTTTACTAAATATTGATATTGATCATCTAGTACTTTTTTATTACAACCCTCAAATTAATTTTATTACACTTAATTTATAGGAAATCTATTAAGCTTTAAATGCAATTTAATGGATTTACGCTACACCGCTTGGTTTAGAAGCAATTTAACAAAAAGTGACGGCATGTATGAACTTATTTTATATATACCATTTTTAATCAATTCTACCTCACTTAATATTTAAATTAGATAAATTATTTTTCAAATATAATATAAAAAAAATATTCTAGATAAATTGTGAGATAAATATATTTTCTTACACTAACCGTTTAGGAGATATTTTAATAAAACCAATGAATGTAAAAAAAATACTCTTTTCGATATAAAATATTAGGCAGTGGCGTAACAGTATTAAAAATCGGATTTTAATTGAAAAAACTATACATCAATAAAATGAAATCGTAAAATTTAAATTATCTTACTTTTAACATATCTAAATCTATCATTTAATAAATTTCTTTATTTCACCCGTCTCTCTTTAAACACCTGTGCATCCAGAACTGTGTGCCGTAGGTCTAAACTTTTAATCACAAGTTAGAGAAAATTGACCCACAATTAAATACTTTTAGTAAAATATTACCGTAAATACCTGAGTTGGGGAGTTATTCAACAACAAAAGTGAAAAATACGAATATTTCAATTTGTTCCGAAAATTAATATGTACTTGGCAGTGTCTGTATCACAATAATTTTTGAGGTACAAAGAAGTATTTATGCTCAAACGACGCAGAATATTATGTACTTTAATTTATAGAAAGACATGATTTTCCTAGAAAGCATAGTTTAGAAGTTATTACTGAAAAACTGAAAAAAGTACATTATTTTTTCGGTTTATGGGTCACCCTGTACTTAGCACAAGCGGAAAATTGGTGCAAACTTCAAGAAACCTTCTTTGGATGTTAATGAAGGGATTAAAACAGTTTTCAGCTTTCCGACAATTATCTACGCTACAAAGCTAAATTTCCTGGGCTATACCATTACCAAGCATTCAACCAAAAATAGTATAGTATGTAATATGTGTATTGTGTAGGTATATATCCTTGAGTGAGCCAGCGACTGATTATATAAATAACGTTCAGTTTAGTTTCTGACGACCAAGCTTGCTTGCGAAATTTATCATTGCCCAATGCCCAACCTTCAAACTTTTTCCTTTGAGGGATGTGATATACTTATTTTGACCATACGATAAATAAATAAATAAATATCCTTGGCAACCAGTAAACATAGTTTATTGATTAAACGTCAAGTCTATTATGAATTTGCCAGTGAATTTCAGATAATCACAAAGTTTTCTCAAAATTAATACATACATGAAATTAATTTTGTATGTTTTAACCAATAAACGTGCAACTCGTAAACTTGAGTCAATATGGATCGAAACGGATGGGTGGAATGGCCAAGTAAACGAATCCCACCCGGAGGAATGTTACACCCTCGGAAAGTTACATATTCACCCGAAACTCATCAGATGTTGAAAGGTTCGTATTATTATATATTTTAGGGTCAGCTTCCCTAAAGAATAATATAAAAAGTTGGATACATGCGAATATGAATTCAAAATTCATATTCGGTTGGTTCATTCATTATCACGGTCATTTTGCTTCGAATATAATAAAGAGTAGGTGGGAGTAAACTGTAGCAAAAGTGTTAAAAAAACTGATATGCATGCATGATTTTTAGTTTTTAAGAACTTTACTATTCTTCTAGTAAAATGTACGTAATAATAGCGTACCTATCCTTAGTTTTGCACATGAGATCAGATGGATTTATATGAAGTAAAATAAAATCGTTTTTTTTTTTTAGTTTTAATGGATGAAGCTAAGTTAACCATGCTTATGAGAAAGAAATTGGATTGGTGTTTGAGATCAGGTGGTTCTCTCGGTGATGTTTCTCAGGATGATGAACAACGGAAGAAAAACGTCAATAACAACGTAACTATACGTCCAAGAACATCGAAAAGGCGATCTTATTCGGTGATTAAAAGTTCTGGAGATTTGGAACGCGAAAGGTAGATACGAATGTTAAATCAACCGTGGCGCTATTTTTACATGAAAGTGCAAGGTCACATTTTAGGCTTACATCATCTTATTAAAATGCGGTTGTTTAATTTTAGATACAGGCCTACGAGGAAAGCTGAAGACCGGGAAGTGATTAAAAAACGGCTACAAGATATTATGGAATTCGGAAGTGAAACTGAACTGGTTACATTTAAAAAGGACAATAAGAAACCAAAGAAAAGTATAAAAGCGCTTCCATCAAAAATGGACATTCTTTATGAATGTATGTATTTTTTTTTGTGTTTCATATTTACTATACCATTAAACATAATTCTAAAACTGTAATTTAATTGTTGAGTATAAATAACTTCTACTGTTTTCAGTATTGTCTCAAATTCAAGATCGTGAAGAATGGCTTAAAGAAATGGAATCAATAGGCGAAGCAGAAAAGCATCGCGAAGTGATTAATTCACAAATAGCAGAACGGATGCGGAGAATAGAAAGTTTAAAAATCAATTTTGATGACGATGCGAATGAGGATGAAAATAAATCTAAATATTCAGCAAGAAGTGAGCCATGTATGCTGACTAAAGATTTAGAAGATCATAAAGAAAATCCTCGGAATGAAATCATTGTTGCAGACTCGTTAATGAACAAAAATAAAGTCGACCAAAATATTGAACTATGCGCAGAAAAATTAAGTAAATTAAAACCTAAGGTGAAAACCAACGATGAAAAGGAATTTTCTGAGAAAGAGTTTGGAGGACTTTTCAGCAATAGGAATCGCATGTCTGCTAAGCTGAATTCATCAAAAAATGTCACGAAGGAAAACATGAGAGGGTTTTCAATCGAAGGATCACCTTGTATTCTTTCTGGAAAATCGGACAAAGACAGCAAACCTTATAAAAAAATGTTAAAACCTCCCAAAAAATGAAATAAACCGATGTAACGTGTTCACTCTTGAAACTTGTATCCGAGTCAATGACTGTATTTTGTCTTCTAAATTTGTTAAATTACACTTTTTGATTCGAATAAATTTGCTTTCAAATTTCTAAATCCTGTTTAATGATTGTTAGGGATATAGGTACATCAACATTACACTATATTGGTAGTGTGAGAGTGTCAGAGAACACCTTCATTTCATCACATCAATTTAAATAATAATGTACCTAGGTACCTGCGTGTAATTTAATTTAATAGGTATTCTATCCATATTCTATCTATCTAAATACCTACTATTCTATGATATTGTAGATGTACTTATTGTTGGAATGGTTAAATATATTGTAGGTACTCACAGATCGAACTCTTAGATATTTTACAACGTGAAGATATTTAGAATTGGTATATAAAGACATAGTGAATGATTGTCGTAGCGTAATCACGTGTACACTACTTTACAGCTTACAAATTGACACTTCCTCATACAATAATCTGTATTAACGCCCATAACATCCTGAACTCGTGTGCTGCTGGATGCTGGAAATCACGGTCTCTCAATTTTTTAAGAAGCAAAATTATTCATGGTCTGAAAAAAACTTATAAGTTGAAGACCTATTTAATAAGTGCTGCCGCCTACCACGTGCTAGTACCTACAATTACCATGATACTAATGAAATGAAAGTTTCCCTGATCTGAAAAACCTATACGACTCTAACTAGCCAAAAAGAACATCGGTGTTCCACCATCTAGTTTTAGGGTCTTGCATTTGAAGTGTTCCATATTTTTGTATCACCAGCTTTCTCGGCCTGCGTCAATCAATCGAATCAATCAATGACACGATTGTCAGGATAGGAGATCATATTGATTCGCCAATCTTCGAGGATTTTAATTCGGCAGTGTTCCTGTCATACTGCAGCCCCTTTAAAAGTTTTGTAGTAGGTAAGTACTACAATCCTTTCTTGATGAAGCTTTGCACAGATGATCTTAGTAAGATAAGAAAGATTTTCATAATAAGATTTAACAGTTTTAAAATCTCTGACAGTTTTGGTCAAAGACCGCTTGTACCTACATCAATTGCACTACAGAATAAAAGATAATCTGCCGTGTTACTCATACTCTTATTAGTACATATATAATAATGTTATTCTCGAATAGGTATTAGGTTACTCCTTTCAGGATTTACGCAGTATCCATGTAGTCGGTAATCGTAACTGACTGTGCAAATATCGGTTTCGGTTCGGAAATGTTTGCTATTTTGAATAAAATCACAATTCTTATTGGGTTGCTAATACTACTAACCGTCAATGATTTACATGCTCTTACAAAAATATGTGAAAAGGAAGACGCAAGGTATAAACTAAAAACATCGCGCAATTATTACTACTGATTGTTGTTGCCATAATGTATAAGTTCCAACCAATTACCTAACAATAAATTTGATGTAGAACAAAATAGAGTTATTTACCTACTTTCTTGTACGTAATAGGGGCAATACTTGAGAAACCTAAAGTTACTTTGTAAGGTTTGTACTTTGTAATCTACTGGACAATGTTATATTTTTAGTGAAGGAGTAATAAGGAACGTTAGTAAAGAATCCGACTGTTCCAAAAAAGGAAATATTGAAGGTTTGCACGTCGCAGCTTTGATATTAGCACGAGGGGGTTCCAAAGGAATAAAGTTGAAAAATATTGCTACGGTCGGTGGAGTTACACTACTTAGAAGATCTTTAGAAGCTATCAATGAAGCAAATGTATTCGATTCTGTCTGGGTATCTACAGATCACAAGCTTATAGAAGAAGATGCTACAAAAGGTATTTTATTATTTTTTTAAAACACTAGTGTTTAGGGTTGGATTTCACAAACTTTTTAGGAGGTAGGCAGGACCGCCACAGCCATAATAAATGTGCCACAACCAAAGTGTGGGAGCCAGTGTAGGAGCCACCTGGCACAAATTTAAGAAAATAATAATAAGTGGCCCCTATCTCCACTATTTCTTATCTAAGAAGTTGGTGAAATTTAGCATCTGTATGGTAATAACCAAACAAATATATTTTTCGTACCTTAAGGCTCCACAATAAGTCTGTGGTTCCGCACTACACAATTTGTGGCTATAGTTAAAATACCTACTATTTTTTTTAGGTGGCGCTCAAGTTCATCATCGCTCTGAAGAAACAGCAACGGACGTTGCAACATCGACATTTGCAGCTCAAGAATTCCTTTCGCATCATAAAGAAATTAACGTATTAGCTTTGATCCAGTGCACATCCCCATTTATCAAAGCAAAATACTTAAGAGAAGCTTACCAGGCAATTAGTAATAAGACGAGGTGTGCTTTCTCTGCTACGAGGTCAGTAGAATAAAAAAATAAATAAAAATGTGTGATAAAAAAAAACTTCAATTGCTTATTAAGGATGAAAATCCCGTACATTTTCGATGACGGCTAGTGCCGACGCTCGCGTTCTGTTCCTAAATGCACTGTCGATATTAGCCGACGTTCGCGGCTGAAAATTAACAGTGAAACGATGTTAATTGTTTATCATATTATATTTTAAATGCCTTTATTGACGATGCGATGTGTGATAGTTATGTGGGAATAAGTGCTCATGTATGCACCTTGTGTATCCTTTGATAATGACATTCTCATCACCCACCTGTCGCTGGTTACACGGGTTACACTACATTACAATGTAGTGTAACTCCATGCTATTTCAAAATTTCCCACAAGTGGGAAATTTTGAAATAGTATGGAGCGTTTGTTCCCAGTGGCGTAACTAGCATAAGTGCCGCCCAGGGCGGACTCTGAAAATGCCGCCCCACCCGACCCCCTAAGTAACTGTACAAGTACATACCTACCCATTGGTGTCTGCAGTTTTGGTGCTAGGCGAGAGCAACTAAAATTTTAATATGGATGTGGCATAATAAAGCACGTAAATAGCGCCGCAGGCGAAAATTTTTTCATAAAACTAAATGAAAATGAAGGCCATGTTGTAGTTTTGTTTACTTTCTTTAAATAAAAATATAAGTACATATCACAAAAAAGATAAAAAAATATCAAAAAATAAGCGCCGCAGGCGAAATTTTTTGGACAAATGGTGCAATGATGAACCTGGTTATCTAAAGTTACGAAATTTTAGCCTTAAGATATCGAAAATCTATCTAATTTTAGCACCTATAAATAATATGTACCTAAGACGCGAACAGGTATAACTAGCGCCGCAGGCAAATTGTTTTATGAAAATTATAGTAATTTAATAGATTTTCATAATAAATTTAGATTCTTTTTAAATTTGTGTGTTTTATCAAGACGTTTATTTATATGTTGTGCCATTTTGCCGCCCCCTGAAATGCGCCGCCCGGGGCGGACCGCCCCCCCCGCCCCCCCTAGTTACGCCACTGTTTGTTCCATGAGACTTCCCCTTTGTTTTAAATGTTTTAATATTTTCGTTATCCAAGAAAGCTTTAAATTTATCAATGTACCTATATCATCAGGTATCATATATTATATCCAATTTCAATTCGATGGATATACCAGCGACATAATATATTAAGTACTTAATATGTAATCTCTTTGGGATATACCTAGCTCTTTATTATAGATACTTTTATTTATACGAAAATGGCCTCAATGTCATTGCCATAAAAATTATGATTATTGTACATGTTATACATTCTATACCTACGTATAAATAATGAAGGGAGACATTAAAATGTAATTAATTATGACTATGTGAATCACTGAAATTAATCAACGTAAAGTGATGTAATGTAAAAATGTGTAGGTACCGTCGTTTGGGGGTTATTTCGCCTATCCATGGGTATCTTTGGCCTAACGCTTTTTTTTTTGTTTAACCGCTTACCAGAAGACATAGGTAATTAATTTGTTATTTTTTTGTTTCTGGTAATGTAAACACATCTTTTCTGGGTGCACTAAGCATGATGATTTGTTGGTAACTTCACAAACCTTTCAATAGAAGCATTTTTCCAGGAAGCTGTCAAAACGTCTAGAAAACTAAGTGCTGAAAACTTTTGATATATATCCGAAAATACTTGGAACATGTTCTCTAATACTCTCCTATATTATACTTTTTGATGTTTTGAGAACAATATTAGCGAAAAAAAAAAGTATTTTGCTTAATTTTACTAGTATATATACCACTAATAAGTAGGCACCCCCAACATTATTAGAATCTCGGGGTTATTTTGCCTACAATAGGGTTGCCTACTTCGGTGATATTTAATATTATTTAATATTTTTAGCCACTTAGGTATCCGCACATAGGTACATATTACACATTTTGTCAGAACTTTTTTTTTTCAAAGTACCAAAAAGGGTATTTTTCCACTCGGCTCGGCTGCGGATAGACCGAACGCGCGCACAATACGTCAGAATGTGTTTCTCAAAAAGATTTCAGTTAATGATTTTTTTAAAATAACAAAGATGTTTTAGTCTTGAAACTGTTATTCTTGTCAAAAGTTTGTGTTTTTAATAGGCGCAATAAGCATACAGGAATTGTACGTAATTCTTCTACGTTTTTTTTAGTCTAAACCATTTCGGTTCTTATGTACTTTTTATTTTACGGTATAATTTAGTCTTTTGTCGCCACCACACGCTTGCGAGCGTCCCCGGCTTTTTTGTGTAGGTATATAAGTAAAAAGGCGTGTGGATGGAACGTTTGTCTTGGCTCGTGTACGTAACCCACCGTTGAGGTCTTTTTACTCGTAGACACAAAAAACTTGTGGACGCTCGCAAGCGTGTGGCGGCGACATTAGGTTTTGTTATTTCACAACTTTATACAATAAAAACAATTTTTTAATAAAATTAATATTTTCATTTTAGTAGTCTTGTTCAACCCTAAATATAAAAGTAAATTTGTATGGAAATGACCACGAACCCAGGGGTAAATTGGCCTAATCGTCAATAACTAATTTTAGATTATCTTTTTCTGAAATTTTATTTTGGATTCAATTTGGATCGATGTTTTTCCATATTTTTCCCTTTTTGACTTTTCATTTTAAATAAACTTTTAGTGGTTTTATACGCGTAGGCAGAATAACCCCAAACACGGGGTTATTTTGCCTAACTACTTTTTTTCATGAAAAAGGTATATAATATACATATTTCGTAAAAAATATACTTCAAAGTATCTAACTATTGCACTAGCTCATCGATTAAAATCATATTTTACATATCTTTTCATAGAAATATTAATGGCAAATCAAATTTAAACTTTATTTTTAAGAAAATTTAGGCGAAATAACCCCCGGTGATGGTACCTACATAATATTGATATTGTACTAACAAAATTATCATCAAGGTAGATATCGACTTTGTCCAATGCCGTATTTATTCTATTGGGGCCCTGGGCACTTTAGGATGATGGGACCCGATCTAGCAAAAAACTAGGGGCCCCTTGGATCACGGAGCCCTGGTCAATAAGTATCTATCCCATGTGGCTAATGGGAAAGAGGGACCTGACTTTGTCATCATAATATTCTTATTAGTGTCGAATTGAATTAATTACCTATCTATACTATTATAGAAGTTTTCAACTAAGATGGAAAGAAGATAAGTCTGGAATAGTTCCACTGAATTTCAACCCATCTCGAAGACCTCGTCGACAAGATTGGAAAGGAGAATTGGTAGAAAACGGGATGTTTTATTTTACCTTTGCAAATTTAATGGCCAGCGGAAGTTTCCAAGATTGCAGGTAATTTAACAATTTAATTGGTAGATAAATTAAACAAAAAATTGCGATTTTTTAAAACAATGGAAAGTATTCAACGGACCTTGCAAAATATGTAGGTTTTAAAACACGAATTTGGTAAAAAAATAATAATATGAGAGATGAAAAAAGATAAACATCAGAACTCCTTAATTTCATATTAGAAAATCTCCTGGGTTCTAATTTAAAAAAGATGTCCTGATTGTCCCCGTATTACTCATATTGAAAATGGAAAATCCCGCGGGCGAAGTAAATTTTTATTTTTTTCTGGTCATCCAAACAACTTTTCGTGACGTAATGTGAATGTGACATTTCGATTTCGTGATCGCGTGCGTTTGACAGCAAAGTTTTGTTTTGTCATTTTGTGTGATTCGTGGCCAAATACTGGTATTTTATCATTATTTATTATTTTATTAATAAGTAATATAATTTTAATATTATTTAAACTTTACTCTAGCGTAGTCGGTAAATTCGGCGATTTGTCGGTCGTTGCTGACTTTAAAATTTAAATATTGTTGGTTCGTAAGTTAGACTATAGGTGTGGAGAATGTGTTACGTTTCTCTCAATAATAGTTTGAGGATTATTATTTGTACCGCTACTTTATAAGACTATTGAGATTTGTCCTCACGTCATTGAATGCCGTTCACTAATCTTTTTGTTCGTAACAGACGTTCATAAACGACATAAACATATAATAGCGACTCGACTCCGAGAAGCACGACTGCAGCAATCAGCAAAGGATCGTGCGAGTGGAATAATAAAATCAAAATAAAATTGAATATGTATTATACTAAGCTAGTTGCGAAGTTGCAATAATTTTACCTGCGTGATTACGTTAATTTTATTGCAATAGCTGTGTTGAATAGTCGATTGTTGCGAGTGTGTAATCAGTAATGTGAAATTGAATTGTTTTAGCTGTAAAGTTGTGGAAATTCCGCCAAGAGACAGTTTGGAAATTGACACATATTTCGATTTGGAATTAGCAAATATTATGAGTGGTGTTATATCTAACAACAGTGAATATAACAATAAATAGTTTTAAAGTAAATAAGGGCATCAACAACATCACACAATGAGTACAGACTTGACAGCAGGTTAGTGAATTAAATCATAATGTATTTGTATTTCCCAGCAAATCGCATTGTTTACCTATGTTCCCATTATGTTTTCTGACACACCTGTTGAATGCTTTTCCATATTTTCTCATCTGTTACACTTATTACTTTGGGAGAGATCATAATTTTCCCAATAATAAATATTGCTATACACAATTAATAAGATGATTTTTCCAAATTACATACTTATTTCTCCATAATTTTAGAATGCTAAGTGTCAATTCCATGTATGCTTTCTTGATTTTCTAAACATTCGCATTTAGCATCGATTTACGTTTCTTTTCCTTTGCACTAAAGTAGGGATAATTTATTATAAATATGTGTGACAATATTGGCTTTAAGTGAAATCTGTTTACTCAGGTGTAATGATGGGTTTATTGTTTTGCATGGAGACTTTGTCGACATATAATTGATTATCTTGTGTTTACTATTATAATTGTATCTGCTGATTCTGGATCGTAAACTAGAGCCTAGAGCATTTCAACTTGTTTTGGCAATAGTATGTACGTACTATAGAATACACTGTTTTTTATACATACATACATATCCACATCGGCTCCCTATGTGGAGCATGTGGTCGTCACCCAGTTTTTCCAGGCTTTTCTGTCTTAGGCCAACTCCGTTGCTTGTTCCCATGTCATTCCAGCCTGGCGCAGCTCTGATGTGTACAGCCTCTCGAAGGTTATTGCAGGGCTGGCCAGATGTCTCTTTCCTACAGGGAATTATATTATAGTAAACCTTGCCCCTTGGGATCCCCAGGTTGTAGAGACCTCCCCCACTCCTTTTAGATTCTTTTTAAAAAAAAAACGTCAAAGTGTAGGTATACAAAAATGTTTGTGTTCAATACACATACAACATTGATTGGTTACCCCTATATTAGGATTAGGCAGTACAGTGATGGTATAGTAGTAGTGGTAAACATTGCAAGTCTCTCATATCAACTTGAGATAGATAATGTTGCTTACTATTGTATAATGTTAAAGTATCATGTATTATGAGAATAATAACAGGTATATCTACCTTATAATGTGTAGTTTATAGATAGATCGTTAATTATTATTCCAGTTTTCTCACACACACATTATATCTTTTGTTGCCTATTACGATATTATGTTAGTTTTGAAAACAATGTACAATCTTATTTGGTTACCATATGTGGGGAGGGGGATTGTGTTTGTCTATACATAATATCTACCTCCTCAGTCCTCAAGGTACATCCTTTGTGAATAGAATTTGAGAACAGAATGGCAGACTATTCTATCGCTACGCATTCTATTACTTATTCTTCATCCCATGGACTTGGAAATTTAGTTCACCCAGCGATCGCACCACTGCCTCTGTGGTGTGATATAACTCTTTCGATTCCTTGTCAAAGGAATATTTACAGGGAACATTGCTCCGTGATACGATCCATGCTGTGGATTATCCTGCACGGGGAGGAGGAAATTTATTATCAGTATTGTTCCTTGCATATAATAATATAATATATAGATACGGATAACAAACAGATAAGGTTAGCCGGCAGAGATTGCAGTACTGCGATAGGCTCGCCCTGTTGAACAAATGTTTAAGTATTTATTAGGTGCTTGCATTACATTAACTGCTCACTTGAAGTGTAAATAAATAAATACCTAGATAATGACTTTAAATACATAATATGGTAAAATACTGCATCAAATACAATGTTGAAGTTCTCTCCTTTTATAAAACTCAAGTTAGACAACATTGAATATAGAAATTAAACTATTATTGTTTTGTTTCAGGTTCCATTCCCCCACTTTATAGAGAGATATTTGAAATATGTTCTCCAACCGGAGGACCAGTGGCTCCCGATGTGTTTCAAACTCTGTTGAGACTCAGCGGATTGGATTCGGCCAATTTAGAGAAAATATGGGACATTTCGGGCCCGGCAAAGGGGCCCATTACAAGAACTTCCATTTACAAGTCTTTAGCCCTGATCTCTTGGGCTCAACAAGGAAAAGAACCGTCAGGAAAACTTTTAGATAACTTCTCTGGGGAAGGTATGTATGTATTATATTGTGTCATATATATATTATATTTATTCATAGTAAT
The DNA here is from genome assembly GCA_963576895.1 of Ceraclea dissimilis. Taxonomy (NCBI): domain Eukaryota; kingdom Metazoa; phylum Arthropoda; class Insecta; order Trichoptera; family Leptoceridae; genus Ceraclea; species Ceraclea dissimilis. The sequence continues at coordinate 6,025,726 of OY756361.1, forward strand.
ATAATATATTATCACTGATAATATTACGAGCAATTGAACATTAATAATGCATACCTATTATGCTATTTATAAAATACATTATATTTGTATTAAAGATAAAAATAAATTAATGTGTAAATAAATATCCAAGTACCTATCATCCACTTAAACTAGGTATTAACATTTTGCATTATTTGCAATTATAAATTGTAGTTAACAATAAATTTAGCAGGGGGTTTTAAGGAAATTTTAATTAAATGCAATAAGGTAACTAATGGTGTAAAAATATACCAGAAATTGTATGATTCATAATAAACTCTATAGTACTGCAGATTGAGTCATTAGAATGTGATCTTGTTCATATTATTAATTTTATCAGAATTACCACAATTAATATTCCTACATTGGAAAGTCCTAACTTTATGGATTGTGCGTTCCAAGTGATTATGGTTGATAATGGTCTCAGTATCAAACCATATGTGGATATTTGATACATTCAATGTTTGTTGATTACAATTATTTGAGTGTTTTAAAATTTCTAATGTAAATTTATATTCACGTGGAATAGTTGCCTGTTTAGGAACAGACTATAATAAGAGGTATAGTTTCTTCCTGCTATATTTTGGTACAGTATCCATTATCCATTGATCAAGAATAGACTTTTATATATTTTTCTCTTTTATCGTGTGTAAATAAATGTTTTATTTTATTTCTAGAACTACCTGTTCCGACGTTATCAGATTTATCACCTATTAAAACAATGTTAAAAAGTCAAACTAATAATGATCCAAATAAGTTGTACGTTACATATACAGAACTCAAACAATTGGATACAATCGCTGTGGATTTAGTACCTGAAAGAATTGGAATTATTCTTAAACATTCAGAATATTTAGTTTCTTCTAATAGGTTCAGAACGACTGTGAGAAGAAGGTATAATGATTTTGTTGCATTGCATGAACTCCTGATGGCGAGATTCCCCTACAGGTACAAACAAATTTTAGAAACTTTGTGTTTTTTACGACACACTTAATATTTCAATTTTGCAATTTTCATACAATGTTGTTTTGTAGGTTGATTCCGAGATTACCACCCAAGAAAATAATTGTCTCAGAAGATGCTCATTTTTTGGAAACGAGACGCAAAGGATTGCAACGATGGATGACGTTAATTGCTCGTCATCCTGTCGTATCTCACGATGTTTTAGTGTCTTATTTTCTGACAGACCAAGGACACGATTTGCAACATAAAATAAGAGAATTGTTTAGAAGAGCACCAGACGAATTCACAACAAGTGAGCTGGCTTCTAAAGCAAAGGTAATGTTATCATGTATTTGTATTTCACTGTTCTCTTACATTATAATTTCTCTTAGGATGTTAATGAATAATAGTTGTAATGAAAGCTATTATTCTTTTAGGAATTGGTTCCTGCAGAGACCAGCACAGAGTTTGCAACAAGTAGAGAACAAATCAGAGTTATTTGTCACGGAATATCAAAACTTAAACAGATATTCGATTTAGGTGAGAAAAAAGTGACTGTTACACAAATCAATGCAAGATTAATTAAAAAAAAAGTTTAAATTTGTCATTACCATCATTCAGGTGCCATTAGAAATGAGGCGTATGCAGCTGACATGCAAGACTTGGGAGCTCAGTTGACGGCTCTGGGTAATGAACCTTTACCTCATTCCAATTGGGCGACTGGAGGTAATCCCGTTTGGCAGAGGATAAAACGAGGTTTCTCTAACATAGCCAAGTAAGTGTAGAATATATTGTTTAGTAAATAATGTGTGTTTATAGGCAGATCAATCACAATTTAGTACACACACATACATGCGTATCCACGTCCGCTCCCTATGTGGAGCGTGTGGTCATCACCCCATGTCATTCTCTCAGCCTCTGGACGGTCATCAGAATTTAGTAGTTTATTAATTTCTTACAAGTAAATTGTAATTTCAGTGAATTTACATCATTGTCAACGAGGGCTGCAAGACATTCGTCATTGTTTGAAGATAGAGTCTTATCTGTTCTCTCGGAGGTGTTGGATATATTAACAGCGCACGAGGATATGTGCGATCGTCTCAAGAAAGGTGTAGTTAATGATCATCTTACAGCTCTGAATAAAATGCTGGCTCTGAAGAAACGTAGGATGAAGGGCGTAATCAGGGGACAGGATGTAAGCATATAATATAGTGACATACAACTTGATTGTTTATTGTCTTGTTTGAATACGATTCTGATCATCTATTTGTTGATTTCAGATGGAATCTGTTGACAATTTAGAACAGAGAATGTTAGAACAGGAGGTAGCCATCTCATCACTAGAATCTCGACACGCATTTAGTTTGTACTGCGCTCAGTTAGAGACGCAATTGGTACATTTGCATTTAACAGATCTCGCTGCTGTTTTCAACGCATTGGTGGCTGTCAACGTACAAGCTCATACAGAGGTACATTATCTACTTTTCATTAGACAACATAGATCGCACTTCGTTTTGTTTGTGAAATAATGAATTAAATTTGTTTGTCACAGATGGCGGATGTCTGGAAACATATTCAGCCGACTGTTTTCAAGTTCTTACCGGAGCAGGCTAACTCTTCAAATGGAAGCTTTTGATAGATTTATTATCATTAGTATTTAACTGACTTACAACATATTGATATTACATTGAATCTTTCATATACTTTTATGACTTTACTATCACATCGTATTTTTTTTTGATGTAAGTGAATAAATGTGTGATTTAATGTTGCTAGTTTTTTATACAATATGCATAATATTTTTTATAATTGGAAATATTCATATATAGTATAAATGTTACCGGAAATGTTTGAAATTTAGGAACTGTATATAAATCCTAGGAAATGCTGGGTCAATTTAGAAAGCGTATGAAATGATTTTTGTCACAGGTTCTTATGAAACAGGTTTTAATAACTCGAAAATTCATTATTTTTTTCGGGTAAGCTGGCACACAGACAAAATTGAGAATAAAAACGTAATCAATTTGAAGAACCTATTTATTTTTGCAGGTAAACTGGAGTTGTACATAAATTTGAAATATTTCAGATTCCAGTTTAAAAAATGTAATTCCTGGTAAAATGTGTACATTTATACATTATATATCAGAGTAATATAGTTTAGAATATAATACAAAAAAATTACAAATAAAGGAAATTTATTCTACACATTTCTTGGCGATTTTAGGCATTGTATACATTTCCGTTTACCATTGTAGAATTTCATACATATCCAGTAACACTACACATATTGTTTATTTCCATAATTTATATGATATCTGTAAAATTTCACTTTTGTAATGACATTGAATGTTACGTTTCTAAATATTGTGTGATTCTTAGTGTTTGTTTTTTGTAATCTATTCTATAGTAAAACTCTAATCTGAGACAAGTTATTGTTTATGTTAGTCTTATTCAATATGTACGTAGGTTGATCTGATCTGAAATGCTAATGTAAATCAACGTGTCATCTCATAGGTTTCATGTCAAAATCTCAAGTGACAAAAACGCACATGTCAAAAGGGTAACCTACTATTGACAGAATCGCAACTCAACACCGGGAAATCTGATGGCGTTGTTTTTTTTTATTAGTTTTTGTGTAAAAAAAAAAACAACCTAACGAACCTAACCCAACAATATTGAAATTGGCGGCAACAGGTTTTCCGGCGATGAGTTGCGATTCTGTCAATAGTAGGTTACCCTTTTGACAGTTGAGATTTTGTCATTGTGAGCAGTGTTGCCACACTTTTAAAATCTAAATCTGTATTTCAAAGTCTAGAAATCTGTATAAATCTGTATGAGATTTTAATAAGCCAAAATCTGTATAAAAAGGCATAAAAAGCCAAAAAATCTGTATAAATGAAATTTTAAAACAAACAAAATATTGTAGTTTATTGAAAAACTAACCTTTGTGATGCCTTTTTGAGAAAATAACAGTACTCGTGCTTCCATAAAATATACTAATTTCTTTTTGTACATATTTTTACTCATTCTACAAATGAGATTTTCATCTATTTACTAATTATCAAATGACAATTGTGATCGAATCTGTTTCTTTTTACTTTATTCTTATGATTTATCATAGAAAATTTCCAAAAGCCCAAAAATCTGTATAAAACAGAGTAAAATTTGTTATCTGTATTTGTCTGTTCCCGTTGCCTAAAATCTGTATAAATACAGATAAATCTGTATATATGGCAACACTGATTGTGAGATTCTGTCTGGTTACCCATCTCATAGTGTAGATATTTACCAAGAATTGAATGTTGAAGTTACCGCATTTTAGTTTTACGTTGTTGATATTCTAAATTATTTATAAAAGACATTGTTGATCCTTATTTTGTGTTATTATTATGTAATTCCTTGAAACATTCCATATTTAATAACTTGATATTTTAAAAATTGACAAATTAAGATGTTTTTTATTGTTATAATATTTATTATGTTTTAAGACATAGTTATTGTACCATTTCATTGTTTGTACTCATTGTTTTAAAAAATGATGTATGTAGGAAAGCAATATATTATTTTTTAATATAAAACATGCATAATTGACTTTTTATTTTGCCATGACTGAGGTAGTGAAATTAATCATGGAGGAGGGAATTTACAAGTCTGAGAGCATGTTGATGGAGATTCTTGTATAGAGACGAAGAAGACAAGGTGCCAGAACATAATGTAGGTACAAGCAGCTATGCAGAGGATCATCGAGGGGGCCTCGGCACAGGCGCAAGCCCAGTGAGACTCGTCGATGAAACAACATGTACCTTATATTGTAAATCACACAATACATTGCCATGTTAATATAAAAAAAACACAATAAAGTTATTATTATTATTTATTTCTCTTCCCTGTGTTATTTTTTTTTACTTCCCTGCGACCAGAGTAGGTCTATTGTGACACTCCCTGAGTTATTATTTATTCTATTTAAGGCCCTCCACCTCTTCCCTGAGTTAAACAAATAAAATTTACATGCATAAAGTGATAATTTTTTCGCATTGAATACCAATTCCTAGGCAGTGTTTTGACTTTTGTCTTCTCAAAGGATCAGGGCAATAATTCATAAATACCACGTTTGAAATGTTAAATCTGATTTGCCCCTCTAGGAAGCCATCCACAGATTGGAAAATCAAGTAATTCTAAATAACAGCATTTACCGGACTGTTTCGAATCAAACTGCTTGTGCAAACAAAGTTATGAAGCCTTGCTTAAGATCCCAATATAATTAGGTGCATCTGTGTCATCAGGCGTGAAATTCTTGCTTTGCTAACCTGATTGTAGGTAGAAGTTTCAGTACAGACAATATATACACATAGATGTAATTTTCTTTTTATTGACAAACAATAACTTAATAACTAAGATCTAAATACAATTTCATATACGAGTACTATCAGAGGTGTTGTAGGGCTTCGGGGCGAGTCCTTAAGTAATTATTACCTCGCCCCTGAGTAACACCATGTACAATGATGGATCACCAGGGTCTCACTTTGCACTGAGTGGCATGTGTCAGGATCCAGTCGTTATGAGGTTTTACTCTTCTCTGTTTTTGTTTATGACTTGGTCTTTCCTTACACATAACAAATAAAGTCCCACGTCGCCACACCATGTAACAGTGTTTACACTTTAATTTTGCTTTGCCTTTTACTTTCATACCGCAAACAGTATTAACCAAGGGTGTTAAAGGTCTTAGAAAATTGTTAATGATTGTGTTATTTATCGGTGAAGTCAACATTCCGAAGCATCTATTGGAAACTGCAGAAAATGTAGGTGGAACATTTGGTAATGCAATTGTTTTTGCTTGAGATGCGCAAAGAGGGTAAATACCTTTCGCCATTCCTACTAGTCTGGAGTTCAGCCTGTTAAATAGAGCCTGCATTTTGTCTGCAAAACATAAAGTTCTGTTGAATAAATTTACACAATTTGATTAATGTGAAAAACACACTTGTTTCAGAAGCAAGTATTTTCCACATTATTGTTTTAACACGAGTATTGTAATAGCAGTTTGCACAGAAAAGCACTTACTTAGTGTAAATAATTAAATATTCATCAAGAATATAATTATTATCTTCTGTTTGGCTATAAATTTCAAAAATAACTTAATAACCTCAAAATTTTAACAACACCGAGTACCGTCAATGTCAATTGTCAAATTGTCTATGGCCAGTGTTGAATGTTGCCATCTGAAAAAATATACTTTCTCACATATTGATTTCTGAATCTCGATTGAAGATTTTGTGGAGCGAACGAGATAATTCGATTCTTATGTATTTGGAAATTATGGGAAATTACTATAAAATATGGAGTGTTTTCGTCTAGAAAGGATTAAATATTAATAAAGGTAGGTAACCTATCTAAAAAGAATCCAATGAGAATCTGCTTGGGAAAATCCACCAATCTCTGTTGATCTCTGTTTATGGTTTTCTTTGACGCGTTTGACGTTTGCTTCCATGAATTTTGCTGTGATTTGTTTCTGTTTGCGATCAGGTGGTTTTTGTTATTGTTTACGGAGAAAATATTGATATTAAAATGGAATCCATATCGTATGGAAGTCACAGGTAAATTAATAAACATTTTCGAACTGTTTACGATGTAGTTATTATAATTTAGTGCATACAACGTATTTGCATTTGTTTTCAGATTGGTTCATCTTGATTTCAAGGGTGCTCCTCCCAAAATTCCGTACGTAGAAAAGGTAAGATTTTAGTATTTTATTACATAAACATAAAATATCTGTTGAAGTGTTTTAAACAATATCGCAGCCAAGTATTATAATTGTGTTGAATATAGAACATGCATTGAAATTTATTTAGATCAGATGGAAATCTAGATACTTAGAGATATGTAAATATAGGTACCTAGGTATGTGTATAAACCAGGTGAACAATTGAAAAATGCCAAATGCCAAACTATGCATGAAATTATGTACTAACAGTGGATTAGATGGTTTATTTTGATACAAACTGATGCAAACAAGAAGTATTTTTTGTTTTAATAATTAATGAAATGTTTGTTTCCAAGTTGTTTCCATATTTGAGAGATCAGGGGGCTACTGGACTTTTATTAGAATGGGAGGATACATTTCCTTACACCAGAGAACTCCGTCCTGTAGGTGGTCTATCAGAGAGTGCAGTCAATTCCAGTGCACCCTACTCCGCCCAGGAAGCTATGCATATTATGGATATCGCTGAGGAATGTGGACTTCTTGTGGTAATCATTTCATTAAAACTTGAATGTTAATTAGTGAAACAGTTAGAAAACATTGTTAGATGAACTAAGCTATACTTATTAAGAGACAGACAAAAAAATGTTTTGAGTTTCACAGTTGTTGGTATCAAATATTTCCCTTTTAATCAAGTTTTTTAAACTCCAATGTTATGGTTAAGGTTAGCTAGAAGCTATTTTGCTATAAGCTCGCCTTGGTGTGCATATCTCTGTTTAATTATATTTGAAACATCTGTTAAATACTAAATTTTTGCATGACATTGTTCACTCAAAGAGTAAATAAATAAATAAATATGAGTGTTGAAAGCTTGCCTAGAATGAGTGTATCTTGGAGTATGAATAAAAACCATTTGAGTTGATACACACATAATTTACTGGCTACCTTATAGTAGATTCGATATGCGGTTGTTTTGGATTCCTAAGTGTCGGCTTGTCGGAGTATAGTTTTTAAGCTAAGACCGTCACATGGTTTTAATCATTTTTCAGATTCCTCTCATTCAGACGTTGGGACATTTGGAATTTGTACTTAAATATCCAGAGTGGAGCAGCTTACGTGAAGTGGAGAACTTCCCCAGTTCCATGTGTCCCTCACATCCGGAAGCGTTGCCTCTCGTACAGTCCATGCTGAAGCAAGTTATCTCACTCCATCGTGCCAACAGACTGGAATACATTCACATTGGAGCTGATGAGGTGGGTTGATATTCCTATTCTATTCTATCCCCTCACACCGCATCCATTTTTGTGTAGGCAGATAGAATAAATCGCCAGACTTTCCTATCCTTGCACACATTTCAGGCTTCCATCACACTCATGCAATTCTGTCTGTCATTTCTATTTCTTTTTATTTTTTTAAGTTAAATGATTTGAATATGATATCATTTAAATAGGTCTGGCACATGGGCTTGTGTGCGAGCTGCTGCAGACGAGCAGCAGAGAGTAAATACGGGAGAGCGGCTCTATTCCTGGATCATGTTACTTCCGTTGCTAGATTCTTGAAAGAGACGCATCCGCATCTTAAGATAATCATGTGGGATGACATGATGAGAAATGTAGATCTTAAAATTTTGCAAGGTAAACATATCCAACTAATTTAATAAAATCAACACTAAATGAAGTTTTAAAGTAGAGTCATAATTCTTTTTATCGTTTGTGTTTCTAGAATATGACATAGGCTCACTAGTAGAACCCATGGTGTGGCATTATTATCCAAGAGATCACTTCCAACTCGGTCCTCAGCTCTGGGAGAAGTATGGCAGCATCTTTCCTAAGATATGGGCCGCGTCTGCGTATAAGGGTGCTACAGGTAGTTGCCAGGTAAACTATCACAACACTTTCTTAGGTTACAGTAGTTGTTTGTGAAAATGATGTTTTTAATCAAGTCGATTTATTTTTGTTGCTATTTAGTTAATGCCAGTTATGAAACATCACATAAGTAATCATGAGGCATGGATGAATGAAATAGAACAGCACGGTAGTAAAATTCAGAGGCTCATGGGAATTGCCGTCACTGGATGGTCTAGGTACTGTGCTCCATTATCTAACAATTTGTATTTTCTTAAACCATTCTCTGAACTATGTTCTGATTATATTTATTTTGGATTCTATTTTTCAGATATGATCACTACGCCACCCTGTGCGAGCTCATACCCACTGGTCTGCCAGTATTGTCTGTGTGCCTTAGAGTATGGAGAGGTGGTACGGCGTCTCCTTCGGTGTTGAGTGCCAGTGAAGGTCCTCCAGAAGGAGAAGAGTTCCCGGGATGGCAGGTGGTGCGTGGTGTTGGAATGTTCCTAGCAGTGAGAGACAGATATAGGAATCTAGTATTTGGTGATCAGTAAGTAATTTGTTGATAGTGTATTTGTTATGTTGTACATATTTGTGGATTATTATTTATTTTAATTGTTTGTTCAAGGGTACAAACGTGGTTGAATCAGTGGCAAGTACAAACGAGATATACAAATCCAATGCAGATACAAAGTCTTATTCCAGCCATACTCGAGTGAGTTGGAAGCACTTGGTGATAGTTTTAGAAATGCTGCTAAAATATTCATGATTGTAATGATTTTTCAGGTTGTTGCATGAAATTGGTTCCGTAGAAATGTATTTACACGGTTTTATGGAACAAATTTTTTTCCCACCGACGCTAGACGAGTGGATTGGAACAAATATTACGCCCATGAAGACGCATCTTCTGCAGTTGAAGTCCGATACTGAGTTTCAATTGAGTATGGGATGTTGCGTAAAGAATGCTAGTCAAAAATATTTCTGTACATAGTTAGTTATTTAACAGTTGTGATGTAAACGTAGGTCTTTGTAGAAACATGACTGAATTCTATATTACCTATAGATAGATTGTAAGTCCAAATTTTTATAAGTTACAAAAAGTGATTCTATTGTGATTTGGAGTTTTAAGAGTCATAACATTTTTATTCTTAGATTAACTGCTTGTGTTTTAAAACTACGATACAATCAAACTGCTCTGAAGATAATTATTATTGTACCATGAAATGATATTTTTATAATAGGTTTTCCTTGTATGCTCTTACAAAACACTTTAAAACTCTTTTAATAATGTCGTACTTTTCAAATCACATACTCATGTATGTGTATTCCATTGTAAACTATTTTCTTAAATCGTATGCAGTGTTTTTCCATCATCAATAGTTTTAGTATACTATATTGAGGAACGAATCTTGAATGAATTACACATTTGATTTAACATAATGATGTACATATGTGAATAAATTATCGTCCATATAGAAACAGATAAGAGTCTCGGAGTTTTACTATGTTTCTTTTAAAGTTTTTATTAGATAGGTTATTTGACGTGAACCTCAATGATGAATTTCATTCCGCATTCTTTAGGGCCTGCATTAGGTGTTTTCTTTCTACTGATATTCTTACTACACATATTTACAACATCTCAATTATTCCATGTTTTTAATAGTGAGATTTATGTAAGGTTTTAGATGACATAGGTGTTATTAAATTATTCTTGTATGTGTGTTTATTAATTATTGTCAATTTTTATTTTTTGTCTGAATTAGTAATTTAGAAGCAACTAGTTTAATCGCGACATTTCAATTCCATACTGCCCCACTTTAAAATATTTACTTACAAACCGCATTGTGAAATTAACTATATACTTATTTTTAATTGACAAATTAAATACATTTTCAACAGTACAGTAATGATGTGTGAGTGTAATCCAGTGAGCCATTATTATAAGATGTGTGCCAGAAAGACAAGGCTGACTTTATGTATCTGTAATGTAAACGTGACCACATGGTTATAAGGCACAACCATTTGTGATATAAATGTTAAGGGTGATAATTAATTACATGGTTTATTTGGAGAATAAATTTTGTGGTAATATTTTTGTTTTATATTTGGTCACAGGATATTTTGAGAATCGTAACTCGTCTTAATTGTGTTAAGAGAATTATGAATTTATGTAGTCGTGCTTTGACTTGAATTAATGTCTTTTTGAAATTCTACATAAAACCAATAGGATTGAAAAAGGCGGGACTATTGAGTCCTTTGAATAAAATTGTTGAGCTTAGAGTAAAACGAATGCGTGATGAGTGAATAATTTCTTAAGTAGTATGTACTAAAACAAATTCCTATTGATTATGTACCTTTAATTTTAGTCAACATTATACTTACTTATTTTATTATGTTACATTATTTTTTGAGTCTATAATAAATCTTTTAAAAATATTTTGAATTTATTTTATACATGTATACTTTTCCCATACATAAGTGGCAACAAGACCTTACATTTTGCAATGAACTTTCATCTACAGATTTGTACAAGTTCTATCTCCAGATTAATAAGTTGTTCAGAGAAATTGGATATTCTTATTTATCAGAATTCTTAGTGTGGATATTTTGAATTCGTTGGAAGAGAAATTCATTTTATTTTATTGTTTCTTCGCTCCAGCAAAGTATACAAAATAAAATTAGGCATTGTAGTAAATCATGCAGAATTGTTCACTGGGGTGAACCATATTTATTATTATTTTTTGGTGATAAACCTACATTTATTGTGATTGAATTATGCCCAATTTAGCAAGAGAAACTACACAGGTGTGGAAAATTATGTGGTATCAATACTATATTACAAGATAAAAATAATAATATAAAAGTAAATGGTGATGATTCGCAAATAGAATATTTTCCTCTCAAAAAGGGGGCAAATTGAATAAGCTTCTGAATCGATCATCATTCTGTATCTAGTAGGTATCAAGTCTTAGGAATAGGTAAGTATATTTATTTTGGAGAGCAATATTGAAATCTTTATCGAGTATAAGCATGATACACATGAAAACTTCGCAATTGATAAAAAGTCTAGATGTTTTCTCGTGGGAAATAAAAATGGATGTGCGATCTAGATAAAATTTGCGAGGGAAAAAATCGCGAGAAATATTTCCTGAGAGGAATTTGAATAGCTTGCCAAGTAGAAGTAACCCAATATTATACTTACAGTAGATATTGTGCGATATTATGGAGGAGATTGGGGTAAAGTGGAATAGATAAATGGATATAAATGATAATCTTCCTCAAAGGGACAAAAACTACACAATATTTTCCGTACCTATTTCCATCTTTTACTCATATTTTTTTTTCATAATTGCACTGAAAATTTAGTAGGTTTCTTTCCTTGTCTGGTTGTCGAATTTCAGGCATTCTGTTGAGTCATGAGTGATATATGTATATCTAATTGATACTGTATTAAAATACCTATAATACTTATAATTTTCAGTTTAATAACTATAACGAAATACAATATTATGAACCATATTGAATCGTCAGGTTTAGTTCTCCCCCCAAATTCAAATACTAGATCGCCCCCCCTATATACTCCACTGATAGGAAGTACCTAATTATGCTTGATGTGTAAAGTGTGTAGGTATATCCGGTATATCAATGTCGTACAGATTGTAATAAAGCAACTTTCAATCTGATTGTGAGACATAAACTTTGTGTAGCCTAGTGGAGTATACCATTCTATCTGACATTATTCCAGATTATAACTTACTTGCAATATCTACGTACTTAGGTACATATCTATTTAATAACTTAACTTTACCAAAACTGTTGTGAGTTATCTACCTAACTTTCATACATGTTCAGAAAGAGGTAATATATTAAATTAATTTTAACTGTCGCATCATTTATGCCTTTATATTGTACCTACTGCACATATATTATGCATGTACCGTGAAAGTTTGTGATAATGGCAACAATTTACGTATATAAATTTATTATTAAGGCAACATCGAACGTACATTAAATTTTCCGGAATGAGTATGTACAGTGAGTGAGTTGAGGAAGGGGTTGTTTGTAAGCCAGCGCGTATCGAGAATAAACTTGTTTACGACAAAATATCAATTCGAAACTTACTTTTGACCCGGGGATAAAGTTTTAATTAAAATTGAAACAGGCGTGAGGAAATTTGCCTTTTACGGCACAATGATTATGTTACTAGGTAGGTCCCTCTGGTTCCCATACTTACTTATCTCTTTAGTTTGTAATAACACATTGAAAAGCCTCTGGACCAATTACATATGTAAGCGAAAGTTTACTCAAATAAGAAAAATACCCAATTTACATCCAATGTTAAATAAAAGAAAAATGAAGCTTTACGCAAATAAATGGAAAAGGAGAGAAATTCGATTCCTTTTCAATCAACATAATTTTTCTTAGTTAAAAGTTTGAGACTCGTGCGCTGTGTTTTCCACTACTATCCTTTGTGGGTATAAGGAGAGATGGCGCATACTTGAGGTGAAAATTTCAAACATTTGGGGAGCATTGTTTATTTATTTGGTAGTAGGAATCAGTGACAGAAGCATTTTTATGCGAGCCAAAAATATACCTACTATAGTTATGATTATTTTCGTTCGGCGAAAACCCAAGCACGCGATTCATAACAAGGGCGTTTTCAGGGGGGGGGCTCCCGAAATGTAAAACAAATATATAAAAAACTAAATATATAAAAGACACCCAGGTTCATCACTTTGCACATTTTTCAAAAACTATTTTTATCTGCGGCGCTATTCTTTCCTACTAGTCGCTAGTTTTTGTGCGTGACAATTTTAATGGTTACCTTTAGATTACAATTTCAATACCAAAACACGACGCTTTTCACTCACCTTCACAAAAAAAATCACTTGCAGCGCTATTATTCAGGTTGAGCGATCTGGTTTAGTTCCCCTGTCCCTAAAGTCAAATACCATATCGCCCCCCCATCCTCTGAAATGAAAGACTATATACGCCACTGATTCATAGAATTAGCGAATACGATCAAAGAACTGCAATATCCATTATTCAATAATAGTATAAGTAGAAAAAACGGATAAATTGAATTGTAAGGTAATTTAAAAAGAACTGCATCGGAAAACTTTTGCAATTTCTTTCAACAAATTGAATGGAATAGTTTCTTTGCAAAGGAGTATTGATTAGCTAAGCACTTCAGGCACAGATTAATTAGTAAGTTGTTTTGTAAGTTAAACTGAATAGATAGATAAGCTAATCTTGTATCCTATTGAGTGTCAGGGCCGTACTTATACATAGGCTATCTAGGCTGTAGCCTAGAGGTCTAAACCAGAAATTAGGAATGTTAAATAATGTTGGAATACACTGAGAAATGTTCTATACCTAATACTGTGGTGGCACCCTTCTTAACAATCATAAAAATATGTCTCATAATAATATCCTTGCAGCCTTTTGATAGAATCCACAGATTAAAAATGACTAATTTTTTTGGTCCCATCGAAACCGCTGTAGACGTACCCAGATCCCCTTTTATGGGCAGGGACCCCCATACAATAAAAACACAGTTTAGTGGCCAACAGATCCTTAATACGGCCCTGTTGGGTACCTAACTCCATAACGAAGACGATTCAATTTATTGAAGAAGAATGGCTCGCTGGGAATTTCAATGGACAATTGTGTCAATTGCTTATTCTTGATAATATAATACGAGCACGAACACTAACAGTTGAGTGTTTATTAATAAAATTCATGAACGTTATAAAACTAGGATTTACCTATAGAATTACTTTTCAAAACCAACCAATCCTAGTTTAATTTGTTCATCTAGGTACCTATATCATCATTAGGTATATCTACTCTGATTTATTTAATAAAAAAGAAGTACTTTGCTTTGTACTGTTTTGCGAAACGCCTGTATTTTTTTTATCATTTGCGCCAAAGTATGATGACGAAGGGAATTTTCGGGATATAGCAACAAATGACAAGTTCCTCTTTAGAATTCAGTGAGACAGACACGTCTTGGGATCCATTTCAGGAAGGTTTCTGCATGTGGTGCTGGAGGTAATTTTCTAAAGAACAAACATTAGATGGCCTCCTCGTCTAAAGCATCTAAAACAAGATATACTTGAGATATGTTATATGAAACTATAAATATCTATTCACGCAAACTCTGGTCCGCATTGAACAGGATCCGATCAGGGCATGGCAGATGTGCCGATTTCTTCCACAAGTGTGGCTGGCTGGACTCCCCTGGATGTGACTGCGGGGCGGAGAAACAGACCATACACCACATTGTATCCGAATGCAGCTTTAGAGCGTATACGGGGAATATCAGGGACTTCTTCATACTGACCTAAAACTTTGACAATCAGATCTACATGTGCTATTTGTTACTGTTCTATGTCCTTATTTTAAGATGTGATGTTAAATGCCATACGATAAATAAATATTCAGATAATAATATGAAATTTAAGATGGTCACCCAAGTAGAGAAGTACCAAGTTGAACTGTAATAACGTTTGTCTCTCAACACACTACGGGTCAGTCGTAACGAAATGTCGTCAGTTCGGCGTCTGTGTTCTTTTTTATCAAATAATATTTTGTTATTATTGTCATCACAAGTTTTGTTGGTTAATTCTAAACCACCGCTTGATGTGAATGAATTTCTATTTAGTGGTGCTTTGGAATTTACGGATTTGTCACACCCTTTTGATAATGACACACTGTGTCTTCCAGGTGTGAAGCAAGTACCCATATCCATATCTAAACAATCTGGTGGAACTAGGATTGATGGATTATGGTAGAACTTTTGATTCTGTTTATTATTTATTTATATTATTTAATAATTGACTTGCAATCTTCGTTGTGGGTGTCTATTAGATCTGTTTAATACAAGTAGGTATTCTGCTATAAACTCTTACCAATATCCGTAGGTTCGGGGAGGAAGACCAGTGTAAATCTGTCTATTCGGGAACTCGCATAGATGCACCTTATTACAATAACACATCGTGGTCTGTTGGAAGTATTCCTTTCAAAAATCTTATATCTCCACGTAAGAAAACTCTTCATTTTTATCAACTTAAAATGTACTTATTAACTAGTGGTCACAACTTGTCCTTTGAAGTGCTTCATGTAAACTCTCATGATCTCAATCTCTGACTCTGGATTCTCTAATTCTACATACAATAATCATCCCTACCTATCTATCATCTGTTTGTAGGTATGGAGCAATTATTGGTAATAGAAATCTTATAAAGATTTGATTTTTAATTCCAGTGATAATTACCGATTTAAGCAATTATGTCGCTGGAAACTCGGAGTTTGTCCTGGAGAGACGTCACATGGATCATCTCTTTCATGGAGATGCAAGAAGAAATTACATAGTTCTCTTTAGATTTGGGTGGAGTCAATATTTCAACGATAAGGAAAAATATTTAGGAGGGAGCACTCCAACGCAATATAAATATCCAGGTATTTAGACATTAACCACCGAGTTCGCATGCACCGGTTCGGATCAGATAGATTTTTTAAGGATTTCAGTCCTAGGGATACATAAATAATACATACGAAACAGAATAAAAGTACTTAAACGCAGGGTTACACATTCACGATTTTTCCAGGGATAAGTAAAGATGTCGCAGAATGGATATCCTTGGATAAAAACCTCATTGGTGTAGCAGTGGACACGGCGTCCGTTGATCCTGGAAGTGAACAAGCGGCACTGGCCAGGAAGGTCTTTACAGACAAGAACATATTCATGATAGAAAATGTTAATTTGATGCATGATTTACTACGTAAGTACAACAGTACCTATCTATGTATATCAAATTTTGCATATTTTAGCTAAATACTAAATGAATCATCATCGGTTAGATAAAAAGCAAATCCATGGGATGCTATACCTCAGTCGATTGGTTTCATATCTAATTGTTTCCCCTGTTATGAGTCAAAGCTTACTTATACAATAAAATTTCATTTTTCAAGTCAAGTAAACAGGAAGTACAATTAGATTTATATTTTTTTTTCAGGATCTCGCTGTTCAGTCATTATTATGCCTATGAAATTTCAAGATGGCACAAGTGCTCCATGTCGTGTCACTTCCATATGCCCGAAAATTCTGGCACACAGTTTATTTTAGACAAAAAGGAACAAATAAATTGTCTATTTGATTTATTTTAATAAATTATATAGAATATATTATCCTCTATAGAATGTATAATAAATGTTTTGTTGGGTAATTGGAGTAAAAAAAAACGATTCCGGGTTGTATTTATAATATGGAATTATATTTCTCGAATTTATTAAATTATTTTTTATAGCTAAATTTTGGTAGATTATTTTTGCCACATGATTATGTCTATATGTATATTCGGTTTGCGCGAATGTTGAACAACCCGAAATTATAATATGTTGTATCGTTTCCGGTTTAGCGAGACATTTCCTACATATAGTAGGCATAGTAAACGCGAATGTAGAAAGTAATTAGGTTACTATAATCAGAAATTTTGACAGGGTGTAATGAGTAATCTGTATTAGGAATATTCAAAGGAGATTCTTATAATCGTTATGGTGTGACACAATATCACCAAAATTACGAGAATAATAGTTATAATGTTATTAACTTTAATCGAATTAATTACCCGACGTACCACAAATATAGCTCAAAGATATTAATAATATCGTGTTATTGGAAGTCGTGAAGTGAAGCCTAATTAAGTAGGATGTTAATTCATCCTGAAATAATTAAACCCTTTACAGGGAAGCTAACAGATATTTTTCTATAGGTAATAATTATGATGAAGGATATTAATAAATAACTTAACCAATGTGTGCCTGCTATATCTACTTTTCCTTTTCTTGCATAGTCTTGGCAATGTCTACGTAGTAACGTCACAACCCTATACAGTTTTTCATATAACTTTATAGAAATGAAAAAGAGATAGGTACTTACGTTAAAAAGTTGCTTAATTCTAATTTCGATGAGGAATACAATACATGATTATTTATGGAATGTTCTTTCTCCTAATGCTTTTACGAGGAGCTTTGAGTGTTTTGCATTCGGAGATAAACAATTATTTCCCTATTTTTGTTATTGTCACAATTTATTAATTGTCTAAGTAGTTATTTGAGAACAAGTAGATATTATTTCAAGAGGGTGTATAGCAAAATATGTACACTCTATGTCTTGTGTATTAGATAGCTATACTTAGGTACTAATTATTTACATTCTCTTGATAAAGGTCAAAAGACAGAAAAGAATCTGGAATTTTTATTTCGGTGTGAATACATTTTTATAATTAAGTGAAAAATAGCCCAATTTGAATCCGGCACGTTTAATGAAAGCTCAACTGTAAAAAAAGTTCAATTATCTCTTCTTTTTCTTTATGAAAAACGCTTCTCAAAGAAGCGAACCATCTTTTGAAATTATGTATTATTTCTAATAGCGTAACAAGGTAAGCAAATTGAATTTTATTTTTCAGCAGCGAGTTGAGGGGGTAAAGGTGAATCTGAGGGTAGATTTATGGGGGTAAGTGGGTCGTGAAACTAATCTTTAATGAAGCGAGACGAGAAGCATGATGATCAAGGCACATTTTTTCATAAATATTATAACGATAGTACCTAATGTGAGTAGGTAGTCTATATAATATAATCGAATTAGTTACATGAACTGAAACTATTATCAATCAAGTTAACATTGGCGACGAGATTACTTGCCATGTCAATATTTCATGTCTTAGCTTAAAAAAATAACGCAAGACGCTTTTTCAAACATGATTTATCCAAATTTTTACAATCAAAGAATAGAAATTGTCCTTATAATGTCGATATTTTTTTGGCAACCTTACAAAATATGTAAAATATTAGAGATTTTAACAATTTATATCTTGGAACGGAAGCAAATTACACCCTAAAAATATTCTTACATTGTTTGTGTCTATAGGTAGGTACTATTTCATTCGTTTTTTATGCCAAATCGTTCTTTGATCCTTAATGATTCTAGTATAGATATCTCGTCATCTACATTATAAGCTATCTACCTGAGACTCCTAAGGCCGGGTTTCCACCTGCAAGAAAACTTCTGCAAGAAGTATGTCCGACAGTCTGTCAGACAGTATCTTGTAGATACCCGGCCTAAGGCTCTCCACACACGTCCGGGAGTTCAATTAACGACCGTTTGCAAAAAAACTCCGACCAAAACCTCTCTCTGAATTCAATGTTATCCCGATTTTGAATTCAGAAAGAGGGTTTGGTCGGAACTTTTTTTCAAACGGTTGATTCAGCTAACTGAACTTCCGGACGTGTGTGGAGAACCTAAGAGTGAACTGCGACATATAGTTTGTTTACCGTTCAGTTGGTAGTCCTTATACAAACTTTTCTTTGCTATTCCTTAGTTACTAAAGCGGAATCATCAGATACTCGTACGTAGAGGAGAAAAGTTGAGTTGTTATTTTAATAATGTTCATTACAGTACACACATACTTACTACAGTAATACGTACGAGTATTTCTATTACTTCATACCCATAGGAAAATCCGTATTTTTTATGTAGGTATGTAAGTTAATGAGTTTTTTCTTCCATAATAATGTTAATATAATAATATCCAAGATATTCCATGAGATTCTTCTGTGCTTAGCCGTTGAATAATGATGAATATAAATTGAAGTGACTTTATTAAGAGTAAAGAGTTGGTAAGGGGTAGTGGTGAGTTGGTATAGCTGCGGCTGCGGAGCTAACTAGGCTGCTAGGCAGTAGTAAGTACGCTCTACAATATCCTCATAATATAAGTAGTGTAGTTGCTAAGTATTCTTTAAGAGTTGCAGAAATATACCAAGTGCAAAACTCGCCAACTTAATTAAGCTCTTATCTTCAGAACGCCAGGAACTCTCAGCACTCAGGAACAATTCTAATTAACTATTGTAACTTTTCTTACTCAATACCAAAGTACTTATTGATTAGATAATTGAAATTGTTTTGTTAATTAAATTATAGTTAAACGAATTACATATTGTACCTGTATTCCTGAAAGTAGTGCTAATATTGTGCTGATTGGTTAGAAACTATTTTGAAATTAATCCAATAATAAATAATTACGAGTATAATATTATCAGTACTCTATATTGATGTATCAAATTAGTACGTATGTGTATCAGTATCAAGGTAGGGGAGAAGTAGAAGACGCTTCTGGAGGGACCATTTTGAGCGAATGGGTGACACCAGGCTTGCAAAGATAGTAACGGAAAATCCCATTGGAAGAAGATTACCCGGAAGGCCACCCAAGAGATGGAAGGACAACTGGACCGATCCTCATCCCAGGACAGCCCGCCGTCGCAAACAGGTCACCCGACCTAATACAAGAGGAAGAAGAAAAAGTATATCAAAAGTTTTTAAATTCGATAATTTTTATTTCAAAAACTGCTTTGAGGTTGGATTGTTGATCGGAAATTTTGAAAACTTGATATCTGACGAAAAAACACTGGCAGATTCAATACAGCCTATAACTATGGGATCATAGCATATTATATACGAATGTCGTGGTCGAGAACTGCGCAATTCACAGGAATGGATGGCGAATTTTGTGTTTGTTCGAAATGGAAAATTTAAGGACAATTGAACGAGGAATTACTTGCATAACAAAAACAGGAGAAAACAGATTTTCTTTTGTCTAAAAAAAATCTTATTATTTGAGAAAATAACGTGGGTTTGTTTTAATTTATTTTCTTTCTAAAAAATGACTTATAATGTTATGTTCTTGAGATGATAATGTTGACCCCATTTGAGGTCTGACGAGTTGACGTGTTTTTATTAACACGATTTAATTAAAGCATTCCTCCTCTAGTGAGTAGCTAGCAGTGGCGAAGGGTGGATTTCTGCAGAAGAGAAGCCGGGGCTAACATTTCTTATGGGATTACGTTAGGAGTAGACACTACTATACCCATAATTTCTTCCAAAAGGTAACTCGATGGGAATCGTGTTCTTAGGTAGCTTCGCGCCTGGTAGCTAGCTCCTTACACTTACTACTGTATGTAGTTAAGGGCTTGGCACCAAGAATGACGTCACAGTCATTTCCCACGGCATTAAGGTGCGTGAACAATCGCATGATAAAATGGGGTTTGCGTCCATCAAAAAAAATTACGGTTATTCCCTAGATTTTAATGCATATTATCAGCACGAAAAAATTTTTACTCAGCGACTTTCGCGAAACGAGTTTCCGTCTTTTGAAAAAAAGATCAGAGGTGTTTTTCAAAAAAAAAATTGAGAAATCTATGCAAGATATAAAAAATCTTTTACGGTTATTCCCTAGATAAATGTTAATTGCATCTACCCTATTTTGTTCCAAAGCATATTTAGTAACGGTTGTCGAGATATAAGGTCTCCCGTTTTTAGAAATTTTTGAAATGTCGGTATGCACACTTTTAAGTTATACATATTATACACTCAGTGCAAAGAGAGAATCCTACAGATTATTCAACAAAAACCATTTGAAAAGTTCTAATCTCATAATTACCAACCACTACTCTCAACTGAAATGTGTTTTATATTAAAATACACTAGCATTTTGTACCCAAATGTGTATGTAAATAAATGTACGGAAAACATTTAAAATATGCATTATTTTTCAAAATGATCTGCAAGTTCACATATAAAACTGAGTTGCGTATCTATAATATATACAATAATATATACAATACCTTATATCCGGGCTTGGCTGGAAGATAATGCCTTTGAAATAAGTCCGCCCTTTAGGACACTAATGTTGTTTTTTCGTTCTTAATTGTGGTTCATAGAAATTTTTTGTCCAGTAAATATGATCAAAAAAGTGGTCCGGGCATATTGAGAAATGACGGCATACTAAAACATACTCATTTATCGCTCTTCGTAACATAGGACATATTGCTAAACCATCGATGATATAAGATTTAATGTTCAATCGTTTTGTTAATATAATTTTCTCCCTATTAATAGCTCGGCATATCTTGTCATATTGCCTAAGTACAACTATCAAATCTACGAGTATATACTTACTATATCCACTGTATCGAACGGGATCCAGATGATACTCCCCCCCAACACCCGCAGCTACAAGATACGATATTCAAAGTACGTGCAGTAGGCTATAGAATTATAATTATGCTGATATGTATTGAAATATGTAGTTTTGTAAGCACGGGCCTCCACAGACCAATAAATAGAACGTCAAATATACGTAACCGTCGCTAGGAGGCCCGTGCATAGGGTAATATGTATGATTTATTTTCCTGTGTTAAATTGTATGTGTGTGGCCGCATCGCCAGTCGACCGTCTGCGACGAGAGACGGATGCTATTAGGGGCGGCGCGCGAAAAAACCGAGGGATTTATAGCACAAAAACAGGCGTGCGTACACGGCGCACGGGCCGTGTACGACGACTGCGTACCTCCCCGCTACCCGCGCGCTACCCCTACCACACAGAAATAGTATATAAGCAGTACAAACGGAAAATAAAGTTAGTCTTGAACCGACCACAACGCTGTTTACATCTCTCTGACCTTCTCTTCTACTACTCACCTTGGACTTCTCTTGGATCACCTTCGCCTCTACCACGGATTGGATATTGGACTACGCAGCTCATCAACATTGACCATCGCTTTCACCACGGACCGCAGGCTGCCTTGCAAATAGTTGCGCGATACCTAATGGCTGCAGTGAGCTGTACTATTTAATTAGTACATATCACGCCGCTAGCGGGTAGTGACTATTGTAAGGGTGGTAAGCGATCGCTATCTACTGGTGTGTGTGTGTTTGTCTGGTATAAGTCGCAGGTCAGTACCGCTTGACGGTGCGACCTTGGGTGCCCTCAGCAAACACTCCTCACTGGCTGGTAGAGATCGTACCTGGGACGGCGCCGGGCGAAGAAGCAGACGAGCTGCCGGGTGAAGAAGAAGACGAGTAGGACGCGGATTCTGGACGACACGCTGCAGCCTTACAACCTGCTACCGTGTGTCAACCGCGCCCCCTGAACGAGTAGAGGAGACGACACGGATCCTGGACGACACGGAGCAGCCTTACAACCCGCTCATCGTGTATCCACCGCTGTCTACAGGCGCAATAGAGAGAAGTTCCCCGACGCAAGGCGGCGACACGCATTGGCGCTTCGCAGAGCAGACCAGCCCCACACTACAGCCGTCTACATCGATATTGTACGGTAGCTGTACCGTACATTTGGTCCTTCGAACCGCGGATCTGCCCCAGAAGACGCGAGATGCCCATGTCGCTGCGATCGGGTACAGCACGAGACGAGGAAGAACGGGATGGCGCCATTGATGCAGACGTCACCCTAGAAGGCAGCCAGGATGGTGACCGGAGGAGCACTACCGGTACCAGTGGGACGTGCACAGACGAGACACTCAAGCAGATGCAGAAACAGATGGCAGAGCTGCAGCAAAGGTACGACGCCTTGGCGAAGACCCACACCGACATGGTCGCCGCCACGACGCGTATCGCCGGGACGCAAGCCTCCACGATGCAGGCCGCCCCGACGCAAGCAGACGCAACGCAGCCCACCACAACAACCACTGCAGCTGCTACAAGAGGACAAAGCACGATGCCTACCACGGACGCTGAGCCACCAAGAGACCCGAGGGACCACGACCAACGCTACGAGAGCTACAGGCGATTCCCAGATCAACCCAACGGTGGCTACGAGAGGATTCGTGACAACCATGGCGCCTACGAGAGAAGCAACGACCGGCCCGGCGACTACGAGAGGTTCTACGATCGTCCGGGCGGCTACGACAGAATCAACGAGCGTCCGGAGGCCTACGAGAGGTTCTACGACCGACCGGGCGGCTACGACAGATTCTACGACAACCGGCCAGGCTACATCAATGAAGACAGAGCTGACCGGAGGTGGAGGGACGCTATCCTGGCACGGCAGTCGGGAACCAAGGACCTACCACCCTTTGATGGAAACCCCGCAGAGTGGCAGGCGTTCCGGCTGGTCTACGCAGACACCACCAAGATGTTTGGGATGTCCGACGGCGAAAACAGGGTACGTCTACTCAACGCTCTACGAGGGGAGGCCAAGCGGACAGTTGGACCGACGCTGTACTGGGCGGAGCCGGGAGCAGCATCAAAGATCATGGACCTACTGGAACAGGCGTTCGGAGGAGCTGATGCCGCCGAAAGCGTCGTCCGGGACATGGTCCAGAGATTCCCGGAGAGAACCCACCATGCTGTGAGCCTCGACGAAGTCTACGAGTTCGGGTTGCTGCTTGAGAACGCAGTAGCCACCCTCGCCCCCGTGAAGGATGGAGAGTTGCTGAGAAGTCCCAGGATCCTGCAGCTGTTCTTAGCGAAGATGACAGTGATGGAGGCCGCCGGCTGGATGACTGCAGTGGCCCCCAAACCAGGATCACCAACCCTCGCACAACTGTGTGAGTGGTACCGAGGATGGCGCTCGTCAATGATAAAGGCGGGATTCGTCAGGAAGCAGAAACTACCCAAGGGCCGCAAACAAGCGACAGTGCTGACCGTCTATGCTGAGCCGGACGTTCGGGTCGATGAGGAGGGGCCAAGTGCTACAACGGCCCCCCGCCATGTTGAACCGACCGCGGGCGCGCCGGCTAAAGGACGTCAAAAGTGCTGTGTGATATGTGCGCGTAAGGGACATGCAAGTGCAAAGTGTCGCGATTGGACAGTAAAGAGTGTTGACGAACGCTGGGCGTGTGCTAAGGCGACTGTGTTTCGCGTGCCTTAGTGACGCTCACTCGTCGCGACAGTGTAAAGTGAAGTGTACGGTGGAGGGGTGTGACAAATCACATCACACCACCCTCCACCCACCGGAGAGTGTAACAGTGGCAACTACGTGTACCGTAGACTCTACAGTGTTATTACCAGTGGTTCCAGTTACAGTGTGCGGGCCTGCAGGGGCTAGGGATACCTACGCGCTCCTAGACACGGCCTCAACACAGACTTTAGTGGATCAATGCATCGCTGAAGAGATCGGAGCTGAGGGGCCGGGGAGGCCGCTAACCCTTCTCGGAATCCAAGATATGTCAGCCGCCGCCCACTACTCGAGGCGTGTGAAACTGAAAGTGCGCGGCGACAAGGACGCAGTGTACACTATACACGCAAACACAATCCAAGACCTGGATCTACCGACGCAGATTGTGGCACGATCCAGAGAAGAATTGAAGAAACCAGGCGCCCCAGTGAAGCCCCTACTCCTGATAGGGCAAGATTATGCGCACCTGGTGACACCACGGGAGGTAAAAGAAGTGATAGGCGACCCCATCCTTGAGTCGCGGACGCCCCTGGGGTGGGCGGTGCACGGGGCCCAAGTGAATCACGTCGATGCTACGAGAGCCTACGCCTTCAACCTCACCACGGAAAGGGACGAGCTCACAGACCTCGTCAGAGGGCACTTCTCAGTGGACGCGCTAGGAGTGACCGCAGCCCACCGGACATCAGCCGCGGATGAGCGGGCCGGAGCATTAATGGAAGCAACCTCCCGGCGGACGAGAAACGGCCGCTGGGAGACTGGACTGTTGTGGGCGGAAGACGGCGGCGCACTTCCGGACAACAGGGACGCGGCAATGAGAAGATTCGCATCCCTGGAGAAGAAGCTAGCAAAGGATCCGGAGCTGGCGACCGCCTACCGCAACAGGATGGAAGAATATATCACCAAGGGCTACGCCAGGCCACTGAAGCCCACTGAAGCGGGTGCCACCGGGAAGAGGTGGTACCTGCCCCACTTTGCCGTGACGAATGCGAATAAGCCAGGGAAGATCCGCGTAGTCTTCGATGCCGCCGCAAGATGTTGCGGCACATCTTTAAACGACAAGCTACTTACGGGTCCAGACATGCTGTCATCACTGGTCGGCAACATACTACGCTTCAGGGAGGGCAGAATTGCGATAGCGGCAGACATCAGAGAAATGTTCCTCCGGATACGGATGAAGCCGGAGGACCAGATGGCGCAACTCTTCTGGTGGAGGGAAAAGCCAGAAAAACCACCCACCACATACGTATTCACGTCAGTTATTTTTGGCGCAAAGTGTTCGCCCGCCAGCGCGCAATACATCAGGAATCAAGTCGCCAGCCGAGAAGCGGACAGGTACCCGGCGGCGGCCGAGAGGATCAAGACCCGTTTCTACATGGACGACTATTTGGACGCGGCCCACGATGAAAAGGACGCGTCCCGTCTCGTCAAAGAAGTCCGGGATGTGCTGAAGACCGGCGGGTTCCAACTAGTGAATTGGGCCTCCAACTGCCCATCAGTGTTGGGGGCCATCCCCACGCAAGAGAGGGCAAGAGCCCTAGTGGAAATAGGGGGTCCCGAGCCCAGCCACGAGAAAGTGCTGGGCGTGAAGTGGGACCCCCGAGGAGACGCGTTCATTTTCGAGTGGGGCCAGGCGCGAGGAGAGACAGTTGCCTGGCCCACCAAACGACAAATGCTGTCTGAAGTAATGAAGGTATTCGACCCGATGGGTTTTATCAGCTGCCTCACCATCCGCTCAAAGATTCTCCTGCAGGATGTGTGGATGGCGAAGACCGGGTGGGACGAGCAGCTGAGAGAAGACCACGCGGCCAGGTGGAGGGAGTGGACAACGAACATAGGAGAAGTAAGGTGTGCCATTCCCCGATGTTGCCGACACCACAGAGAGGCCGAGGTGGAGCTACACGTCTTCGCCGACGCGTCAGAGGCCGCCTGCTGCACCGTGGCCTACCTCGTCGAGAGAGCCCCTGAGGACACAACAGTATCGTTCCTCGGGGGAAAGACAAAGGTGGCCCCATTAAAACCGATGTCGGTGCCCAGAATGGAGCTGCAGGCGGCGGTGATGGCGGCCAGATTCGCCGCAACGATCAGACGAGAGATGGCATCAAAGATAGGCAAGACGTTCTACTGGACCGACGCGTCCACAGTTCTAAGCTGGCTGAGGAGCGACCCCCGCACCTACTCCGCCTTCGTCGCAAACAGGCTGGGTGAAATCGACGAACTTACGGAGGTAGCCAACTGGAAATGGGTTCCCACCAAGATGAACCCGGCAGATGTTGGAACCCGGGACGGGGACCTACCAGACCTCAGTCCAGGAGGACTGTGGTTCAGCGGGCCCTCTTTCCTCAGGGGGCCGGAAGAAGACTGGCCACAAGAAAGGAGCATTGCAGTGAACCATCCAGACGCAGAGGCGGAGGTCAAGAAGTTTGTGGGCACAACAGTGTCGAAGCAGAAGCAAGACATACTGGACGCAAGCAAATTCTCGTCATGGACCCGACTCCTGCGAGTCACCGCCTGGGTGCAGAGGTTCACGAGAGCATGCAGAGGACAAAGACCCACCACAGCCACACTCACCGCAAGTGAAGTGACAGAGGCCGAGAAGTGGTGGGGGAAGAAAGCCCAGGAGGAAGACTTCGCAATGGAGATCAGAAGCCTTGCCCAGAAAGGGACGATTCAAAACGGGAGCAGGATAACCAGCCTGTCCCCGTATTTAGATCGGCAGGGCGTCCTCAGAATGGGGACACGGCTGCGTCATCTAGACGCAGCCCAAAGCCCTGCCGAACCTGCTATTTTGGACGGGAGAAACCCGTACACCCGCCTCGTACTGAAATACCTACACGAGGCGGGGGGACATCAGAGTGCGGAGAAGACGATCGCCGATGCAAGGCGTGACCTGGCGGTCGTCAAGCTACGCACCACGACAAGGAAGGTGATATACTCGTGCCTGAGGTGCCGGCAAGAGAAAGCAAAGCCGGCACCTCCCATGATGGGACAACTCCCGGCGGCAAGACTCGACCACGGGACCAAGCCATTCGCGCAGACGGGGGTGGACTTCTTTGGCCCCCTGAACGTCGCCATCGGACGCCGCCGGGAGAAAAGGTACGGAGCCTTGTTTACGTGCTTAACAACAAGGGCGGTGCACATAGAAGTCGCCCACAGCCTCAGCAGCGACTCGATGGTGATGGCGCTCCTGAGGATGACCGCGAGAAGAGGAACACCCCAACAGATCTTCTCGGACAACGGCACAAACTTCCACGGGGCCGAGAAGGAGATAGGGGAAGCAGTACAGGCCCTGTGGAAGGACGCAAAGTGGTTGGACGAGCTGACGGGGCAGAGGATCAGATGGAATTTTATCCCGCCAGGCGCACCGCACATGGGGGGAGCCTGGGAGCGGCTGATCCGCTCCGTAAAGAAGGCTCTCCTAAAGACCATCGGAAGTCAACCGCTGAAGGAAGAAACACTGACGACGGCGCTAACAGAAGCGGAACACACCGTCAACAGCAGGCCGCTGACACACATCTCGGTGGACCCAGAGGACGAGGAGCCGCTTACCCCCAACCACTTCCTGTTGGGGCAGCCAAGCCGGCGGCCTCGCCTAGCCCACTACGGAGCAGAAGACGAAGAGGTCTGCCTACGCAAGCAATGGCGCATATCACAGCAGCTAGCAGACAAGTTTTGGAGGCGATGGCTTCGAGAATACGCACCGACGCTGGCCCAGCGGCAGAAGTGGACAACGCCGGCAGCACCAATCAAGGTAGATGACCTAGTGCTGCTAATGGACGAGTCCCAACCACGGAACGTGTGGCCGCTGGGCCGAGTAGAGGAGGTATTCCCAGCAGCCGATGGACAGGTACGGCAAGCACGAGTGAAGACAGCCCGCGGGACTTACACCCGCCCAGCGGTCAAAATCATCGTACTACCAACCGGATCTCCGTCCTCGGACTAGTAAGGGGAACCCTCACGGGGGGAGTGTATCGAACGGGATCCAGATGATACTCCCCCCCAACACCCGCAGCTACAAGATACGATATTCAAAGTACGTGCAGTAGGCTATAGAATTATAATTATGCTGATATGTATTGAAATATGTAGTTTTGTAAGCACGGGCCTCCACAGACCAATAAATAGAACGTCAAATATACGTAACCGTCGCTAGAAGGCCCGTGCATAGGGTAATATGTATGATTTATTTTCCTGTGTTAAATTGTATGTGTGTGGCCGCATCGCCAGTCGACCGTCTGCGACGAGAGACGGATGCTATTAGGGGCGGCGCGCGAAAAAACCGAGGGATTTATAGCACAAAAACAGGCGTGCGTACACGGCGCACGGGCCGTGTACGACGACTGCGTACCTCCCCGCTACCCGCGCGCTACCCCTACCACACAGAAATAGTATATAAGCAGTACAAACGGAAAATAAAGTTAGTCTTGAACCGACCACAACGCTGTTTACATCTCTCTGACCTTCTCTTCTACTACTCACCTTGGACTTCTCTTGGATCACCTTCGCCTCTACCACGGATTGGATATTGGACTACGCAGCTCATCAACATTGACCATCGCTTTCACCACGGACCGCAGGCTGCCTTGCAAATAGTTGCGCGATACCTAATGGCTGCAGTGAGCTGTACTATTTAATTAGTACATATCACGCCGCTAGCGGGTAGTGACTATTGTAAGGGTGGTAAGCGATCGCTATCTACTGGTGTGTGTGTGTTTGTCTGGTATAAGTCGCAGGTCAGTACCGCTTGACGGTGCGACCTTGGGTGCCCTCAGCAAACACTCCTCACTGGCTGGTAGAGATCGTACCTGGGACGGCGCCGGGCGAAGAAGCAGACGAGCTGCCGGGTGAAGAAGAAGACGAGTAGGACGCGGATTCTGGACGACACGCTGCAGCCTTACAACCTGCTACCGTGTGTCAACCGCGCCCCCTGAACGAGTAGAGGAGACGACACGGATCCTGGACGACACGGAGCAGCCTTACAACCCGCTCATCGTGTATCCACCGCTGTCTACAGGCGCAATAGAGAGAAGTTCCCCGACGCAAGGCGGCGACACGCATTGGCGCTTCGCAGAGCAGACCAGCCCCACACTACAGCCGTCTACATCGATATTGTACGGTAGCTGTACCGTACATCCACCCTTGCATTATAGATGTCGGTAATGTCCTTATTTGAAATTCAATAGTCACAATGATTACATTCACTCGGATAAGCTCAATATCAGTCTTGTGCCAAATACCGCAAACCTTTACAGCATCAATAGATGTCTTGATGGGAAGTTGTAAGATGAAAAACGCATTGCGCACATTCTGACATCTCGTATCAACTCAGAATATGAACATGGAACAGTTTTACTTAGTTGCATGGTAGAAGAGATGATTTTGAAATACCTATACAGTTTTAGAAATTACGTTTAACTTTGATTGACCCAATAGGATATTTATAGAAAGATCAAGATCAAAGTTGGTGTCGTCGAAAATATTTTATTTATTGATAATATAAAGTGTACCTACGTTAAATTTGTATATATAATTTTTCTCTGGATCGAGCTAAAGGACCAATCATAAAATTTGTATACTGTTTACCCCCGCTGCTTTTCAAAAAGACCACTGTTTTGCAAATTACATGGTTTCTAACGATATGGAAGACCTTCTTTCACTATTTATAGCTCTTATAAGAATGAGATCAGAGCGTTAGGAATGACCTGGGAAGAGGTGAGAGTGCCTAGGCTTGGTGAATGCCATGTCTTAGGAACGTGAAGGACGCAATTTTACTATTACGTTGTTGTTTAGTTACTACTGCTGCCACCTGGTGATAAATTATTGCAAAATAGGTGGGTTTTTGTTGGAAATTGAAACTGGTCTTTAGTGGCAGTAGAAAAGTATTTTGATGTGAGTCTATCTACCTAATGCTATCATCATCTACTATTACCACAGAACGATATTCAATTACCACGTTGATAGTCTTCCATACCACGCTGAATAGGAAATAATAACAATAGATGTAAGATAAGAGTTACATTTTTGAAAAAACACTCACGTATACTCCATAATAATTTACCACAAATAACAATAATTCTCTTAGTAGCCCCCGTCCAATAGAATTGATTATATTGTTACTATGTGAAGTAATATCAAATTTCTATGATAAAGAGTAATAAAATAAATGGTAATAGATAAAAAATATCATATCATAAGACAAATACCATACTTAATGTTCGGTTTATTGAAGTATTGAGTAACTCCATTAGGGTTATAACACGAATATTACGTATAGGATCTATTCAATGTTTTTTTCAACTTTTCTTCGAGAAAGAACGTACATTATATTATTATTTGATAGCTTTTGGAACCCGTGAAAATTCATGAAAGGTTAAATACATTTTTTTATTTTAAACTCGATGAGAATAAGAAACATTTAACAAAAATTTGTAAAATTGTACATTCATTTTGTCAAAAAGTTACCGTTCTCTATTGCAATCGTTCAAATACCTTTGAAAAAAATGTTTACTTCAAGTTATGGTAACTCAATCTTGATAAATTTGTTAACCTGCCTAGAAGGCCGAAACATATTCTACAACAGGTTTTTTTTTACCAATTTTTACTTTATTTTCAAGTTTTAATACCTATTGTTAATAATTTACAGTGCAATTATAAGTAATTATTTATGTCATGTCGACCAGATCCTCAAGGATGGACGCGTTTTGAGTAAAAGGAATCGGAGAGCGTGTATGACAAATTTCATGAATGTGACGGAAGCTAGGAGTGTGTGTAAGGATAGGGCTGTCTGGCGCTCTGTCCTCTCTGCCTACCCTGCAAGGGACGTGGCGTGAGGGTATAGATAGATAGATAGATATTTGTGACATGCACTTTTACATACCAACAGTACTGAAAAATGTCTAAGAGAATACATACTTATTAGTCAAACGTTATTAGTCAATTATTTTATCAGTTTTTTATTTATATATTTTGTGCCTTACAAAATCGCAAAATTGGGGGTAAGTATTTAGAATTCCTTTACTGATTTATATTGATTATTCTCTACGGAACTCTAAACAGTTACCTGTCCATGAGAAATGAGACATTCTCCCTAGACTCTAACATTGTAAAAGAGAAAAAGGAATAAATTTTCTTCCACAAGACATATTACTTGTAACACGTAGTAACACGAGAGGAGAGAGGGCTCTCATATAAGTTGTGCGTTTGAATTATACATTATTGTTTCTCTGCAGAGCTATAACTTAAGAATGGCACTTCAGGCAGGCCATATAATATTAACGCTACACAGAAAATCTCTTTCCCGTAGCTAATAATTTACACCTTAGATTATTATTTGGACTCGGGTATCTACCTTCTTCTTGGTGTGAAGAAAAAGAAACTTAGTACTAACTATAATGAGATTTTTTATGAGGCTATATAGGGATTGGTCAGACTGTAGAATATTATTATACTCATACACACCAACCTAAGAGGTTTTTCTTAAAATTACAGAAACGTGAAGGTATTCCATATTTTATTTATTCCTCTCAGTACATAATGCTTTGGTAATGAAAAAAGATTTATTGAACACCATCTATCGAATCGCTCGCAATAAATTATGTTTTAAGGTATGGGCTCATGAATCACTTATAAATAATTTGAGGCTACATTCATTATTTGACAGTAATAGCGGAAAAAGTGTACTTAAACTACTGTTGAAGAGAAAATATAATGTCAATTCTACGCTACGAGATTTTAATGGAGGTCAATTATTTATTTATTAACTAC
Source organism: Ceraclea dissimilis (assembly GCA_963576895.1). Taxonomy (NCBI): domain Eukaryota; kingdom Metazoa; phylum Arthropoda; class Insecta; order Trichoptera; family Leptoceridae; genus Ceraclea; species Ceraclea dissimilis. The sequence continues at coordinate 6,057,746 of OY756361.1, forward strand.
GAAGTCCCTTTGCTCGTTTTTTTTATTGAAATCTGGTAACACCTACGTATTCGAGTATGGCAAAAAATATTTTATTTAGGTGTAATATTTACAGTAAGGTATATTATGTACTCTGCCTATTTGGTGACTGCGCCAGCTCGGCCAGCTCTCCCTCTTTTCTTCACGTCTTACAAAGTCCAGTTTTCGGAGAATGTCAAGGGTGAGAAAATGTTCCACATCTATCTCAATGATATGAATAACCATAACTTATTAATTTTATGCATTAATTATACACTATCGCTGCTATTCAAGATATAAATTAATATCAAACAAACAGTAAGAAGTTAAAAGTATTTCAGTTAACAGCAATAGTATTTTAATCCATTTTTCAATACAAAATACTATACCTACGCATAAATTATATCAAAATTGACAATTACAGTTAGTAGCATCCATTGTGTATTCGGCGTACCCAATATGTCAATGATATAAAAAAACAGAGGATTTTAGTCTAAATTCTTTCTTTCTTTAAAGCAAAGCACGATGACGAGTTATCTTGATCCAAATTAAACGCAATTCATTTTAAGAGTAAACTGAATAAAAAGTCAACGCCAGAAACTTCGAATTATTGCAACTCGACTGATCGAAATATCCGATTGAACGGAAAGCACTCATCTGAACAGGGCGTATTGATATTTTTTCACAATTCAGCAGTATGGGCTTCGAATATGGTTCACCTACTTGCTAATTAATTTCGCTTTGCGATGGGAAAAGTTTTTCAAACGACACATTTTATAAAACCATAGTAATATTATAAACCCCTCTATACTATTTGTTGTAAAGTTTTGTTGGGTTCTCTAGTACTATATTATATCTATACTGTTTTAGTTGATAAATACAAACGATTAAACACTTTTGTTTATAACCTTTATTCGTATAACATAAACTATAAACTATGTGATACAGTTCTTATAATAATATAATATAAACTATGAACTATGTGATCCACTATTGTGTGTCTGTATTCTCCCTCGCCATCTTGGATCTCCTCCTTTTCAGTGTTGCCATTATCATACTCCCAACATCCCCCTGTTCAAGTATATTAGTTTGGTGCTAAATATATATTATATAATATAATCTCTCAAATAAGCTGGTCGTACACTCAGACGACCAGATCTCGTGATGGTAGGTCCAGGTCCTCGGATGCTTGCATCAGTATGTTCTGGTTCACTAACTACACCACGATGCTCACTAACAATTGCAGACTGAGATGATGAGACTGGAGATGTTTGAGACTGTTGTTGGTGCTCAACAACTTGTTTTTGCGAAGGGTAATCAATGTAGGATCTGGTTCTATATTTGGATGTGTTTAATATCAAATGTTGACGGTTTCGTCTGTACGTGACACCTTCATTAGACTTAACATAATATGATCGAGGACAATTCTTTACTGTATCCAGTACTACCCCCGGTTCCCATCGACTATTAGCTAGTTTTTTAAACATAATATAATCACCCTTTGCAAAAGCAGAAAGACACTTTGTATTTCTATCATAATAATTCTTATAATTGTTTTTGTGTTTCTGCATTTTACTGTACATATCTTTTTGATCAACTGTCTTTGGTCTTAATAATTCAGTTTTAATTGGTAAATTAGATCTCAATTTTCTAGACATTAACAACTCTGCAGGAGATTTCATATACCCTTTCTCATTACTACGATAATGTAATAATGCTAGATAAGGATCAGTATTTTCATCATATGATTTTTTTAGAATATTTTTTGCAATTTTAACAGCTGATTCTGATTGACCATTAGACTGAGGAAAATTCGGACTTGATAAAATATGTTCTATATCCCAATTGCTACAAAAGTTTTTAAATTCAGATGAGTTAAATGGGGGCCCATTATCTGTTACTAGTCTCAATGGAATACCATGTCTGGCAAAAATGTTTTTTAATTGCGTAATGACATGTGTTGCACATGATCCTGTGTTCAATAAAGCCACCTCTATATATTTAGAATAATAATCTACTACCACTAAATGTTTTTTGTTTCTGACTTCAAATAAATCTGCACCTACTTTCTCCCAAGGCAATTCTGGTATTTCGCTAATTATTAATGGTTCGTGAGAATTTGCAGGCCTGTATCTTAAACATGTTTCACAATTTTCTATGATTTGTTCAATGTCTTTATTGATATTTGGCCAAAAAATGACCCCTTTTACCATATTCTTAGTCCTATTGACTCCCATGTGACCAGCATGAATCTGATCCAACATATCTTTGCGCATGACATTAGGTATAACTAAACTATTATTCTTAAAAACCAGATCATCTATTACATTAATATCCGCTCTGTAATTCCAGTACGATCTTACACAAAGCTCAGTTTTATCTTTATACATAGGCCAACCTTCTTGATAGTATTTTTTTAACAACTGTAATGACTCATCACTCATAGTTGCTTCTTTAATTTGTTGCAATTTAGATTGTGAAACTGACAGTGAAGAAATCAACATATTTACATGAATTGCTATGTTCTTGTCTATACTATGTTCTTCCATTTCTGGCAATGAAGCTCTGGATAAAGTATCTGATATATATAGCTTGCTACCTGGCACATAACATACATTCAAATCATATAACTGTAAAGTTAACATCATTCTTTGCAATCTACTTGGAATTTGATTCAATGATTTACTGAATATACTAACTAATGGTTTGTGATCCGTTTCTACATTAATTTTCTGTCCATAAACATACTGATGAAATTTCTGGCAGCCAAATAATATGGCGAACAATTCTTTTTCTATTTGAGCATATCTTTCTTGACATTCTGTTAAACTCTTTGATGCATACGCAATAGGTCTACCTTCTTGCAATAAAACTGCCCCTAAAGCTGACTGTGATGCATCAACACTTAAAGTAAGTATTTTATTATTGTCATAATGACGTAATATTGGAGCCGTAGTAATTAACTGCTTGAGTTTTAAAAAAGACTGATCATGATTTTCATCCCAATACCAATGGTTATTTTTCTTCAGCAAGTTTCTAAAAATTTCAGTTTCAACTGATAAATTTTTTATGTAACTACTCAAGTAATTTATCATACCTAAAAATCTCTGCAAATCTTTTTGACATTTTGGAGTTGGCATATCATTTATAGCCCTAATTTTTTCATCATCAGGACACATTCCATTTGAATTGAATATCTGACCTAAAAACTTGACTTCATTCACACCAAATCTACATTTTTCTTTGTTAAACTTTAAATTAATTTCAGCTGCTCTTTCAAGTACCATCTTTAAACTCTCATTGTGTGATTTTTCATCTTTCCCATAAACTAAAATATCATCTACATATATTATTATACCTGGAATATCTGAAAACGAGTCCACCAGAACTTTGCTGAATATTTCAGTAGAACAATTTAGACCATAAGGTAATCTAAGGAACCTATACCTACCAAATGGTGTATTGAACGTACACAAATCTGAGCTTTTTTCATCCAGCTGTATCATCCAAAAGCCTGAAAAAGCATCTAAGTGGGAAAAAACTTTTGCACCATGTAATCGCACTCTAATGTCCTCTACATTGGGTAAAGGAAAATGTGAGCGTTTAATAGCTTCATTTAAATTCCTTGGATCTAGACAAATACGTAACTGATTATTAGACTTTTCAACTATAACAATTGAACTAACCCAGTCTGTTGGTTTTGATACCTTCTCTATAACATCCAGTCTCACCATCCTGTCAATTTCATCACACAATTTTTCTGTTAATTTAAAAGGAATTTTCCTTTGAGCATCAATTTTTGGCTGTACACTGGGATCAATCGTCAAATGACATTTCTGAGGCAAACATCCGAGACCCTGAAAAACAACATTATACATTTGTAATAAATCATTAATACCATTGTGTTTATGTTGCCATTATATTTTGATAGCTTGCGGTGGGAGCCCAGAGACACACCTGGTATTGGTCCCTAATTGCGTTACCAAATGGAATTCATTATTATTGGCTGTTTGTTGTACAATATAACTACCCTACGTAATACTTTGTTATTCTACCGTACTTCTAGTATGGGCCTAATAGTATACTGGGGGCGCAATACAAAATTCACTCTATTTTTTAAAATGTGATTATTGTGAGTTGGGTATATTTCCAGTTGCTGGACCATCTAATGACCGAAGCTTTGTTTCATCTTTCAGTTTCTGATGCCCATCTGAAATTTTTATATAAGTTTGCTTTTTTTTCATAAATGACGAAACTATTGCTACAGTAGGTCGGTACAACAAGATGCTTCCCGAAAAATATTTGCAAGAAATTATTGCTATGATTTACTTATGAGAAACATGTAAAAGTATTATATGCGAGATGTTTCTTATGTCTTGAATACTTTTTCATCGGCTCAACAAAAATATTATGATGGGAACAGATGTGCTATTGAGAATTATTAGTACCTGTAATTTGATGGCTCATAAAAAATATAAATACAATTTAAATTAGTTCCACATTTTCCCGTTTGTCATTTTGCGTTTTGTTCCCCTATACTTACTTTCCCTCAGGGAGGGTGTGATTTATAGAGAAAGTTTACACTTTGCCGGAACCCACCGACACTGGCTACTTAGTACATACTTTATATTGTGGTCGTGTACTGTAGCGCCACTTCCACTATTGATACAAATACGTGGATTCTAAAGCTAACGTCAGTGGTTGTAGTTACTAATAAATTTGCTAATTATAATGGAAGACCGTGGGGTAAAACGCTACAGACGTGTTAATAATACCAAACATTATAATCATTTAGTTCGTATTGGATTACTTACATATAAACGAGTATATCCTGACCATGTTCTACCTAGTACCTAAGCAAGAACAATGAATCATGGGATGTCAAAGAGCAATAATTAAATTGTTCATATAATTTTGTACGTGATTAATCGGGCTGTCTCGTTGGGGCTGTAGTGAGAAAAATAATGCTGGTAATGTTGAAAAGTCTAGTCGAATTTATAGCAAAAATTATTCAACTATCACTCACCACAGTTCTTCGAAAGGACTAACTTTTAATATTTTTTTTATATACTATAAATACATACAGTAAAATCACAAGCAGTTCAATCCTGTCCTGTTTCTATTATCGGTAGTTAAATGTTTATGAGATTGCATAATATTTTTTGTTTATATTTTGAATATTTGCTTAGGTTTACGTTTATTCATAATCATAATTGAAATTATAATAAAAGTTGAGATAAAATCCAACAAGGAGACATTTATATTGTGTGGGGGAGTTTGATGAAAGTTTCCAAAGTCAATAAATATAAAATCATTTTATTATCTTCATTGTCAACAAGAGTGTCTTAAACTGAAGTAAGTGCGCCATTATGGGAGTCTTAAAAAAGTAACGACACATTTTACTTGGGAAGTTTCTTTAAAAAATTACGTTTCGAAAGAATTTGAACGTAAAAATAATGTAACAGCAAGAAAAACCTCTCAAAACATAAAGTTATTAAAGAAAGAGTCACTCTGCCATCATGCAAAGAGCGAGTGCTCCATGATCACATAACCATAAAGATGTTGTTACTTCTTTATAGTCGTTGTTTTCTAACAGTACCAATATAAATATTATATTAATAAATTCAGTTATATTCCCACATATTCAAGATTTAAAATATCTATTTTATATCTAGCACTTTACAGATTTTAGTGTTAGTTGGAGGAAATTGACATAAATAAGTCTTTGACGATGGTAGGCAATACCATTAAAGCACGTTTTTATATTGTGAAACTAAAGTGTTCAAAAATATTAATCGAAGTTGGAATCAGGCTCCCTTCTCTAGCAGCAAAATTAGCGAGCGCTGAAACATTGGGGTGGGCGACAAATTGGTGGTCCTTATACACCAATAGGAATAATTCTTCTTCATGTTTGCTCCTCTATCGTCACCAGCCAAGATTGCTTCAGTTAGGTTATAGTGAAATTTCCGAAGAAAATTAATTCATACGATCGATATTCAATTACTACTGAATATTTCTCAACACAAAATGCTAGAAATATTATTACCTACTAATTCTCTCCGCAATATTCCTAATCTAATGTATGACTATATTGCCAGCAAGTCATGAAAGGCTTCCTCTATAACTCCATTATGGCTAATAATACTTCAGTCGAAACGAAGATAGTTATACACGACAGGGTTGGCAGGCAGATTTAGAAATTTGAAGAGATTTCCAAATTCTAAGCAAACTTTTCCATATTTAGCGGAAACTTTTGTGCTGATGAACTAAAGTATTTTTTGAGTTAGTAAAAATAGATACCTTTCTTAAAAAAACAAACGTTTTATTTTCCGTGTATGTAAAAATGTGTACACTCTTACACACTCTAGTTATAACCTAAAATATCCTGTCATTATGAGCAGAAAAGATCGTCGACACCAAGTTTAGAACCCAGCACCTTCGGCTTAATGAGAAATCCACGCTCCAATCTTCTTCTTATCGTGCTGGTCATCACTCATTAGATCCCCCTCCGCTCCCAGAAAGCCAGAAACTCTTCTGCGTCATCGTCCAAGGTCCAACGTCCATAGTCCATCATCCATCCTCCAATAAGCATTTTTTTCTATTTGACATATTTCTTTATCATCATTTGCAAATCATAGGTATGCCTGCACAACTACACATAACTACGAATTACTGTACTCAGTAGGTACACACCCCTGTGATTTTCCCGGATGTCCTGTCCATCGACACCCCTAGTTATTATTCACAATAATGGATGTATAGATGTATATGGAATAGATATAATAATTCTAATAATATGATATGAAACGGTTAAACGACATGCATTATGCATGAGGATCGATCTTAATAGCTTTCAAAGTAGTCGTAAGTAGATGTAGATATATAGGAATGCTGGAAATTGCCTAGAAGACTCATGCTTTTACAGGGTTACCTCACGGTTAAAACAATTTTGTAGCAAAAATAAGAAATAAAATCTGCTGATTAACGCTCTTCGTGGGAACATAGGGAAATCACACAGCCTCACTTACGGTTTTGTGTAATGCTGTTTCAACGTCATTCCACCTCATAGGAACAGAATACTGAACAAAAGATTCTACCGCTATGCTGTGCACATTTTTTAAGGATCTGGGATTGTGTACACAAACCCATTTTAACCCAGCTTAAGTCCGCCCTCCGACTATGTTAAACAGCATGTTATCCAACTACAACATACGAGTATACAACGTTTTTTATTTTATTGGGATCGTCCCTTTATAAGGGACAATATCAATAATACTAAAGTGTAATGTAATGTTCCCTTACTGCTAGTGACTCCATTCTAAAGTTGTATACGTAGGTGTGCTTGGGTAAACATAGTCCTACCTTCAGTGTACCTACACCAGGTATGCACCAGGCACAATACGATGCTATAAAGTGTACCATCAAATATATAGTAATAGTGCACCAACAGCGATACCATTTCCTGCCTTGATATACCAATAGGCAAGAAGACAAATTAACTGTCTGCTTACTAACTGCTGTCTTTAGGTTCAGGTATAATGGGCGATATTAACTACCTTTACCTTTGTAAGCAAGTGACATACTGTAGAAACAGAATGTAACAACAACACGTTGCTGAACAAGCAATCGCTTTACTTGAAGCTTGAGAGATATCAAGAGCATAAACAAATTTATTTAAAATCTTGTTACATGTTTTGGTTAGATGACTGTAGTAGGTTTTGATCTGAATGTAAATAGGTGAAATTTTCTGATTTGACAGGAAATTATGAAAAAGTAACAGATATTGGAAAAGTTGACCAGGTGAACCAAATAAGAGGTGGTCAGTAGCCGAGTTAGTAAGGCACGGTGAACTGTTAATCCGGTGAGCGCGGGTTCAATCCCCGATGCCGAATTACTCCACTTTATTTTTCAAGCTTACTGTGAAGTGTATAAAGATGTATTTGGGTTTATTTCGTTAAATTCATTAAAAAATAATAATAACCTAACGGATCATATATAAGCTTTGCAGCGAGCTCAAGTTCCTGAGGAATTGTCAACACTTTATTACGTACAATCATTCTTTGACATCACTCCATGATAAATTGTTAGATTTAATGTCATTGTGAAATAAAATTGTTCGTCACCGACGTAGTCCTTTAAGGTCGCCAAACAAAAGTGGAGTTGGGCTGGCCACATAGCACGAACAGCAGATGCTAGATGGACTAAAAAAGTTCTCGAATGGCGACCAAAAACAGGCCGAAGAAGCGTTGGTAGGCCCCAGGCAAGGTGGTCGGAAGACATAAGGGAGGTTGCCGGGGGCGGTTGGATGCGGCCGGCACAAGATAGGGAGCAGTGGAAGTATAAGGGGGAGACCTATGCCCAACACTGGGCGCGAGAAGGCTGAGAAGAAGAAGAAGAATTCATATGTACAAAATTCCTTTTAGAGTTACTTAATGTTTGCAGGGGTCATGAGTTACTGTTGCCAGTGCATGTCAGCTTGATGGTAGTAATATAACAAATACAACACCATCTTAGTGGTTAAATGTTGGATTGTAAATTACATAACTGCAAGCAAATGCTTTATCTGTATTCTGTATATTGGGTACTTACTTTAGGGAAGGCATAATGTCTTTGAATAATGTGTCTAGTCTAGAGAGTCTAGTCGTCGTGCAACCGAAGTTTCAGTATAGCAATTTACAATAAATTTGCTCAATTCGTAATCTGAATAGTTCATATTTCACCAACGTGATAGCATCTTAACACATAAATGATGTACTATTTCTATTAATATATAGGGTTTCCACTTGTTTCTCAAATTAATTGTCAGTTCGATGAATATTCGTAGGTAAACAAGTTACGTATTTTTATTATTTACTTAGCTAAGGTCGTATGAATTGGTAAGTTAATATAATCTTGTCAAACTAATTTGACTGTACAATAAAAAAATGTGACATTGATGTAGTAAAAAAATAAAGGTACTAAAAATGCTTATTGTATAATAAATATACCTATTCATGTAAATTCTTCTAAAAACACTTTATTAGCATTGGATGCAGGTATTTACAAAAATCAGAAAACACGCGAAAATTAAATTGACCAATAGTGTTCGATCCAATTTAAACGCGTCGAGATTGAAGAGCCTCAATAAAAATAACACGATTTGATTGCGGAATTTGGTGTTACTATTTTATGGGGACAACTGTTTGGTGGATTTGTTTTAAAGAGACATGTCAATTCTGACGTAACTAAAAAAAATATAGCTCCTCTTGATCCAACTTTTTGGGATGAATTTGGGTTCATTCTGATAAGCAATTAAAAATAGCCACTGGGTAGGTACTAAAACCTATTATTTATTCTATACATAAGAGATACAATACTGTTCTTGCTTAGTTATTTATTGAGAATTCAGAGCGACAATTTCTTAAGCAAATAAAGGACTGTGTCCAAGCTGAATATTGTATCGATGTTTACTGCATCTTATGACAATACATTTGCTTACACGTGCGCAATATTGGACTCAATTTTGAGTATTCAAAAAGAGCGTTCGTTTGCAAAGAATAAAATAAATAAATAAACAGTATCCATCGATGTCCTTATGAAAAATGTAATTCTCATGTTTTTCACTTAAAATTCATGTTTAGCGCTTCTTTGTTTACTACTGCTCTGCATTGAACATTGGTAATACATAATACAGATATAAGTTGATCTATGCATCTTACTGTATAATGTGCATTCTGGAGTGGGCAGGTACTCCGTTGTATAAGTTTATTGCAAATGTATCGATAAAGCAATAGAGCATTGCTCTTACTTCAAACCCTGGGGTATTATGACTTGAATAGAATGTTTGTAACACTACATACTCGTACCTACAACAAACTGCGCTATATTGTAACTTGGAGTAGTAAGAAGTATAAGGTATTCTTTATTTATATTGTGAAGTAGTGTTTTTCATATTGAAACTGACAGTTTGTTTACGGAGTAGAATCGATAGGTAACAGCACGTTTACCAACCGTTTAAAACACTTTAACAATTTAGCTTCAATAAAATTTAAATGCATTAAGACATTGCAATACTCTTGAGCAAGCGATGGTTAGAATTTCATTAATTTATATCCATTACCCACGTATTCGCATAATTCCGTACGTAGCAAATTGCAGTAACGGAAATTAAAAGGAAATAGTAGTAAATAACTATGAAAGAGAGAATTCCGATGCTGTGGAAACTTTGATAGAATCTATCGTTCGACATTCTAAAATCTTGACTTACTGAGGACCATTGTCCCTAATCTGTAACTCTGTTTGTAATTTGTGATTCGATTTAAACCCTCATATTAATAAATTCGATTTTAAATATTTTATAATATTAAACCGTACACTTTGGGAAACGCTTCCCGGTCGTTTAATCAAGTCACCAAGTGGTGATTTATCCATAAATAATATCCCTTTTTTATTACGGCTATAAAAACCTTATTATGAAAATTTTGCATTCGATGAGCCTCGGAAGCGAGTGGTGGGGTCTGTTTGATAATATTATTTAATAGTTTAATTCATATTTCTCACGCGGGGATCACTCAAAAGGCAGTAAAATTTTCCAAATACCCATAAAAATATATGGTAAATTTACGATATATCTTTTAAATTAGGGTAATTTATAGAGTTTGCCGTCTGGGAGGGTCCAAATCATTCCCAAGTTTCGTTAAGTCTTTCCACCCTTTTTTAGGGTTTCGTGATATCTTTCTGAGCCCTCAAAGACATTTTCACGACCTTATTTTCCTTTTCGTCCATTTCAAGATACTATTATAATATTACAGGACTGCACTAATTTATTCATATATTATTTTTCTTTATTAATATTTCAGATTTCCTGCCGAAAGATTCGACATTTTAATAAATTGTTTATGCACTGAGGCGAGCTAACTGTTTATTTACTTCTATTATACTACTCTTTCATTTGTAGTTTTTTTCATCTCCGTAAGTTTTTCTTATTCCCTTTATTTATCTGTTTAGCACGTATACAGAATCTAATAATTTACGTATGTTGTGGACACTTCTAATTGGAGGGTTGACGCGTTTCATATTTTATGTTTGTTATTGTGCATGTGTTGTTAACTCTCTGTCAGTGTCCCTTATATTTAAAATAAATAAATAAATCTAGGTGGATATAATATTTTTCGTATTTGTATTCAGATGAACTCTTAATCATTTTGTAATAAGATTTTGTCATTATAGATATCAAGGTTAGTTGGAAATGAAAAACGATAGATAATTTCGATCATCTAATCGTAGTAAACGACTACTAAATATATTAAAATAAATTTAATATCAAAAAGTAATTTCGAGTTCAATCCTGAAAATTTTCTGCCGAACACCTTGTAGGTGAGTATCTAATTCTACACGTTCATTGTATCTGGACCTGCTATACAGGGTGATTGGTTCCGCTATTCAGATATTTTGAGAGGTGATAGAGGGTGTTCTAAAACGTAGATCTGCCAAAGGGATGTCATCCCAATTGTTAAGGGTTGCGGAGTTACACCCTTTTAAAAAAAATCCACCCCCGGCATCGACCACCATCACATTTCATTGAATAACTCTGATGCTATGAGTCCTAAAATTAATAAAAAAAATAATTTTGTATTGTAATAAAACAAGCTTTAAATTGATATCAAAAATATTTAATTATAATAATAATAATAACTTTGCTAAAATTAAACACAAAAACAAAATTTCATTTTTTTTTGTTGAAAGTTTTTACATCTTTTAATTTTTTTTCAATAAAAACTATAATTAACTAGTACTTTTTTTTCTTTTAATAAATACACTAGACCCTTGTGAATAAAAATGCCGAACATTATCTATCCATATTTTGAACCAGTTTTTCAAAATCTTCGATTTTGTAACTACATATTCAATAAAAAAATACTTCTTCGCTACTGACTACCTCTTTAAGTAGGTACGTAGTACTTAAAGAGGTATAATCAGTAGCGAAGAAGTAATTTTTTATTCAATATGTAGTTACAAAATCGAAGATTTTGGAAAACTGGTTCAAAATATGGATAGATAATGTTCGGCATTTTTATTCACAAGGGTCTAGTGTATTTATTAAAAGAAAAAAAAGTACTAGTTAATTATAGTTTTTATTGAAAAAAATTAAAAGATGTCAAAACTTTCAACAAAAAAAAAATGAAATTTTGTTTTTGTGTTTAATTTTAGCAAAGTTATTATTATTATTATTAAATATTTTTGATATCAATTAAAAGCTTGTTTTATTACGAGACATAAAAATATTTTTTTATTAATTTTGGACTCATAGCATCAGAGTTATTCAGTGAAATGTGATGGTAGTCGATGTCGGGGGTGGAATTTTTTTAAAAGGGTGTAACTCCGCAACCCTTAAGAATTGGGATGACATCCCTTTGGCAGATCTACGTTTTAGAACACCCTCTATCACCTCTCAAAATATCTGAATAGCGGAACCAATCACCCTGTATCTACCCACAACTATGTATCATAGTATCTTTCACATTAAATGATATAAGGTAGGTAATACACATATACACGGTGGTAGATATCTTCAATAAAACATTTGTATTCAAATTTTGAAAACGGACATCCTTCCTAATATTATACATGGGACAGAGAGTCATGATCAAAACGATAACCGAATAGGCGGAAGGATACACTGTATGAAATAAACCATAGAATATTCTAGTGGTCTACCCTATTGTTAAGGTAGGGTAGAAGATTCGGAGATAATATTACTTATATTATAGCATAATATAAAAAAGAGAAACTAGTTTCGGGTTTGAGCCTTTGATATTTTCAAAATTGAAAACAGGTCTTTGTCATTACACAGAAGCATTCATGAATGAGATTTCATTTTATCATTAAATGTATTCATATCACCCGAATCTATTTCATTTTATTTCACTTCACTCCTTCGTCTATAGTTTGGGATACATGGACCCATGGGCGTCGCCCGCCTCGGAGCTAGGGGGAGGGGCACCAAAATTTTTGAAAACCGATACAGCATAAAAAACGCGTAAATAGCGCAGCAGGCGTTTTTTATTTGAGACCTAGTGAAGAAGCTCGTGATGTAGTTTTTTTGTAAATGGAAATGTATAGAATACTTTGCACAATAACATGTACGATATATATTTTTTTCATAAAAAAGTAATAAAAAAATAGCGCCATAGGCAATTTTTTTGGAAAAAATGGATTTTCATACTAATCTTAGAAAATTTATGATATGATGAGGAAATATGTGGTAGTAAATATTATGATTTTTTGTGAGGTTTTATCATTTAGTATGAAAAAATATATACGTATTCAAATCTCTAGGCGACGCCCATGCATGGACCCCATGATGTTTAGAACTTTCATCAGATATTTTGAAACTATAAGAGGTATTCATCCGTACAAAATATAAATGAATGAGCACTAGTATTCGTACTTTGATCCAAAAGTTTTGAATTTCAGTTCACATGAGAAAATATTAAATAACAATCATTATGGGTTGGTATTTCACTACTTTTATACTAAAGTACAAAAACGTAACATTTTCTATATATAATTAATGTTAGTTTGTCGTTGAGAGTAGGCGACGAATTCAATTCAATAAAAATGTAAAACATATTCTTGTCGAGTTTTACGAACACATGGAACGTATGCAGATGTATTTTTCTGTTTAAGACATAAAATTGTTAGGTTGATGCTACAAGAAGTGTCATACCTAATAAACCGTGTGGATACTCTAGAATCAGCACAAGAATCTCGTGGAATGAGGTGGAAAATTCGTCAGTCATAGCAAACGACCAAACATACAACATGTATCAGTACAAACGATCACAAACCCAGCCGACGAGCTGCAGCAGTCTTTATGTAAGTTTTCCTTTCCCATCCTCGTAGTAAAAACAGTGCTCACAAAAATGAACAAAAACCATACCTATGTATATTCACAATATAGTCTCTTAGTCCTTTGGTGTTGTATTTTCTTATGCCATATTACACAAACAACCATAAAAACCAATACTATACAATAAGTCATCTAACTTGTATGGATATTACAATCTTCGTATATGGTGAAACAATAATGCATAAAAATGTTGCAGTTTCAAATACATATTTCTCGCTTTTATTAGAATCATAACAAACTTTAAACGGATGGAAATATCACGTAAAATGGAAAAACTTAGATACAACTCTTTATTCTGCATGAAGGAACCCATTATTATATGACCGATAATAATGTGATAGAGAAAGTTGATCTTCAGAACGGAATATAAAGTGAGCTGAATAGCTGGAATCTAATACCTGCAATATGCAATCCTAAGATAAGATATGCACGAATCATACTTTTGAGGTAAGTATATTGAAATCACTCTTGTTGAGTGGAAGACCGACAAAAGAGAAATAGAAGTAAAATTTATTTATGTCACTCACATAGTTTATTAGATCACTTATGCTGGATTTCACCAACTTTTTAGGTGAGGAATAGCGGAGATAGGGAGCCATCTAGCACAAATTATGTATGAAGTGAAGAATAATGATACGAGATTCCAATCTCCGCTATTCCTCACCTGAGTAGTTAGTGAAATCCAGCATTAATGATATTTAACTCGAACGGTACGACAAATACCTAGCATGCATGTTAATATGTAGGTATAGGTAAGTAGGTGTAATGTGGATTGTATAGGTATATTTTTTTGCGACTTTGGTAACACTCGATATTTGCTATATGCATATTAAATTTACTGCAAGAGGTATCTGCTTGGATACTGTAAACTTTTACAGGCTTGCCACAAGATTTTTGCTAATGTACATATTCCCTTACTTCAAAGTATTGTATTTTGTGCGGATTGAAGAGTAAGAGGTGTATCTTTTTACACTATATAAGGATATTAAAAAAATAATATTATGATCTCGGAAAAATTATAAAATAAAAGTATTATGTATTACTTATTTCAATATACTAGACCTACGATAACGTAAATCTTTCGAATGGGCGATCTTCTGTATAAAACTCACGTACATAATATGATATTAAAACATTACATTTGTAACGTATGTAATATCACATACTTTTATAGATGTAATTACACAATATTATACAATAGTTTCATTACTTCCCATATAAATCAACTACGTACTGGTGTAACCATTAATTTATCTTGGCTAATTAAAGTTAGGACGATATATTACTAAGTTACTGTTATTATATTCACAGTCTTCCTTAGATTAACACTATTACCGCGATTCAGTTTAATTTGCGGATTTGTTATCCAGCGTCGGAACTGCTTAACGATAATATAAGATTCGATTAAGATAGTTTGAGTGGATTAGTCGCTAGATTGATTGATACTTACTAGACTTACATGAATGGAACTAATTATTTTCTGCATCCGGGAAATCTATTCCCATAGTTTATTTACAATGCATTTGAAAAACCATCGTTATCGTTTTTACGAAGTATTGATGGAAATTTTAAGAACCTTACTGAAGATTGCTCTCTATTCATTTAATAACGGTAGAATAGGTCATTTAATAACCGACGAATCTATACGTTAGGGGGCTAACATAGACCAAAAAAATAGGATATACATAAATGAATGAGGTTCAGTTGTGGAACAAAGAATGGTTGGGAAGGAACTAAATTTAAAAGTAAAGAATAGAAAAAAAAAAACAGCTTTCAAGTTGGGTTAGACGTCACTTATTGGACGAATCTATCAATCTGTTTTAGAATTACAACAAAGCATTTTTAACTTGCTGCGAAATGTACAATTATTTAAATCCTTATCTGTGTCGAAAGCTCAGTACATAATATGTGCGCAACTTCGCCAAAGACATCTGTATTCTGCATTTTCCAAAGCCTCTGTTTAGTCCAGCTGCAGTGACTCCTTACAGCTTCTAGTAAATTTTAACATGCTTTTTAAAACATCTCAGCGGCTCAAGAAGCAGGTACTACAATGCTTACAGTCCGGGTAAACCCTTCCTGACCTCCCACTCACTACTAAAAACCTTTCCATCTCTCCTCATTTAATTATTATGTGTATGTTTAATTTAAGGTGAAATATATAAGTTTTTTCAATTATCTATGTGTGCGTACATGTAAGTGTGATGGAATGGGTTACTTCTATGTTTGTGTTAGTTTGTCTGAAATAGTGAAATCTATATATGTATCTGTACTGAAACTTTCTAAAGGTTTCTCACCCGAAACACGCAGATAAAATGCACACGAAAAACGCCCTTATGTATATCGCCATAAGGGTCATTTTCCTTAAACATTTTATCTGCGTGTTTTGGGTGAGAAAGCTTACAAAGTACCCCCTCTGTTCTATGAATGTATGCCTAAACTAAATAAATAAATAAATAAACTAATGCTTATCAAGAGGATGTACTGTATTATAAGATTACAAGATATTCGTCCCTGTATCGTGTGTTAGTACTAGGTCTACTTGTTCATATGATCATATATCTAATTAAAGGAAATGTCACATGGCATGTAATTAAATTCTACCCCTAGTCCCTTATATCCGCCGAGTACGACAATAATACCTAATATATCTCTCTTAGTATCATTTAGCTACAGCGTCCTGTGCTAAGCCTTTAAATAATATTACATTACTTAACTTATTAAGTACATATTAATCCAGATTATGATTCCAACGATTACAATAAATACTGAGAAATACAATTTTTACTAAAATACTGCACTCAAATCTTTGCTTTACTTTTTTATGTGGTGCAGCTACACGTAAAATATAATAAAAGTAGATAGGATATGACAATAAATGACAATTATATAGAATAATAACTGGTTGAATTCAATGGTTACCCCATTAGTAAGATGTAATATGGTATCAGTTCTAGAAAATGTAGTAGGTAAATAATTCAGATAAAATTTTAATATGTTATATCTCGTACAAATCGTAGGCATATGGGAAATTGATCAATAAGTATTAAGTATATCATGTGGAGATATCTCTGAGGGTCCAAAACCCTTATTACATGAAGATTTAGTCCCTTAGATTACGACTTGGAACGTGTTTGAATATATTTGTATCAAGTGGGCATTACACAGGTCTAGTTTCTCCCAAGGGATATTGTTAAATTTACATTAGAAAAAGACTATTGGACAAATAAAACCCATTAAAATATATATCCCGATATACTCAATAAATCTTTACGAGGAAAACTATTGTACACAATAGGGGGAATGTATCGCCTGTAACAAATGACCGTTTTAAATTTGTCAATTTGGGGTTGCTGGAAGGAATCCTACAATTGCGATAATTTTGTTTGAGGGAACAAGATAATATATCTACGAGTATGTATCCCATTGTAAACTTTTATTTTATATGCTAAAAAATACACATAAGTACCTATTGTTAATATTATAAATAAGTATCACTCCTCGACGATGTACACTAGTTCCTCTAATCTTCATATTTTGAGTGACTATCTATGGTTATACTATAAATTTTGAAAACATTACTCCTTGTTTCATATAACTTGGCCACTGGCTACATAGTAATTCTATACAAAAAGTGTGACAAGACGGATGAAACGAAATGTAGGTCTTGTTAACGAAAAGTATTGTCATTTTTCTCAATCCACTATATCTATGAGCACTCAACTTTCCATACTCAGTTCACATTATAAAAATATTCCAGTGATCTATGTTTTACGTAATATTTAAAGAAGAAATTAGATCCAGCAAGTGCATTCCATATAAAATATTTTATTATTACGATAATTCTCTCTTAAAAATGGTCGTTCTGGATTCCAGTTAAGGTTATGCCATCAGGAACAGAAAATAGCGTAGTGTCAGTAGTCGCTGTGATTACATTTAGTATGAAAAATAACAGATTTTGTACTTTAATGATTACGAATTCTGGCCCTGATAATGTACTGTCTACTTCACGATGCACGTTTTCAGCTTATCGACTGTAAAGTGTGCAGGAAAGTGTGTGGGCTTTTGTATTGCAATACGAGTAGGAGAAGTATTCTCAGAAAAATTGCCTCAGATCTTCTTATAAAAAACGCAGCCCACCTACGCCAATATCGTCGCCAATTTGATAGGCCTTACAAGCGGAGCTACAGAATAAAATAACTGTTAATAACATATAGCACCTCTGTTAAATATTATTTGAGCTGACTCTAATTTTCACATAGGATTCTTAGATAAAGAATCAGCGTTATTATAATAAGGTTATGAAGTACTGAGCGTAGTACCTATGCGAGTAATAGCTGCACTACTAGGCGAGCTTACTCCGTAGTCTGTACCATATTACATTATTAACGTATAATATGAATTTTACTGAACTAATTTTACTTCTCGACATTTATAAATTAGACTAATATTGTAGTATCTTTATGATTGCTGATGCACTTACATTGGCTGCCTTTTCCCAGTATTACTCAGGAGTATTATATAGTTCTCTACCGATAGTATTTTGTAAGTGCATTACATTCAAAATGTTTCCACTTAAACTTACATTCAAAAGCAAATGTACCTATATTTTATTTGGAAATGTTTGCTTGAAATATTGTGAAGGTAATCAATTGTCATAATCTTGCGAGACGGTTATTTTAGAATGGTTTAATAGAGTTCCTACATTCACTTCCATAGTTTTATTTTATACCCAGACCTTACAGCTAATTTTGTTGCAACCTAAACGTAAATAGGCGGTGAAACACATTGCTGAATTTCATGTTATTTCATGGTATTTTCTGTTACAAGAAATATGTAAGAGACATTTGAGAATAATATTAGCATAACAGAGTGCAAAAATAATTATTTAAGTGTCGTATTAGTTTTCATAATAAGTATTTAAAATAAAAATATCCGCTAAGGTAAATGAAATACGAAAGAAAATTTTGAGGCCTAGAAATAAATAAATACATTATTGCTGCATACGAGAATGTGAAGTATTGCAAGTTATTTCTATATGGGAGAAAACTCTGATATGAAATTTTGATATCTCTCAGGGTTCAGGAAAATTGTGTAAAATATATTTAGCATATTAAATCGCGCGCAATATATTACGTAAACCAAAAGCGGAGAACTTCGCAGGAAAATTAGTATTATCTAGTAGTAGATATCTTCTTACATGTACAAAAGTTATTAGATATAATTTTAGCTACTAACTGATATTAAACTTTCTTTTGATCGTATAAAGGTGAAGGTTTGTCTAATGAAAGTCTAAGAGAAATTAAATCTTCATTTATCAGCTCTTAAGTTAAGCCTGCTTCGTTCCTTCAACTAATTATTAATTTTGCTAGCTTATTGTATCTGACGTAGCCCGGTTAACATTTTCAATTTTATTAGTTGTTTGAAGTCTGTGTATGTAATTTGTTAGGATGTATTTATAAACAGGTAGACATAATTTAATTTTAATTGCAGTAAAACAGTATCTATAAATATTACATTTAAAACAATGCATACATTAAACAAATTTTATAAATGACGAAAAACTCGTTGACACTTTTCACTTTTAATGTTATACAAACAGGTATTAAAATTATCTAAGTTTGTGTGGACACACCTAAATACTTGGATACATACTTCACAGTAGGCCAAAAGCTTATGTGTCATGAAGTGTATGTAGAATACATATCAGCATCGAGATTCGGACGCAGAACCTCGAATCCTAATAAAAAGTCCACGCTCCAACTTACTGCGCCAACCCATATTTTTTTAATTGAATCAGCATTTTTCTAGACATTAGAAAAAATAGATCTTGAAATACTTGGATTTTTTTTTATTATTTTCAAACATGTTAACATCTTGGAATGAACCAGCTTCGACCCAGAAGCCGACCACCAGAATATGATACAAAAAAGCACACACACACATTGTCAAATATTATCTACCAATGTTAATTTTGTTCTACATATTATGAGGACACGTAGGTAATTGTTGATTATAACTCTATGTCAACATTTATTTTATCCAACCTTTGCAACCTTTTGTATGATTAACGAAATGAGTTGGAATCTGTGAGATATTCCAGGAAGGGAATGAATATTCCGAAATATTAACACACATTAGCGATATTAGTTTTCTGAGTATTCAAAGGAAAGGGATATCACCTACTCCATAATTTATTATAATAGATACCGAAAATATACTACACCTACGTGTGTCATGAAAAAGCGAAAAAGCTCGTCCTTTGTGACTCTCATTTTTTGACAGAAATTGAATTAATAGATACTTACTTAATTTTAGCTTTTAGTACCTAGTGTGCTACTCGATGCAAAAAGAACCTGTCTGCAGATGATGACATTAGTTATGATTCTGGCGAAACCCAGGATGACACCCAATTTTTTATGTATCTGCTGATGGCAAAAAGGCTGTACAGTGTCTGGGGACTCAGGTCAGCTATGGCCAACGAAAAGGCCATAAAAGCGGCAGAGTTTAGACCGCTGGCCACGGAAAGCAAGTAAGTAATGGCTGTACCTACAATTGCATGATTTCAAGATAAGTATCAAATTGTGTGATTTTTTAATTAAAATAGGAATTCAAAGGTAATTAAAGAAAGATGTAAGAATACTTTGAAGCAGGTAATGAGTTCTTGCGAAACTCTGTACAATGTTTATTTCATTCCTTTCTCTGTTTCAACCCTGAGGATTGGTTGGCAGCAAAGTCCTGCATAATCTTTTGCCACACTCCGCAGCGATTCTCTTGTAGAATACTTCATCTGCGTGAATGCTTTGTAGCACTTTTGATTCTTTAGTTTATTTTAAATGGTGGGACTTGGAATGAAAATATTAAACCTTTGCTTTACATATTTTTATAGGACTTATTGTGCTGCACAAGACTCTCTCATTTTCTTGGTAACATACAAACTCTTTCTATATATCAAATACGTAGAAGTTACGTAATTAGAGGTATCTCTCTAATTAAAATGTTTTTGAAATCACACTCTTTTGTATGTGAAAGGAAAAGGGGTGACTTGTATGAATCTTTCCTTTCAATTCAGAAGCTTGCGTTTACTTAGTACTTATAGGGTATTCAATACAAACAAATATTCAGAAATGTACTCCTCTATGAAATGATATATTATGAACATTTCTTATTTATATTGCCGTATGTAGAAAACCATACACGGTTCCATTTATCTGTCTATGTTATTGCACGTCGCAATAGTCTACTTTAAGAGTATATTTGAGTGGGCATGTTTTACAAAATTTTCTATAAGATTCTTACAGTTTCTAATTCAGACCTTTCTATTCAGGACATATTTACACCCATATCCTCAATCCTCATATCAAGATCATGCGCTCAACATTAGTAGGTATTAAATATTTTTTTCTGTCTATCTGGTTAATGATATGACCGATCCGACAGACTTTCTTAGCACTACATCGGAAAACTTAAAATGATGCTTAAGGGCTTGGCACCGAGAATGACGTCACAGTCATTTCCTACGGCATTAAGGTTCAAAATCGCATGATAAAATGGTAAAAATAGCGTTTTTTTCCATTTTTTAAGGTTAATTTTGCGTCTATCAGAAAACTTTTACGGTATTCCCTAGATTTCAATGCATATAATCAGTGCAAAAAACATTTTTACTCCGCAACTTTCGGGAAACGAGTTTCCGTCTTTCGGAAAACAGATCAGAGGTGTTTAAAAAAAAAAATTGTAAAATCTATACATGATGTATATTTTTTTACGGTTATTCCCTCGATACATGTTCAATGCATCTACCCTATTTTGTTTCAAAGCGTATTTGGTAACGGTTGTCGAGATATGTATAAGGTCTCCCGTTTTTAGAAATTTTTGAAATGCATACTCTTAATATAATAATAAATCAAGGATATTGATATAATAGTACTTTATTTTTTAATTACAGCTTATTTGCTCCCACTAGACTTGGCGACTAGACTCATTTGCTACAATATAAAAATTAAACACGGCAAATACACTGACTTATAATCCTACATAGTAGGTACGAAATTCTTCTAGTAAAGTGAGACCTGTAGTGGTATCATATCCTTCAAAATAATATCCTTGTACTCGTGATACAGCTGTACTGTGGGGATGTATCTCTCACCGTGGTGGTAGTTTTATAACAATAATAACTACAATGTAGGATGTAGTATAAACTGTATGGAGGCAGTGCATTAGTCGTTATAAATAAGTAGGAGGGTTTCTCCGACTGTCTCGTGTCACTTACTATGATT
The DNA here is from genome assembly GCA_963576895.1 of Ceraclea dissimilis. Lineage (NCBI taxonomy): Eukaryota > Metazoa > Arthropoda > Insecta > Trichoptera > Leptoceridae > Ceraclea > Ceraclea dissimilis. The sequence continues at coordinate 6,079,907 of OY756361.1, forward strand.
AATCCATACAAGAGTTTTTTGTCGACTAGACCAGTGGTCCCCAACCTTTTTGTCGCCGCGGACCGGTCAGCGTTTGATAATTTCACCGCGGCCCACTGAGGGTGGAGGGGTTACATTGGGGGGGGATTTTTTAGTGAAGGTGCACTCAGAAAGGTTGAGTTTTTGGTTGGCATTATAATTGATGGGTTAAAAATGCAACAAAAAAGAAGCGCCGCAGGCGAAATTTTTTTGAAAAAACGGGTGAAGTGATGAACCTGGGATCATTCTATAGCAGATGGCACATCATCGTTTGACATTTCACTGATAGATATATTACAGTTTAATTGGAGCAATGTGCATCGGCTATATAACACAGGGAAGGAAAGGTTTTAAACGCGAGAAAGTAGGTACCGGCAGGCGGCGCGGCCCAGTACCATTTGCTCCACGGCCCAGTACTGGGCCGCGGACCATAGGTTGGGGACCACTGGACTAGACTAACCAAAGCTCATACACGATATTTGCACTTTTGAAATATTTTTGTACAGTAAATAGAAACTTGTGATAGTGAACATAAACTATTTACACATGTTGTGTACATAGTCGGCTTGTCTGTAGTCTGTATCTGGTTCTGACAACAATATGTCGCCAGACACTCCATCTGTTCGGCTGTCGACACTTACTTCTTCGCCCAATTCATGGACTTTACAATTCTTTATAATCTACTTCGCTTTCTGACTTATATCACACGATTCTCTAAATTGGAACAAAGGTGTTATAAGTAATAAATTAATATACAATGCATTGACTGAACTATTGATTTTACCATCGATACAGATGACAATCATTTTAGAAGAAAAATTAGGTTTCTACTCTATGTCGTTGTTTCCATTATTTATAGCAAAGTTTGTAGTTGTGTAGCATTGAATGTCGGATTTGTAGGAATTAATTTTGTACCGCTGGCTCTGTGTAATAATTATTATTTTGAATAATAATTTATCGACTCTGAAACTTTTAACATTAACACAACGCCGCTGTTGCAAGTTTTAGTGTACCGCGCTGAAAATTATCGTGAAATGAATGTAAGTTGTATAATGTATACCCACTCTGGTATATTGTCAAGTATTTGTAGAGTTTTGAATGTAGTCAGTGAAACACTTTGAAAGGAGCACTGTGGTGGTGTTTCTAGTAGATTGCGGCATGTGTAGCTAATATTTCAAAAGGAAATTGCACAGAGAAGTAATTTCTAAGTGGAATTGTTTACAGAAAGTCAAGATTTTAGATTCGAATAACACAACATATAAAATACGAAATATCACTGCATTGGAACACATGTGGTCACGATAGTTGTAAAACCTGTAAGCTGAAACATGGGAATCTGTATTTTGACACGGGAAAATATTCCAATAACAATACTTAATGACTTATTAGTAAGTTTGTACTGGTTGAGTCAGTGGCGTATATAGGGGGGGGGCCGAGGGGGCCCGGGCCCCCCCGAAATGTTAAACAATTCTTTAAAAAACGTTATTTTAAAACATGAAAGCTACTCAAGTTCATCATTTCACCCATTATTAAAAAAAGATTCGCCTGCGGCGCTATTTTTCTTTGTATTTTCTGCACACAATATTAATATCAACCTAAAAGTCGACCTTTTTCACTAAAATTCACGAAAAAAATGTGCCTGCGGCGCTATTATAATTTTTATGCTGTACGCCTACGTTCAATTTTTTGTTGCCTCCACCCCCCCCCCCCCTAAGTCAAATATTAGTCGGGCCCCCCCCGAAATGAAATCCTATATACGCCACTGGGTTGAGTATTATATCAAAAATTAGATAGGTATGTAATGGAGAGATGTTGTATAATATATAGGTACGGTATAATGATTGCAAAATTGAATTCCCAATTGAGCGCAAAACAAAGGTGAAAGATTCTTCTCACCTTTAATTGAAAATTGTGAATAAAATTCATAAATCAATTTAGTTTAAAAACATCGCGGGGAATATTGTATGGAATAATACGTTATGAAAAAATACTTAATAATATTGAATGAATTTCCATAAGGGGATCTCTCGCAGTACCTCATTATTCATTATTCGATATGATTTTTTATATTATTCTCACCATTGTGTTCATAATGGCTGACGGTATTTGCCAAAACAATGAGGTGTCCTGTATTCTAATATTATTATATTCATATTTTGTTTGCCGCTTTTTACTCTTTATTCATCGACGACTACTGAATCAATGAAATTCTACAAAAATTAAGGATGATGCAGCAGTATCAAAAATATAATCCACAGAATTGTGAGATTAACCTAATGTAAATCATAATAACCAAAACATAAATTCTACCTTACCCGATCTCTATCTACATATAAGCAATAAGTGTGAATGACTGACTGACATACTCATCAACACACAGCCTGAACGGCTAATCGTAAATACCTATGTCAAATTTGGAAAAATAATAGGTTGCAATACAAAACGAAACTTTCGGAATAAGCCATTAAAGGGGTGATTTTTTTACGAATATCTTGGATTCTAAACTTGGCATTTAGATTCTCTTTTACAAGACTTTATGAATTACAATAAGAAACCATTTAAACACATTATAATTTAGAGTTAAGGTAACATGTGTTAGTTTATTATATTCCACTAACGAGAATCTTACAAACTAACCCAACTGACCTTAATAAAATCTTTACGTCTTACATTTTTAATTAAAGAAGTTATGTAATAGAAGCTCGTCAGGTTTTATAAAAAGCTTTATAATCGAATCATTATGATGCTGTTGTAAAATTTTAAAGTATAAAAAAGTAATGGAGAATCCATAGTAACCACAAAATAAAGTTAAAAATGGTTGTTAAAACGAACAAGTTACACCGTTATTTAATTGAAGGCGTATGGTTTGCGGAATATAAAAATACACATTAACCTAAAAACAAATTTATTTGGTTTTTATAATAACAGTAAAATATAACGCCTTCACTACTAAACGTAGGTAAAGAAAAATACCATTAAAATAATTAATTATTTTAGCAGAAGAATAAAATTTTAATAAAGAATTTTTAGATGAATTGCAAAAAATATAACATGTATAATAAATAGTTGTTTATCTCGGAGGAAAATTCATATCAAATGAAGATAATCATTGTTTTTATTCAACCCTCGTAAAAATGTGAATGTTTTAAGTGGAAAATTAATTAAAAATCATTGTTGTGTTGTTGTTTTCACTACCAGTGTTTATTAGTATTTTTTAATTATTTTCATTACGTTTCAGCGAACAAATAGTACTTCGCTGGTCGAATGGTGTGAAGTGCCTTTATTAAATTACGTAGATAATAAATATTTTAACTCACGGTTCTTCTCGATTTCATTAAATCTGTTCGATTAAATGCGCTCAAATTATATTAAAACGGATTTTCCGTCCTTTATTCACATCAATATTAATTTGATCATGATACACCTTAGTTTGCTACAGAGCATAAGATGAATTTCATCAATAAAATTAAAATCAGCCAAATTAATAATTAGTCTCAATTTTATTCATCGTTAATGACAGAGCTTGTAACGTTTACTAAAACCGATATATTTTAGGTCGTAGATATATCTATTTTTTCTTTATAAAGAGGAATTACATTTTCTAGATAAATCAAAATTCAAATTATACACTTGAGATAAAAAATATATGAAGAGGAGGTGTTGCTGGTATTGGAGATCGAACTTTCTTACGTCCGCTTGCCTACCCATTAAGTTAATGGTGGTTTAATTAAACCTAAGTTCAAATGATGAAATAAGGTATTTTTAGATTGCCGTTTTGGTAAATAAGGACCGTATCCTTTCTCGGATTGATAATTTCAAAATGAAGAGAAAATGTGAGAGAGAGTCTATGATTCCATAAACACATACATAGGTATCATCCCAGTTTTTTTGAGAGAACTTTCTCTGTCGCGGGACCAATCACTTGGAATAGGCTGTCGGACGAACTCCGAAGGAACCAGCCCATCACCAGCTTCAGGAGCAAGCTGAAAACCAAGAGTTTCAAGACCAGCTTCCCGCGCCCTTGAGATGGAACAGATTAAACGACGCCAAAAAGTCATCTATCATCATCATCATCAAAAACATATTCGTAATTTATATATTCCGTTATTCATAAGTATCATTCACATCAACCGTCAAACAGCATTTCATTACAAAGCTGTTCTCTACCCCTGCGTACATAAATATTTTTAATGGTACGTGCAGGCGCGAGAGAAAAAATAAAACTGAAATGGTTTTTTTTCCATAATTAATTGCAACCATAACGGCCGGTTTGTAGATGATGTACAGACTTCAGAATACTACGTACAGCCGCTGCCGGGTAGATGATTACATAAGTGAGAGACAAAATGGCGGTAGAGTGGTGTTGTTGTTGTAGTAGTCCTGTTGTGTAATATTGTTTTAATTAACGCGAATAAAAATAATTACGACTGGGGGAGAGAAATATTATTTCACATCACAACTGTTGAAAAGTGCGACTCCTAATGTACATTTTGTTTCATAAACTCGTTTGCCAGCACTGGCAGAAATTGTAATTTGGCTACAGAAAAAAAAGACTAACTTGGAACGTCAAATCAATCAACTCCTGCAGTTGCTTAGCTAACTACAAATTAGTAGTTTTTGACAGAGGAGATAGTAAACACTGAAATGCAAATTTTATAGAGACGACGAAAAAATATGCTTCACATGATTTTCAATCAAGTATTCGGTCCTTTGAAGTGTCTTACCTTGTTGGTTCCAGCGTTAAGAATGATAGACGATATAGATAGATAGATACTTTATTCAGTCATTTATGTGCACATACAAACATAGATGGGTATTACAATTCAAAATATAGCGACATTTATTAATGTGTAAATAGTTTGTCTACGTTTAAGAGCACACATCACTGGTTCTTTATGGGTGGAATGCCGATAAAAAATGTATTTGTATAGGTAATCCATTTACTTCACTCTTGTTTGATCGCAGATCTATTATTATGAAACTATATTCTTGGGACCATCGCATCGGTCTCTCCTGTATCCATATTATAACTGGTCTTCCAGAATCAAAACTCTGGAAAACGCTTTACATTGTTTCTGATTTAAACACTCCTACGTGGCCATGGTTCTCTCGACATTGGTAGAATGGGTATTTATAATGATATGTAGGTAGGTACATTTGAGACGTCACACTGCGAGACAATTAAGAGCAAAAAAAACTTACTAATGAGTTTTGTAAACTCAACAATAATTACTCATTGTCATTTTAATTGGATAGCGTTTTGTTCTTATTGTTTTAGTTCTGCAAGGGCTGGGGGTTGATGTGTAATTATTGTAACTGTTTCCCCCTCTGTGCGGGAAAAATTTTGGGTGTCTACAATATTTTTAAATAACCTTGGTACTTTGGTGAAACATGACAGCGTTAACTACACGCTCTATTTCATCTACGAGAAAACTGTATAGTTATTTACTACAGACGGTCTTATTGGAGAGGAAAAAGTATTTAATTCACATGTCAACTCCATCGTGGTAAAACAAACTCATACAAAACATAGATTTATTTTGTTGATTCATTGCTCTCAGTATTTTGAGCACACAATTCAACGCTTGTATAAACGATTTTCTAATAAAACTATTGAAATGGTTTAAGTGAATATTATCAAAGAATTAGCTCTACTCATACAACAATATGAGATTCCTCGCATCAACATCATGTTGTACATATGTTTAGTTCAGTGTTGATATGAAAGCAATTAAAAGTTTCCTACTACGAGTTAAAGTATCCGCGTTATGTTGTGTACTCAGATTTCTCTATTGAAAGGTGCACGGCTTTAGTGTTATTAGCTCAGTCCTTTTGCAGCACGAAGTCGGCAAAATTAATAACAGATGGGACTCTCTGCAGTATGATACCTTAGGGTGGGGTGTTTCAGAATATCAGGCGTCCCCCCCGCCACACCTGACGCGTCACCCCCCTGGCCCCCCGAATAGGTCCCCCTACGTGGTTTTCCTCTATTTATCAAAAAACTGTAACAGATAGAAGAAAAATGTTGAAGACAAAAATAGTCCTTAATAAATTCTCTACAAAATAGGTAAAGCATATTTTTTGATAGGACTAGTAATTCACCCGCAATAGCCGGTGAAATTATCGTAATTTTTTAATAAGAACAAAAATTTTTTTATTATACTCAAATTGCTGAAAATTCATAAGAGCTACAAGAAAATGGTCAAAGCATGAATTAATTGCTATAGTTTTAGCTATAAAATGAGCTATTACTTATTTTTGCACGGCTCATAGTTTTTGAGCTATTACATAAAATTCCAATGACAGAAGTCTTAAAAATGGAACTTTTCATACAATTTGTATTGAAATGCTGTGATATTAAAATTTAGGTTACGCCTGTTTTTCACAAGTATGTGAAAGATAAAAAATGTATTGGAGTATGACTGGATCTTTTAAGTATTTTAAGGTATAATTCTTTAGAAGTTCAATACACTTTTGCCAGCCATATTTCAAAGCCATATCCCAGTTTTACAGAAGGATTCGTCAAGATCATTAAAGAAGAAAAATTAGTGTATGTCTGTGTAAGATACGAGGTTCGGCTGAACACTTCGTAGCCCTGAGAAAAAAATGTACAGGCCAGTTTCAGTTTATTATTGATATAGATAATTTAAACTTCATTAGGGCTATTTACAAAATTTGAGATCGATAGGACGAAGCTGGCACTCTTGGCACCATTTTTATTTCAAGGTGTTTGACATTTTTGTGAAAATGTGAAATTTTCAGCCGCGATCCGTGATAAAATATTATTTTATCTAAGGTCATAGACCGACACGAACCATAAAAGAGATATCGGGTTCATTACTGGAGTCTGTTACATCATATGCCATGATTAGAAAGTAAGTGCCAGATTTTGAATGGGCACAGCAAGGTGTCAAACACAACCCTCGAAGTGGAAAGCAATAAAATGCAGTAGTTCTGGAGAACGTCGATAAAGACATGGATTAATGTTTCAAAGATTGCGGAATTATTAGTTAGGTGATAGCAGAGATTCCAGTGATCTCATTTTAATCAGTAGTGTTCATCTTAACTTCAGAACAGGACTTGTACAAACCCTCGAATCGCCGGGTGCCAATGCTTTTGACCCATATCCTAACCTTGAGGAATCCTTCTGGAAAACTGGGACAATGGCTTTGAAACATGACTGGCAAAAGTGCATTCAACTTCGAAAGGATTATATCTTAAAATACTAAAAAGACCCAATCATACTCCAATACATTTTTAATCTTTCACATACTTGTGAAAAACAGGCGTAACCTAAATTTTAATATCACAGCATTTCAATACAAATTGTATGAAAAGTTCCATTTTTAAGACTTCTGTCATTGGAATTTTATGTAATAGCTCAAAAACTATGAGCCGTGCAAAAATAAGTAATAGCTCATTTTATAGCTAAAACTATAGCAATTAATTTATTCTTTGACCATTTTCTTGTAGCTCTTATGAATTTTCAGCAATTTGAATATAATAAAAAAAATTTTGTTCTTGTTAAAAAATTACGATACTTTCACGGGCTATTGCGGGTGAATTACTAGTCCTATCAAAAAATATGCTTCACCTATTTTGTAGAGAATTTATTAAGGACTATTTTTGTCCTCAACATTTTTCTTCTATCTGTTACAGTTTTTTGATAAATAGAGGAAAACCACGTAGGGGGACCTATTCGGGGGGCCAGGGGGGTGACGCGTCAGGTGTGGCGGGGGGGACGCCTGATATTCTGAAACACCCCACCCTAAGGTATCATACTGCATAGAGTTCCATCTGTTATTAATTTTGCCAACTTCCCCATACATTGATTTCCTAAAGTGACTGAGCTATATCCGTTCTATTACTATTTTATTGCGCAGTATAAAGATGCTATTCCACGGTCTCAATTTTTTTTATTATAATTCATTATTGATGAGAAACATAATAATTGTTCTAAGATCTCTGTAAGTTCCCTTGAAAAGTATATGTATAATTCCTACTAACAGCGATTGAAAGTATCATGGGGATAATAAGTGCATATATCTCGGGTTGACCTTAAGATATGGCTTTTTGAAATAAGTCCGCATTTTAGAACGCTATTATTTTCTTGTTTTGTATCTCTTCATGACTTTTGGCTCACAAAGATTTATATATTTTACTGTAATAAGCAATGATTTCAGTACCAGTATTATCAGACAATCTACCCTATCGGTATAGCAATCTTCCCTGGTTTAGAGCATCTTGTGTTGTTTTCCGTTCAATCCGCATTGATTTGCGTCTTTTTCTTTATATTCTTGTATTTTACTATGACCAAAGACTTTCTCGAAGCCGTCGATAGTATACAAAGCCTGGACATACGAATAACATCACCACCCTGATTGGTGACGTCGCCTTGTATCAGTGACAAACAGCTTGTCTCGTTGACAAACACTTGGGCTACGGAATATTTTTTCCCATACATTTTCTCCCTCAATCTTGGTGACGTCATCATCGTCAAATATCAGTTGAGCCGGGCCTGTATGTTAATACTATTGCGTCTGGCCTCGGACTTTCCTTAGACCGTGAAAATTATTTACAAGTAAAAATTATTAGTTTATAGCATGTTTTACCGTATCAAAATAACATACAATTAAATATTTTTCGCATATATTTCAGTAAATAGGGATGCAGTAGAAACTGATTGCAAAACCATTATAAAACTATTCTTTATAAAAATACGAAGATCGCGTGCGTTGGAGAGGAAATGCGGCGTTTCGTAATGGTTGCCCCATTAATTTTATAGAAAACTGTAATTATTTAACGACACTTACGACATCTATCGAAATTTTTACAACAGGATATAGGTATAATAGTACAATTTTGTAATTTCAATGTTCCTAGTTTTTTAATAAGAGTGTGGACTGTGTAATTGTGGCTTTAGAATATATGTAAGTGAGTTGGCAATTTCATTTCAATCTTTGTTGACAATATCTATGAGTTATACGGAGCGTTCAGAATTTAATAACGAAAAGTAATCCAGTGAAACGGTATTTTAAGGTTCATGAAACCTACGCGACACAACAATATTATGAATTGCAATATTTCAAACACAATAACACGCTGTGGGGATTGTACAAATCTATATTAAAACGTACCGGAGATATGGAGTTTAATAAACGAGATCAAATAGAAAAAATGTCACTAGGATAGAAATAAAGATATTACAATATCTGTTTGCTGAAATGTAAACGTTTGGTTTTGTTGTTTTCTAGAAAAACGAAAATGAGTCACAGAGTCTAAATGTGAAAGACTTAGGTGTATTCTAAACTTTGATTCAAAATTCGAAAAATGAATTCTAAACATTTACAAAGATAAAGAGATATTTACGATATTTAGAAAGAACATATCTTGCTCCTAAACAGAGAAGTAAATGAGTCCTAACGAATACTTACTTACTTTATGGGTCCGGACTCTAGACCTTGCCACTCCAATGTGCAGCGACAGATATCGCTTTGTGAATTGCCGTTTTTAATTCCTCCATATTGCATGCCATCCGCATAACGAATAAATGTTTGCAGTAGTGGTTGCATAAAACCTAAAATCCGATAATAGTCCGTGAGCCCGCTGCTTAATTTATGACGTATCTGTTTTTTGAACGAAATGTGGTATAAATGATAGCTTACCAATAGGGTATTACATCGCACTAGGGTTGCCTATCAAAATCCTGCCGCAACCCCCCCTGCCCCCCCGAAAAGGTCCCTCTTCGCGGTTTTTCGCATTTTATAGGAATATGGTAAGAGATAGGAGAAAGTCGTCAATGACAAAAATAATCCTTGCTAAATTTAGACTATAATATGTTGTAGTACATGTTTCTCATTCAATTACACCTAAGTGGAAGTTCATCGTGATTTCGATTCAAAAGTAAGCGAATAATGTTTTTAAGTGAAAAATTAACGAATTTGATTTGATTTGATTATATTGTTCTTAATAATCATTAATTTAAATAAATAAATACATTCATTCAGTATTGTATACAACTTTAAGTATAACAAAATTCACGTATATTAGTAGGTGTATTAATAAAACTAAATTCCGTTACAAAATGGTTATTGTATTTCCGTTTTGTTCTCAAACTCTCTTTATTAACTTTTTGTTTTAATTAACTGACATTCACAATAGAAGTGCGTTTGTTGAAATGTTAATTTATGGCAAATATTACACTGCAGAGGTGTGTGCTTTTCCATTCAAAGCAAACAGCAATATCTACAAACATTTTTGCTGTTGTGTATATTTTTTATTGTTCAAAGTGCTTCAGTTTTTTGCAAGCGATTTAATTGAAAAATGTTCTTTGACTGCGTTACAATATACTTGTGAAATATTTGTATTTTTTTTTCGAATTAATTAAAGGATTTTTCAATTACGGAAAAACCGATGATTTATTTTTCCATTTTTTTATTCTGCCTTTCTAACTCACATTTGATTGCACACATTCAGGCTAATTGTTAACTTGTATAAATGTCAAATTTATTTACTTTGGTACAATGAAGGATTGTTTTCTCTTCTAAAATTTTTCATGTCACATTTTAACTATAATCGTAAACATTTTACAACAGTAATGAAATTGTGTCGCTCTATCGATTGACGAGAAATACGATTTCTACGTGATTTTTATTTTTAAGAAGAATAAGAAATCACGTGTTGGTTAGTCAATCAATTTTTCGTTGTCAACGAAAAATCTCTTCGGCCTAGCTTATTTAAATTCTAGATTGCTTTACAACAATCAAGTTTAACTGTTTAAACTCATCTCGTTTTAGGGTGAGGTCGCGTTTCCTTTACTGAACTAACTTTGTATTCGTGCGTGTAAAAGATGTCACCTAACCATGGTCATTTTGCAAAATAAATTAAAGGAATCTCCTAGAAATAAAAACCTTTATATTTCTGTTATTAAAAAAAGGACAACAATGGGACAGGCCTTGTCCATTATTTTCCTTTTTCATTACGTCCGAATGTTCTATCTTGTGTCTTTAAGATGTTGGCAGCGCCTTTGTGTGTATTTTTTCGTATCATTCATCATTCTCTTGTAAACTACAATGAGAATACACACAGTTGGAATGTAATATGTAGAAATGTTTCTTACATGAAGAGGGGAGAGTATTGTCATGAATTTTTCTTATTATTCTTGTATCTAACACAGAGCATAGCTTCAAGGAGAAATTTTGCCATACTCACAAAAATAATGGATTAGCTGGGTACCCATCAATTACCAGTCTAGTTTATAACTAGAATATTGTTATCAATATATTTTAGTCAGTCAATTTAAACTGATAAACTAATATTTTTTGTGAGGAAATGATCTCACGATTTCTATAGAGGAAAAAAGGGTCTTCTACAAAAAACATAGAACCGCAGTGAAAATCCATATAAAAACTGTCTCAACTTTTGAATGTATGAAAGAAGATTGGCAACATCTGTGGGAGAACGTAGCGAGCTCAATTCTCTTAGCATATTATGGTGTATTTTATACGTATTCTACATAGTATTAATATTAGTTTGTACAAGTTTGCTATCTGCGTGAAGCTTATACATACAGAAAGCGGTCGTTTTAAAAGTGTTTTTGCCACTAAACGACATAATAGGTGTTTTAAAATGTGAAAATTTCTCAACAGCGACTAAAGCAAAGTGTAAGTGTTATAGCAGGTAATTTTGGATTATATGTCTGAAGCCATTTTAGTTAACAGATCTTTGCAGCACAGAGATAAAAATGAACGTAGATTCTCATTCTAAGCAGTGCAAGTACTACCGTCAGGTTAATTTGCACAGGTAGGTAGGTATAACTACTTGTAATTTAAGAAATATTTTAATAGAACTTTTTATTAGGAATATGAATAAAACTATAAAGCTGTTCTTTGATTAAAAAAACTTAACATAATTTGCTTTTAATATTAAAAATAATTTTATCTTTAGCCAATGTACGACATCGTTTCTCATTTTCTATTTTATATTTCTTGAACGTTTGTAAAATTATTTGGTAAGGATTCCATATTAACTTTTAATTTCCAACTCATTGGTATGTTTTTAGAAATCTATAAGAGGATTTCTGATTTGCTTTTGTATGAAGTTATAATAAGCTGTAGGTTGCTTAAGAGTATGCATACCGACATTTAAAAAAAATCTAAAAACGGGAGACCTTATATCTCGACAACCGTTACTAAATGTGCTTTGGAACAAAATAGGGTAGATGCATTGAACCTTTATCTGGGGAATAACCGTAAAGTTTTTTTAATATCTTGTATAGATATCTCAAAAAAATTGTGAAAAACACCTCTGATCCTTTTTCCGAAAGTCGGAGACTCGTTTCCCGAATGTCGCGGATTTTTTTTTTGTTCTGACAATATGCATTAAAATCTACGGAATAACCGTAAAAGTTTTTTGATAGACGCAAAATTGACCCCAAAAAATGGAAAAAACGCTATTTTTACCATTTTATCATGCGATTGTTCACCCGATTTCGAACCTTAATGCCGTAGGAAATTACTGTGACGTCATTCTTGGTACCAAGCCCTCAAAAGCGTTCATGTTCCATCTGTCTTGGAGACGGGTCATTAGTGATAGCAATTTGAACATTACTCAAGCAATAAAGTAATGTTATGGCCAAGTTTATACTGTTTGAAGAACATTAATTTAAGGTGTTCAAGTTCCGCCGGTCTTAATGTTAAATACTTACGAATTTCGTCTTAAAAGAGCGACTCATAAAAGAACCGTTGCGCCGATGTCGGCAATAAAAGAAAACTAAATTAAAGTTAGCTGACGCAAAGCAGCGAGGAGGACATCGGAAGCTGATTACCTACTAATCATTAGAAAGAAAATGGAGGAATTGTTTTACTATTATTGATAGGGGAGTTGAAAAATTAATCTAATAAAAACTTTAGACACATTCTGAATGAAATTGTTGATGAGTTGTCTTGAACTTAAAAGAAAAGAATTCTCAAATAAAGATCTGTGCTGAATAATTAATAAAAAAGAATTGAATGAAATTGCGTTTAGTGCGAAAACTGAAATAATTAGTATAAAAGTAGTACAAGTGATGCTAGAATAAAATAAGATTTTTTTTATTGGAAATATTTTCGATGATTTAATTTATTATGACTTTTGAACACAGACATTTATGTTTTTGTTATGTACGAGATATAATTATATAATATATTAAATTCAAGTTTGTGCGAATATAATTTAAGTTTTTTTATAGGTGAAAATTCTGAATTTAATTTCAGCTTCAGTTTATGATTTGTTTCTCTGGTATTTCTAAGTAGGTGTTGTATTTTATAAGAGACATTATTAACAAAATATTACTATGATTATTACGAAATAAAATTGGAGCATAAAATTTTAATGTTAGGTTTTACGATCATTATTATTTTGAAGAAACAGTCATCGTATTGTTCTGTTGCCAGTAATAAAATTGTATCAGTTTAGACAGTCTATGGAATATGGCTTTCGTGGGATGAATGTTAATTCAGGAACAATATTATTAGAAGTTAATTAAACTATAACAGTGTCGTATAATCGTCCTTAGTGTTGCCATAAGAAACAATAAAATTTATCTTATTGTAGATTTATATTGTACGTATGAATACCGTTTTAGCGTTATGAAATTTTGCCTATTTTGAAATGATAAATAAAATAAAAAATAATCCTTTATTGTTACGTTGATTATTATCAAAGTTGCTAAAAAAAAATTGACGCGGAGGCATGACTGTGCCAACACACTTCTCAGTATTATCAGCCAGAAGAGTCTACATATTATGATTCACATATAAACTCATCAGCCTAATACTGGGAAAAAATCACCTATCCAGATATCACTGATATCACAGGATTAGACCAGATGCGCAATGTGTTAAGACAATCTTTGTATTGTACATTTTTATTGGAGTGATTAATGATTATACAGATTTACATCTTATTGAATTAAGGCCTATGACAAGAAGATGTTCTGTCTACCTACTTATTTATTAAATCAAGAATTGGATTTACATAATATGTAATACGAGTATTCCATGTAATTTACCCCAAATATTGCTTTCCGATTTTTATAATCTGTTTGTTTTTCAATGAAAAAAATAAAACAGTATTGTGATATTCAACAACCTTAATTTATTCATTGATTTCAATATGTTTGTTTTTCAAGACAAGACGATTCCTAGAGAAACCATTCAGTAACATCTAAGATATTAATTAACTTTAAAGTTAGCCATATCGGCATCAAAAAAAAAACGGGAGACCTTAGTTACTTTTTTATATTTTGAATAGATATCACAAAAAAATCATCTCTGATCTTTTTTCCGAAAGACAGAAACTCGTTTCCCGAAAGTCGCAGAGATTTTTTTGTTCATAATATGCATTATAATCTAGTAATTGGCTGTCAATGTTTTTTGAATGGAGCGAAATTAACCTCAAAAAATAAAAATATAAATATACAATTTTTCATGCGATTTATCAGGTGATGTTATAGTTGGGGTCCATGCCCCAAATATTGAGAATTTTACTTATTATCTACTCACAAAGCTTTATTTCAAAGATATTTAGTATAAAAACTGAAACCTAACCATTATGCGCTTACATCATGAGAAATTATGTGAAATACCTACTACGGAATTAGTTGAAATATTTTTTATGAGATGCGTTACATTTTCTAATACTCTTCGCATGAAAAATATTTTTGTAATGGTAGGTTTTTTTTAAAGGAACGCTGGATACCTTTGGTTTTTTGAAATGTTGATCTACCTCCAAAATAAAAAAAAAACAGATTGGCCCTTTATAAATAAATAAACAGTAGTAGGTTTTATCGTCAGTTATCCAAGATTCAAAGCCATCTGTTTTTAAATAATTTCAGAAGAAAATCGTCAGATGGCAGTACCTTAACTACAACTGTAAGAATGTGTTCGTGTTTTGACCGAAGGTTCTTGGTGGAAGTTAATTATGGCATATTTAGAATGAAAAACAGTGTTTAATGTCTTCCACAGACTTTGAATTTAAATACGGCGACTAGTTTTCAGACCATTCGTTAGGCAAATACAATTGTTTTAAACATCATCGATGTTTTTTTATTGTTTTCTTAGTTTATTTTTTACTTTACGGGCTAATGTTTTCACTTGCTTCAACAACCCTCTGAACAATAGTTTGGTTTAATTTACTAGATTTGAGAGAAACAATAATATTTACTCTCTTAAAGTTTCTTTCTTTTTTTACAATGATATCATTAATATTTATCTTACAGTATACCTATATATACTATAAAATTTTCGATTAAACATAGCGTAAGGATCCTTTTCATTTCACAAGAGAATCAGCAAACGTTTGAAATTTTATTGTGAATTGTTTTATAATTTAGAAGAATTTGTGGGTTTTGTTTGAAACTGAACAAAGGGATTTCATTAAGATGGAGTTAATTAAAACTTCATTTTAATTTGTTTTCTCACTAATGTTTCTCATTTAACAATAGAAACGAAAGAATAAAGGAAATTTATAAACACAGTTTTATGTCTACTTTTC
The DNA here is from genome assembly GCA_963576895.1 of Ceraclea dissimilis. Lineage (NCBI taxonomy): Eukaryota > Metazoa > Arthropoda > Insecta > Trichoptera > Leptoceridae > Ceraclea > Ceraclea dissimilis. The sequence goes on from OY756361.1 coordinate 6,095,459, forward strand.
CTTTTTGAAGCTCCTAATGTAAACATTTGGATGTGACGTGGTTTTGTCCAGTGATGAGACACCTATGTATTCCCACGTCATTCACGAAGAATGGCGTAGGTATTAGCATCGATCGAAATAACGTATATAGTCAATGTTCGGTAATTGTAAAGATAATTCTTACACTGATTTTGCAAATGTCTTACGATCAGTACTGGAACTTTCTAAAGGTTTCTCACCCGAAACACGCAGATAAAATGCACACGAAAAACGACCTTATGTATATCGTCATAAGGGTCATTTTCCTAAAACATTTTATCTGCGTGTTTAGGGCGAGAAAGCTTACAAAGTACCCCCCCAGTTATAAGCTGTAGAGTTTGGGTGTTCATGTTTCAGTGTATATCTGCAGAGGTAACTAGACGAAATAATGTTTTTAACATTTGATACCATCAAGCAGGTTTTTAAATACAGCGGTTACTTTGGCAAACTATTAAGGGCATGGCACCAAGAATGACGTCACAGTCTTTTCCCACGGCATTAAGGTTCAAAATCGCGTGACAATCGCATGATAAAATGGTAAAAATAGCGTTTTTTCCATTTTTTGGGGTTAATTTTGCGTCTATCAAAAAACTTTTACGGTTATTCCCTAGATTTTAACGCATATTATCAGTACAAAAAAATACTCCGCGACTTTCGGGAAACGAGTTTCCGTCTTTCGGAAAAAAGGTCAGAGGTGTTTTTAATTATTTTTTTTGAGAAATCTATACAAGATATAAAAAATCTTTTACGGGTATTCCCTAGATAAAGGTTCAATACATCTACCCTATTTTGTTCCAAAGCATATTTAGTAACGGTTGTCGAGATAGAAGGTCTCCCGTTTTTACAAATTTTTGAAATGTCGGTATGCACACTCTTAATAGAAGAGTCGTCCTAAAGAAATGATTATCCTTTTAAAAATCCAAGCAGAAATACGAGTGAATGTGTTTCGTGTATCCGATATGATCCGTTATTATATTCATATAACTCTTCTGCCAGACATTTATAGTTATTGTTTACTAAATAATAACGTAGTGTAAAAGCATTTGCGCATAACTGTCACTCTGAATCACAGACAATCCATCTTATTTATATTTCAGAATTGTACATATTATGCTTTATTTAACAGTTACCTACAAGAATACAAGTGCAGGAACAGAAATATTTATAGATAAGAATGTTCTTCGCTTCGAAGTATACTTTCTGATTTTTGTGTCAGTGTATTGTAATAGTTGTATGGTGCTGTGTTGTATTCCTTGAATTGAATGGATGTTCTATTGCAGTCAGATTTTACATGAGCAAGACGAAGAGTAGATACTTTTCAATATTTGCAATTCCATAGGAATGGGGATATGCGATTTCTGTTTGATGTTTGATGCTGCAAGATATTTTATACAAGAAATAGTATCTTTTATGGCATCGTGAAAAACTGCATTCATAATATAGTGCTTCATACATTTTTATAAAGGTACAAAATGTCTGCGAAGAAAATAAACATACTCGTATCTATTTCTCAACACTTTGTAAATCATTAATTAAAATTTGGGTTTTTTCTTATCTTTCTTACTGCTGTCTTCATATAGAAAAGACGGGACCAGGAGTCTTCCCATATTTTGAATGAATACAACTTTTTATATATCAAGCATTCATAATTCTCTGTTAAAAAAATGAAATATATATTTTAATAGAAATATAAACACCTACATAAAATTAGATACCTGTTATGTATACATAGATAGCATTCAGAATATTTTCTTTATTGGAAAACTTTGATTGGTTAGAATATGAGTTATAATTTATTCCTTAAATAAAATAATAAATATAAAACCAAAAATTTACGTAAATATTTTTTATCGAATACGAAAAAAAACAACATAAAAGTATATGTTAGTAATTTTAAATTTTACCTATATCAACAAATATATTAAAAACTTTTTATATTATATACACAGCCATTTCGATAAAATATTCTTCTTTGCTATCTCATGTCGGTGGATGTTTGTTGATAATATGTTTCCAAAAGTTGGAAATTTGCTTTTCAAATTGTTTAGAAGTACGAGTAGGCATTTGTATTGGAAACATCTGACAAAAAATGACGTATCATAATATTTTGTATATCTTTACTTTCAAAAGGGAAAAAGAATGATAAAAAAACTTCGGTGTCAAGTTTTTTTCATAAAGATGTTGTAAAGGGCAAACGTCAAAACAAACTCCATCAATTCTGTCGAAAATATTATAGGAAACTTTTCAATAATTCAATTGTGAGAACTGTTAGCATATTATTTGGTGTTTTATTGATGGTATGGCAAAAACAAAACTACTATTAATCCGGTGAAATTAAACACAAAGCAGTCTCTCGATGGAAAGTTGTGGGGTAGTAGGGATTTCTTTCATTCTATACGTTTTTTGGGATGCTGAATCCGAATCCGAGGTTTGCCAACAAAATTTCGATGCGGAACATGGCGAAAAATACAAAAAATGGCGAAAATATTCGTTTTCTGGCGATTTCTTTATAAGAACTCGAAAACTGACAATTTTCGTAAGTTATTTTTCTACGCAAGATGAAAGTACGTAAAATTTACTACAAAATTGCCATATAATTTTTTTCTCTAAAATAAATAAGAACGGAGCTGTCAAGGTCCAAAAAATGGCTAAATCTTCTTATTGTTTTACATTACGAGAATCGAAAATGTATTGAAAAAGTTTACCTTGTTGCCTTCATAAGTAAATTTAGACAATTATTCTTTAAATTCATGAGTCATATTTTACCTCGTTGGAATCAGAAAACACAAAGAAAGCTATTAAAGAAATTTTTATTTAAAAATACCGTGAAATATTTGAGCTAGACATGTTTAAATAATTTTATTTAAAAATATAGTAATTTGTTTAGGCTAAAAATGTTTAAACCTTTTTAGCTTGAACACTTCACTATGTTTTTAAATAAAGTTTATCCTGAAACCTTTCTCCATATTTACTGATTCCAACGAGGTAAAATATGTATCATAAAGCTGAAGAATAATTGTCAAAATTTGGTGATAATCCGAACAAGGTGACCTATTCTCCATACATTTTCCATTTTCACAATTTAAAATAACAAGAAAATTTGGCAAATTTTTGGAGCTTGACAGCTCCGCTGCTAGTTACTTTAGAAAAAAAAAAAATATAATAAATTTGTAGGAAATTTTATGTGCTTTTATTCTGCTAAAAAGATGACCCACAAAAAGTTGATGGTTTTTAAGTTCAAATCCAGAATTCGCCAGGAAATGTTAATATTCGCCATTTTACCAATTTTTCGCCATGTTCCGTCACGAAATTTTATTGGCAAACCTCGGATTCGGATTCAGCACCCCAAAATACGTATAGAATGAAAGAAAAACAGACTACCCCACAACTTTCCATCGAGAAATCTAAAAGCACCGTATTATATTGAATGTTGCCTAAGATATATAATTTGTACTAATGTTTATAGCCATATGAAAAACTCTTGCTATTAAAGATATCTTATAGCTTCCTATTAATGCTAATGTTTTTTATGAACACGGTGGAAGTATGGTAAAAATCTTGATACATCTAAACTTACGAGTTTATTGTAAAAAAATGAATGATATGTTTTAATACAGTGAATATCTCAAACTTTCTAAATCTCTACATGTGAGAGAACGCACGTATTACAAATCAGACACATACTCGTAGGTACTCGTATATTCCTCGCATTTGTAGAGTGACATGAACGGTAGGAGTTTTTAATACTTCAGCCTTGGGGATGAGAACACAAAGCAAACATTATAAGATCACATTTCTAATAGAATAATATCAGTTTTCTTTTAACAGGTATTATTATGAATATATCATTATAATAGAAAACCTCAGAGACTGTACGTAAAAAAGGAACAACATTATCTTATTTTTAATAGGGGGGTTTCCTTTGATGTGTTTTATTATTCAAAGAACAGATAAAGAACCGTATGTATCAAATGAACATGAATATGTTACCTACTAATGGTATCAGGTTCTTTAGTGAAATATAATCATACGGGAAATCTTTTGAGTTTCAGTCGGCTTTCTGTTAGCCGTATTCTAAGTGATTCGAAGAAATACATACTTACTTTGTATAATATTTTATTAAAAGTACCGATATTCGTCCGTTTGTATGCGCAGGAATAGGTAATACTAAATTAATTCCTTTTTGGCTGTCAGTAAGTATAATACGAATACATTAACCTATGGACCTGAAGGTCGAATATTTCTATTCGCTAAGTTGCCTTTTAAAAGCATAACCTAATTATCCATTCAAATTTTCTTTGGGTTAATTGTATTATAAATCAGGGAAGTATAATTCATGCATAGAACCAATGAATATATTATGCTTTAATTAATTTAATGATCCTTTTTATGATTTGTTCAGTATAAGTCTTACTTGATATGGGAAATAATGACTTCGGCATTAATGTAGATACATTAAAATTACATCTTATTAAAGAAAATCATTGAGGTGTATTATTAAGGATTTGAACATTATATTCAACTACTCACTTAATGAATTAATCTAAATAATCTATAAGATTTATGCTATGGGATCATATTTTCTAAGACCCCACAATAATAAAGTAATTTCATACAAATAACTGTTGCAAGTTTGCTAGTAAAAAGTTTGCAAAAATCATAACATTTCGTCGATATCTTGAAACGACCCATCGGGTTCACGGTGTACTATTTTTCAAATGATTGGAATAAGCTTAGATTATTGAAGTACCTAATCAAATTATTTTTCGTCATGGAATAGGTGAAAAATAAAGAACGACCTATATTATTTTAATGTGGAATATCACATTGGACTGAACATAGAACCAACGAGTCCATATTACGGGAGCTCCACGTAGATACTCGGCTCTCCACAATATGCCAACAACGTATGCTTCGTCTTTTCGGACATCTATCAAGACGCGAAGAGACCAACCTAGAAAGAACGGTAATGCTAGGCAGTGTACAAGGCAGGAGACCGAGAGGCAGATCGCCGATGCGTTGGAGCGACCAAGTGAGGGCAGCCACAAACACCACTCTACACGAGGCCGCACATCTGGCCATGGATAGAGACTCGTGGAGGAGGATCGTCAACTGCGGGAATGAGAGTCGCGACCCTCAGTCATGAGGATATACGACACCAGCATCACGTGATAATAAAATAACTCGTACCTACTTTATATTAGCATAAATGAAAACCTTTATGATATTACATTATGAGTAAAAATATTAAAATTTAAGCTACACGGGTGGTTAAACATTCTCTAACAAAATTTATGAGGGTAGATTGGGTTGGGGTCTTAATTTAAAATGGTCGTGTGTGAAATGTGAATCGTTCACATTTTCTATTATGTAATATTGTGAGGTGTTCAAGAAATTTTATTCACAAGTTAGTTGGACAATTATTTTTTTGTTAACAAGTGCGATTACGATAGAAAATAATATGCTCCTATTTTTCCATTTTATGTGTTGTAGTTTTTGTTCGGGGTATCCGTGTTATACTTTCATGTGGTCTTGTCTTGCATTACGTAGGTACTTAGTCATCTTAAGGACTGAAGATGAACACTAGAACTAGACTTCATAAAAACAACACACATGTCACGGAACGAAAGCCACAACTCGAATAATTATAATCGTGAAACTCTACGCAATCATCCTGCCCTTACCCTTCCTTCCTCGCTTTCAAGTCTAATGAATCGTAAAATGTTCTTTAATGGAGAAGAATAGCAGTGTTGATGTTGCATTCAATTTAAGACAGATGATGTGTAGAGGTTTAACCTTGCAGGGTGGAAGACGTATACTCGTAATAAATAAATAAATATTTATGAGCCGCAGATCAAATATAAATAACAAAACTTATCAGACACAGAAGTACGCCAAAGGACGGACTTATTTCAAAAGCAACGTCTTACAGGAAACCCTAGAAAAGAAAAGAAAACTGATACATCATAATCATCATCATGACAGCCTCCCTGCGTCCATTGTAGAACATGGGCCTCCCCATCGACCTCCACAACTCCCTATCCTGGGCAGACCGCATCCAACCGCCTCCCGCAACTCGCCTTACATCGTCCGACCACCGTGCTTGAGGCCTACAAACACTTCTTCTGCCTGTTAAAAAACTTATACATATTTAAATAAATAAAATAAGTAAATACATACATGAAAACATACATACATACACACTAATATATATAAATAAATACCTTCTCGTACCTGAAGAAGAAGTTATACTCGTATCTACGGTACCTACAATAAGTTTCTCAAAATGAAATTGTGTAGTAAAATAACAAAAAAAAGACTGGTGGAAGAAGGCATTTGAAAAAACCCATTAAAATCTTATAAATACGAATGGTTTTGCGAGAGATCAACATACAGGAAAAAGTTTTTCCTTTCCTTATTTTAAACAGTGCTGTATTCAGAACGTATAAATGTTTTGAGATTGCCGAGGTATTTCATTTTCTATAAAATATAATTTTAACAGGTTGCGTTGAACCACGTTGCTGATAGGTATATTTTTTTTTTTGCGAAATAGTTAGAAACTGTTTTTTTTTTATTTATCTTCCACCGTCCTTCGTTGAAACACGAAAAGTCACCAAGTTTTTGTGATATGAGTTCATGAGTCCATTACCATTCCTAATGATCTGACAGAAAATGTATTTATGGACGAACTATAAGAGCTTGGTAACATTATACTTGATAGTGTCTTATGTGGATACTGGAGATAATAAGGTATGTTTAATTAAGGCATCTGCTGTACGTGTGCCAGCGCACTGATTTAGAAGAGACCATTGTTATATGTCTGGTCCGTGTTTTGTGAATGTCTGATAATACACTCGTACTTGTCGGAGAAGGCCTCCTGTTCTTTTGGACGGCAACATGACTGGTGCCGTCCATGTGCATAGGTATGAGAAATAAGCCAGATGCGGTGATATTTCAGTAAGGGGATGGATAAAGAAACTTTTCAATTTGAAACATATTCCCGTGATATTATGTTTGACAAAAAAGTATGTTTGTGGGCGGTGAGGTTAAGAGTATGCATACCGACATTTCAAAAATTTCTAAAAACGGGAGACCTTGTATCTCGACAACCGTTACTGAATATGCTTTGGAACAAAATAGGGTAGATGCATTGAACATTTATCTAGGGAATAACCGTAAAAGATTTTAAAAATATTTTACTTATAGATTTCTCAAAAAAAATATTGAAAAACACCTCTAACCTTTTTTGAGAAAGACGGAAACTCGTTTCCTGAAAGTCGCGGTGTAAAATTTTTTTTCGTACTGATAATATGCATTAAAATCTAAGGAATAACCGTAAAAGTTTTTCGATAGACGCAAAAGTAACCCTAAAAAATGGAAAAAACGCTATTTTTACCATTTTATCATGCGATTTTGAACCTTAATGCCGTGGGAAATGACTGTGACGTCATTATTGTTACCAAGCCCTTAATCGGCGTATATAATATATTACCAAGTAAGTATTCAAATATATATGTATGTAGTTCCAGATGCTAATGGTATTTCAACGGGAAAGTTTGATACTAAAGTCAATGAAAAAATTGAATCAATAAACTTGCTTTCCCAAAAACATACGTTATTTGTCAGGTAAGTTACTCGTATACGAAAAAATTAAAGGTACTCTGTGATGATTATTTGCGTAACACGTTAATCTAATGTGGTTCTGTCGGAAGCTGGGTTCGTCAGGCGCTCGCCAATCAATCGAAGGAGCACGAATTACTCCACTTCACGACACAAGCTTTCCTTAAGATGTACTGGGGTTTCCTGTATGCATTTGAAGATAGTATTATCAGTTACTGGAACTACGTATAAGGAAGGTGAAGGGCCGGACACAGAGAGGTGGTGTGGTAAGTAGTGAAACTGCTTGTCTAAGAGTGGATGGAGATGAGATCATAATAAAAAAAAAGTTTAAACGTCCGTGAATTTTCGCGGGTACTTATGTGCCATCTAGTAAATAATAAAATTTGAAGGCTTACAAAATTTCGTTTTGCTAATTAGGGACGTAAATAGGCTCTTTAAATTCCCAGATGTTTTATTTTTTTCACAATTAAGTAAGGAGCCTATTAAGAGCTTAGATAAGGTTTGAACCGAAAAATTTGATCAATTTGAGGGTATTAAATGAGACAGAATTGAACATTATGGATATACAGGAATTTTCTTATTAGATAATAAATATTTACGAGCTCTTTTGTCTTCTTTCACATTATGCGAGCAATGTCAAGTTAAAGAAGAGAAAATATTATTTTTCATAAGTTTGATTAAAAAATCTCACAAAAGCCTTCTCGTATTATATACTTGGATTAATGTGCGGTCCAAAAGTAGTAAGCCGGATTTCATTTTTTATGGGCATAAATAAATGCCCAAGAAAATCCTCATAATGAAATACCTTGTAGTTCATTTTTATCACCTTCCATACCTTTCTTTTATACTTTTATTAAAAGTTTTTCTCTCTTCTATGTCTATACCTTTTGTTCAAATACTTAATATTTACAAAAATAAACCATAAATGTACGGGTAAACGTAAAAAGGTTAGCCTACTACTACCCACACACGTACCTCTCCGTTAATAATATAAAAACCAGCGTTCCTCAAAGTAGTGGTCCGCGAGAATATTTTGGTGGCCCGTAGGGAAATCTGATATTAACTTGAATTATTTTTGATTAACAAATTTTTATTCTTGTTAAGCGTTGGATTTTTTCTACAGCCGTAGTAAATACATTGAAGTATTCCCACAACAGTATAGAAGAATTAAGGATGAACATTGTCGGGCTTACGACCGACCTCGGCTGGCTTAAGTGATCACTTTACACTCGAGAAACATTCGCCATTTCCGGGGTGAACTGAAATAGCGAATGTTTCTCGAGTGTAAAGTGATCACTTAAGCCAGCCGAGGTCGGTCGTAAGCCCAACAATGTTCATCCTTAATTCTTCTATACTGTTGTGGGAATACTTAAATTTGATATTGTTTGAATTTTCTAATCCACAACAAGCCTTACCTGAAAAAATCTGAATCTCGTAACACGCATAGCTCGCTGCATTTTACATGTTTTGTTTTACACCCGCCTTATTTTACACTCATCTCGGACTCGTTTGACCACGTTCAAGCCGTATACATAACATATTATCATTTGCTGGGGAAAAAGTGGGGCTTAGGTGTTCTGGGTGTCGGGAAAAAAATGATACAAAAGTAATCCAATTAACACTATTGTATAAAATTTCACCTCAGGCGCTAAGTTATTAGAAACTCTACGGAGAGGGGAGGAATGGTGGTCCGCTGGACAAAGATTATGAATTTAGAGGTCCGTGAGCCAAAAAAGTTTGGCGACCGCTGGAAAAACTACGTAATGTAGGTACACCGCAAAATGTTTATATCTTCTCATGTACGACTTAAAACAAATGAATACTAAAAAATATCAAAAAGATTTAAATTTCATATAACTACCTAGAAGTTGTAAGGATTACCTTAATAATTTCATAAATATCGTATTTTTAAAAACAGTAAGACCTATTACATTTGAGGATATAGATCTTAAACTACATATTATAACGTTTTACCCCCCCTTATAAAGTAAAACTTGTGTTAAGGGGGAGGAGTATCCCGTAATTATCAGGGTTTGAAATATTATAATATTATTACATCATAACCTACACAGTAGGTATCAAATAAACAATAATAACATTAATAACTAAATAACATAATCCACACAGCTACACTGCTGTAGGTACCTACTCATTGTAGAGGCACCATTCTTACAAACTATTTCAGCAGCAGTACAAACCTAGTATCAACTATTAAAGTAATACAAACTCAAAGACTTTCCTGGGGCCTGAGTCAAACTACGAAATGTCACGGAAACGTTTTTGGGGTGGATATCTCACCCAAATATCACATCGTCATAATTTATTATACAGCCTATTGTGGGCTCTGGCTTCTTCTTCCAATAAGCGTCTTCGTTTCCTTTCATCCTGGAATGCATTCCGACTATATATATATATTTTTTTTTCATACCTACATATATCTTCTTCTTCATCTTTGATCTGTCCACATCAGAGCTGTGTTCTTTTTGTCACTCGCCTTTCTCACCCACTGTTCACCATATACGAACTGTTTACGTACTATTAACGTTGTCAGACCATGTCTTGACCCTCTGTGGTCTCCTGACATCTCTTTTATTTGCTCATGTTCGCATTAAGTCTCTGATATCGAATAAGAAATTGGACGCAGATAAAATGAAGAGTCTTGCAGGACATACTATAACAAGAAAAATTGATAGTACTACGTATGTACTTTTATATAATAGTTCGTGTATAATATAATAATGTACTAACTACTCGTTCCTTTTCAATTACTTTCAATTTGACATTTCTCAATTTCTGACATTATACAAAAATAATAACTTCGATAGCATATAGAGAGAAATATGATGAAAAAATACAACATTAACATTACAAACAGAAAGAAATAATAAAACAAAAAACGAACGAAATATAATATTCCACGATTACTGCATATTCGTATAACGAAATGTCAAATAAAAATATGATATACGATATTATTGTAATACGAAGTTATTCTGTGGCGCACAGTACACACGTCCATAATGATACACTCGTATCAAAATAACCATAACAGAATAAATTTTTAGCGCGCACGAAACAAATAATAAAAAGTTATGATTGTCAATCAACTATCGAAACGTTTGGGAAAAAAGAAACGACACGAGTTCTCGTTAGAATTCCGCCACGTTATGTATTGGTGAATTTCTCTGAAATACCCGACAGTGTAATCGACGTAAAATATAGGAATATTTAACGAACACAAAATATGGTAATTTTGATACACGCCAAAGCTAAAAATTCAGGATAGGTACCTAATACATACACTCGTATATCAATGAAACAAGAAGTGTACCTGCATATGGGGTAGTTTGACATTCTATTTTCTCTGCATAAATATCAAGTTAGATAGATTGAAACTGCCTAAAAATGTATTGGACAAGTTATCGATCTTCAGAAGAGAGCTAAAGGCGCCTTCCTACGGTGTGTGAATTTGGATTTGTACGTGGATTCACACACCGTGGGAAGAGTTGCGTCCGTAAATCTACAGACGCTTTCATAGCGATTCGTATGGCGGTACGTTATATTGCAGACGTGCACAGATCGTGGGAAGTAGGTTGCCTGTGAATCTACAGACACGCCTTGATCAATCCATCTAATCCATAATATTCGAGGATCATCACGAACGATCACTATTTTTTTTGGGTAAATAATCAATGATATTTAATTATTTTATGCATTTCTGGCATTATATTGTTACAATATTGTGGAGGAGGCCTACGAATGTTCAGGAATGAATGGATAGAGGTTTAAAAGAAGATTAATTAACATAGCTTGGGTCAGATAAGTTAGCTTAAAAATCTTCTAATTCACATATGATAAATCTTTTCGAACCTTTTGGTATAAACATTGTTGCATTCTAAATTGAAATGTTTTATTTTTGTAATTCTAGGTACGACTTATTATTAATCGATATCAATTTTTAAATTAGCGATAGACTTTTCTGGTATATACCGTGAAAATATACAATTCTTCGTTGAATGGACCCTTTTCATATCCTGAAAAAATAAAATCTACCACCTTCCTACCGTTACAATATACATGGTGTTATTTTCCGGATGTAGAATAAGTATTTCATAGCCAAGAATGGAAAAACATGAAAAAAGGTATGGTCTGATAGAAATAGCTTTAGAGCTTAACAGCATTGATTTTTCATTATAGATTTTTTGGTGATATCTGTAAAAATATAGTGAATCAATTATACATGTCGTACATGAAAATTCTACTCTTTGGAGCAAGTTATTGACATTTAGAATATATTATTATTTCTAAACAGGATGTTGTAGGTAAACCGTAATGTTTTAAATCTATTTTAAATTGTTAAAAAAAACATTTATTTCAGCAGTCGTGTGGGTTATACAGTGATATAATGAATTTCTGAGGAAAAACTGTTTGGTTTTTGCAATTCACTTCAGGTAATGTGTATGAATAAGTATACCTATGAACCTGCCGAATGTCTACTAACCTTTATGCGAGACGTTCAACATATTGCATGATTATGTACCTAACCTAGTTTAATTATTATATTTAGCATATTTGTCATTTTCTAGATTTTTTTTTGTATCATATTTACCTACCTACAGTCTGTCAAAAAAGAGTTGGTGTTCGATGAGGGCGCCACATGTAGCTTTTTGGCAACCATAATGGCAACACTTGTATAATTTCCATACAAGCAGCCTCATTGCCAGCAAACAAAATTGTAGTTCCAATTTAATCCGCCACAAACTCTTTTTTGACAGACTGTAAATTGTAAGTTGTGTTTTATGGTAATAAAGTATCTAAATTGTTAACTATTATAGGCCATACGGCCGTTGAAGAATGAATAAATAAATTAATTTTAAAAAGAAGTCTTTTTAACAAGATAACTCCCGATAATTACACCCTGTATTTACGTAGGAGTAGCACGCCGTAAATAGCAACAACTGTATAATTTACTCAGGATTCAATTCGCTCGATACAAATGATATTCAAACATATTTTATCCGTCTGATACGCTTGTCAAATTACAAAGGAAATTAAAAACAGCGGAAGAAGAAATAACGAATGCCTCTCGTTTTTTTAATAAATTACTAATAGAAATCATTCCCGCTAGGTTGTTCTTACAGTGAACACGTGCATCGTGTTGTCGTATCGTAGTAGTGCTTTGTGTTTCTTACAAGAATATACAAGTTGGAATCAACATTATTATTTTCGTATTTTAAAAATCATTAAGGGTGATTGGTATCCCCTATTTTTGTTTTTCCATTTTATTTTAATTTTTCTTTTTTTATATTACCGTTTTATATTTTATATTATTAGTTTTGTACGACGGCTGAGTGGCGGGGGCGATGGAGGGTTCGTTGGAACCCCCCGACCCCAGAAAACGGGGGAGGCCGTGTGATGTGTCGGCGGAGGACCCCTCCGCACTTAAGAATCCAAGACCCAATCCGATTGCTGACTCGCTAAAATATAGTAATAGTTCTCCAGGACCGTACATCGTCTTCGTACAGAGCAATGTAGAGGCAAAGCCGCTACATTCTATGACCTTTGGCAGTATATTGTTTAAAAATAAGGTCGATGGAATTTCCCTGGGTGGAGTGCAAGCAGAGGGCCGCAACAAAATTTCTATAAAATTTAATTCACCTGCTTCAGCAAATAACTTTATTTCTTCTACTTTCATAATTGAAAATAATTTAAAAGCTTATGTGCCTTCATTTAAGGTTACAAAAATGGGTTTAATTAGAAATATCTCCACGGACTTCGAGGTGGAAGAGATATGCGCTAATCTGGCCGTTCCTGGGAATATGAAAGTGTTAAAAGTGCGAAGGTTAAATTATAAGGATTCCACGACTGGATCACCAGTGTGGAAACCTTCACGCTCCGTAGTGGTAATGTTTGAGGGACAAACCCTCCCTCAAAATGTTTACTTCTACCACAATTCACTAAAAGTAGAACAGTACATATTCCCTACTATATTGTGTTACAACTGCTGCAGATACGGGCATACGAAGAATATGTGCCGTTCCACACCTCGTTGCTATAAATGTGGAGACTCTCACGCTAGCGAAACATGCTTAACAGTTAGTCGGTCCTGTGTAAATTGTAAGGGCAAACATGCAGCGTCAGACTTAAACTGCCCTGAGTTTACGAGGCAGAAAAACATCAAACACTCAATGGCGATGGATAACATTTCATATAAGCAAGCGTCTATTATTCACCCTCCTGCTATTGCAAGCTATGCCGAAAAAACTGCTTCAACCCCTGTCGTAGTCAGTTACTCTCGTCCAAGGTCACGCTCTCCTCGTAAATCTCCTCCAACGACACCATCCATCGATTTGAAAAACCATAACGCACAACTTTTTTACACAAACGGTGAGATCCCACACTCAAAAAATGGATGTGCTCTCCCAGGTCCGTCTAATTCATTGGATGTACCTACTTCTTATTCCGAACCTTCGAGTGATATTCAATCCACCATAAATTTAATTACTCAACTTCTCCTACAAATTTTGTCCTCATCTAGCCTACCGTCCAACGCTGCATCAATTATTCCTTTGTTACAAAATTTAATTATTCAAAATGGCCCCTATCAATCTAAGTAACAAATTAACCGTACTTCAGTGGAACAGCAGGAGCGCTGTTGCACATAAAATCGAACTTCTTCATATCCTTAATTCTTATAAAGTATCAATTGCGGCTATCTCTGAGACATGGTTCGATCCTGGCTCCGAGTTTAGAGTCCCAGGATATTCAGTTTTGCGCGATGATCGCGCAGACGGCTATGCTGGTGCCGCCTTACTAATCTCTTCTAACCTCCCTGTATCTCAAATCCCCCTTCCTCAAAATAATAATTTTCAAATTGTTGCAGCCTTAATATCGAATACGATCTTCGTATCAGTGTATATCCCACCGAGAACAACAATCGATCTGAATTACTGGAATTCAATCTTGCCTCTATTTACCCATCCCTATTATATTCTTGGCGATTTTAACGCTCATTCCACTTCCTGGGGTAATCAGCGCAATGATTCTTACGGCAATCGAGTGCTGGAATTTGTTGACGATAACAATTTGTGTATTCTGAACGACGGTTCCCCCACTCTTGTTCCTCTACCCAATCAACAACCTAGCGCAGTGGATTTATCTATATGTACTCCCGACCTTGCTCCACTCTCTCAATGGTCAGTCCTAGAGGACTCCCACTCTAGTAACCACTATCCAATTATTATGATTGTTGATAGGAATATTGAAAAATTAACCTCTCGCTGGAGTCAAGTTAGGGGCTACAATACCAAACGAGCAGATTGGAGCCTCTTTGGGGCGCAAGTTGAGGAGGAATTGGATAATCTGTCTCTAAACGAATCCCAAAACTCAATCAATGAATTACCTGAAGTCATATGTTCAATTTTTAAACGCTCCGCAGATGTTTCGATTCCAAAGAAAAGATCAGGTTTTAAAGTAGCCAACTCCCCTCCATGGTGGGATGAGGAGTGCTCTGAGGTTATAGTCAAAAGAAAAGAAGCAATGAGAACTTACAGAAAAGATATGAACCAGACGAATTACTTGAATGTCAAGAAGGCGCAAGCTAATGCGAAACGAACTCTAAGAAGAAAGAAAAGACAAGGTTGGAAGAATTTTTGCGAGTCACTGTCCCCTGCTGCTCCTATCGGTAGTGTCTGGGAATCCATAAAAAGATTTCGTAGATCATTGTCTTCAGTCGTGAGTCACTCTCAGCATAAATTATGGCTCGATGGGTTCGTGGACAGATTGGCACCTCCCTACGTGCCACATATCCGGGAATTACCATCTCCAGCATCTCTACCTCTTGGAATATCAGAAATAGAATCACCTTTTAGCTATGACGAACTTCTAGCGGCTATTAAATCCGCTGGAGACTCATCCCCTGGTATAGATGATATTCCTTACTCCTTCTTCCGCAACGCTCCAGAAAGACTTTTGTCATTACTATTGAAATTATATAACTCAGTTTTAAAATCTGGGTCAGTTCCACCAGAGTGGCGAAGACAACTGATCGTTCCTATCCCGAAACCAGGAAAAGATCCTGATCTAAGTTCATCATATCGACCTATAGCTCTCTCTTCGTGTTTTGTTAAAATTCTGGAACGAATGTTGAAGTTAAGACTGGAGTGGCATATAGAGGGTAATTCTTTGGCCCCACCATGGCAGTTCGGCTTTCGCAGGACATATTCATGTATGGACAATATCTCAACACTCGTATCTGACGTACGCTTGGCCCATACCAAGGGGTCAACGGTTGCATCGGCTTTTTTGGATATCGCAAGCGCGTATGATAATGTTTTACTTCCTACTCTTCAAAACAAATTACTAGATCTAAACATTCCGTGCTCGATTACCAGGCTGATCTTTAATATATTATGCGAAAGACAGATCGTGGTTCAGGATTCTTCTGGAACATATACAAGAACTATTTATAAAGGCCTTCCACAGGGATCAGTCCTAAGTCCTATATTGTTTAACATATACACCGTTGATATTCAAATATTTATCCCATCTAACTGCCAGATCCTACAATATGCGGACGACTTCGTTTTGTACTGTAGTCACAAGTCCATCACCACTGCTGTATTTAATTTAAAAAGAGCCATTCTAGCAATGAAATCATGGACCGAACACAATGGTTTGGACCTTTCCCCTTCCAAAAGCCAAATTGTGATCTTCTCCAGAAAACATAAAATCCCTGATATTTCAGTCGTAATTGATAACTCTGAAATTCCGATTCAGGATCATGTAAGGTTCCTCGGCGTCTTCTTACAGAGAAAATTGTCTTGGAACATACATATTGAGCACGTAATTAAAAAATGTGAAAAGGGAATTAATGTTCTTCGATCTATATCGAGAGTATGGTGGGGTTCCCACCCTTCAACAATGAAACTTCTGTATAATGCCCTTGTAAGAAGTCACCTAGATTACGCTGCTATCGTCTTGGAGCCCTTACCAAATTATCTTACTCTTAAGTTAGAGAGAATTCAGTCCAAGTGCCTTCGTCTTATTCTGGGTGCGATGCGTTCTTCACCCATCGTTTCTCTACAGATGGAGTGCAACCAAATGCCTCTATCGCTTCGGAGAGAATATCTCTCTTACAATTATCTTATAAAACGAATAAACAACCCAACTCATCCAATTATAGCTATTCTTAATCGTCTTCTCATTTTATGTAATGAACATCGATTCTGGCGTAACAAAGCCCCGCCTACTTTGGTAAAATGTCTCTCATATTTCAATGCAAACTTTACCATCTCTTCTAACGCTGTCCCTCCTCTCTTCTCAATTTCATTCAATGCAGCAGTGGCTATTCCAACTATTCTCGAGTCCGTAGGACTAGGATTAGACAGATCTATAAAGTGGACTGACCCCTCCTTCGTGAATCAAAAATTTTGCTCAGAAATGGAGTCCAGATGGCCAAACCACATCCAAATTTTTACCGATGGTTCAAAGTATCAGGATAGATGTGGCGCCTCGTTCATTATTCCCTCCTTGCGAGTGGAAAAAAAAGTTAAATTGTCATGTGAATTTTCAATCTTCTCGGCCGAATGCGTCGCTCTGAGAGAAGCATTAACGGAAGTAATAAACAGATCTATTCCACAATCTATTATTCTGACAGATTCACTTAGATTGGTCAAAAGACTTATGAATAACGGCAAGGCTTGTCCTTTGGACGATTTATATTCATCGATAAAGCACCTATTTTATATCGCAAAAAATCGTAATATTGAAATAGTTGTGGCCTGGATACCATCTCATGTTGGAATAAAGGGAAACGAAATTGTGGATTGCCTGGCCAAGGAGGCCTGTGACTCGGGATATACCATACCCACTCTCAGTCCGAGCTTCAACGACAGAAAACTAGTTATAATTAAGGAAATAAACAAAAGCTGGGAAGTCGCTTGGAGAGAATCGATTGCCGGATCCCATTATAGACGTATACAGTCAGAGTTTCCCGGAAAGCCTTGGTATGAAAGAAATGCGTATAAGAAAGTGGAGATATCTCAAGTGTGTAGAATGAGAATCGGCCACTGCTGTGTGGCAGTTCATCTGCACAGAATCAAAGTGTTTGCTTCCCCCATGTGCGAGTGTGGAGAGGAAGAGGAATCCCTCAATCATGTATTTTTCAACTGTCCGTTAATTGATAACTCTCTGTTTCTGGAGGAGATTAAGGAACATTGTACGACTTTTCCTTTGAGTATCGAATACTTATTATCCACAAACTCTCCTCGTATATACCACAGCATTGTCAACTGCCTTAAACATAATGACAGGAGAGTGTGAGTATATTATTGATAATGTAATAGGATGTTGCCCCGATTTAAATCTTTTAAACTTGTAGCATAATAGAATATTGTGTATGGCATAAGTCACTCGTTGACGGGTGGATTGCCGTTAAAAAAAAAAAAAAAAATACTAATAGAAATATATTGCGTTTAAAAATTGTTTTGTTTTTCAACAAAATATTCTATAGGCAGGTTACTGGGGCCTGAGTCAAACACTAAGCATGCCGGAAACGTTGGATCTTTAACGTGTAACGTTAGCGTAACACGCTTCCGTGTATTGGCTCAGGCCCCTAATCACTTTCAGAGGAGTTTAGCAGGTGTCAAAGTTCTCGGTTTCAATCCATTCAACGTGAAGTTGTATGTAAATCTTAGTCTTGTAGGTATTAGTAGGCCCAAGTTTGACGCATCGGTGGTCTATCTCTCCACTTAGAAACGAATTCTGATCAGACAAACAGACACACAAAAAGCTTACTGTGAAGTGTACAAAATGTAGTTCAGTTTGTGTTAGGTATATCGATAAGTCCAGATTCACTTAAAAATATTTTGTACTAACGCCGCATCCCTTGCACGATAGACAGAGAGAAGAGAATGTCACGCTCAATGTCACATATCTTTGCTTCTGTCTCATTAGTTTACAAATTCTGTTGTTTTATTTTCAAGCCAGCTTCTTATCTTTAATTTTTTTAACAACTCTACAAAGTAAATGTAAATAAGCGCGGAAGAATATACCGTGCAAGATAATATGCAGCGTTTTAAGTAACATAATAATATTATATAATATGACAGCGAGAATAACAAAGAAGAAAATGTAATATTATCTTTCAAATTTTCACATGGAAAAAATTTCATTACGCGTGCCATAAATTTAGGAGGGATACAAAATTGTCTCATGCAATTTGCGACTCTCGACAATGTAGGCACAGAGTACTTCTATCTACGTTGGTACAATACGCCGAAAAAATGTATAGGGAAATTTCGTAAGATAAGATCTCTTGTCTCTGCATG
This sequence comes from Ceraclea dissimilis, assembly GCA_963576895.1. Classification (NCBI taxonomy): domain Eukaryota; kingdom Metazoa; phylum Arthropoda; class Insecta; order Trichoptera; family Leptoceridae; genus Ceraclea; species Ceraclea dissimilis. The sequence goes on from OY756361.1 coordinate 6,114,427, forward strand.
TACGTAGATATATTATTTCCTAAGAAGATTTTTTTGCTCCTTTATAATACGGAGTTTCATTCCTTGTCAAGGGCAATTTATTTCGCGTCGACTTTCACACTTAACTTTATTATATCGCAATATTACATTTTCGAGGTATTTTTACTTAAAATATTGTCCATAAATAAAAATATAATGGGAGACTTTATCATGTCACCCAGGGTGATAATCTTTATTGGGTATAACGTAGTCAAGTAATGTTTTCATATGAATTTTTACAGGTACGTGGAATATGCCTTACATCGAGGAGATAGTTTAATACGAGTATGTAGGTAGAATAACATTTTTAGAATTTACCCACCTGTCTATAATGTTTTCGCATAATTGGATTAATTTAAACCAGGGGTGATAAATAATACGCTCACTTCAGAAAACTCGATGAAAGAAAGATTACAATGAAATGTTTAATCAAGAAAAATATGTGCAGTACTCAATAACAGGTCGCGTGAGCACATTTTAGGCACGTGGGCTTACTTAAGCCCAATGGAAATAGTTCCTTTACTGTACACTTTTTTGAAAGAACTGTTAAAAATCACGTTATTTCCGCTTCAACACTGCAAGCGTGGAGCGTCGCCAGGTATAGTATTTGGGCGAGGTGGTCGACGACTGAGTAACACTGGACGTATGTCAGGACCATGGCCTAGAATAGACCATGACCAATAGAGAGTTGAAGGAACAAATTATGGTGATGATTTCTGCTTGCTTCGCAAGGGACGTGGTTGTTAAAAGGGATAAATTGATATATAATACACAAATGGCGGCACTAATCTAAATCATTAGGTTTATAATATAGAAGAAATGATAGTCCTTCATTTTTATCCTTGTAGCAGCTACTTTTATACTTAAAAATGTAATGGCGTGTTCTATTAAAAGTAATGTGGGTATATATATATATATATATACTCATTGCTCAACCCATCTCGGTTGTCATGTGAACTAAGTGCGAAGATAAATTGACTAAATAGATTTGGAAGTATGTAATGATATTCTGATGTCGCTCCAAGAATGATTGATATGGTCTTAATAATTCCGTAAAGTATTTTATATAAATTGTAGGTACATAAACCCGCCCTGGGGAGGTTCATGTGTTAGTATGAAAATATATGAGCTTGTAAAATGTATGTAAAAAAAACAGTTTTTTCTTGGTAGGTATGTAAACGGTATTATCCTTAATTAAACATTATCGTAACTACTAATTTGGTCTAGTGATCTGGAATGCCTTAAATAGCATAAATATTAGGTAAAAAAAAATTAAGTGCTGTTTTTCTACCGTCCGTTTTATTTACCCAACTTTATTTTTTCGTATTAAAAGTCTGAGTTATTATTTTGAACACGAGCTGTTTTTATTAATTTTAATCCTATTTGTCGATAGTTAATTTATTTAATAATAAATATTACCAACAACAACAATGTTTCTTAACCTTTCCGTCTTTTTTTTTTTTGTAGACCAATGGTCAATTTTTTTCTGTATCTCAGCTGGTTTCCACTACTGCGTCGAATCCTAGGCGCAATAATTCAGTCTTTCTCTACCTACATAATATGAAAATTTTGCTTGATCCCAGACAATCAAAATTCTATGAAGTATTGCTTTAAAAATTTCTAAGAAGGGTTCCATCATATTCTAAGAGACTATGAAATTTGGGGCACGAATTTAAAACATAACGTTATCTAAAAAAATCTTAATTTTAAAACCCTAGCTATAATGACAAAAATTACGGTAATAACATAATTATTTTGACGGTACTTGGTGAGAAAACTGTATTTTTTTAACTCAGTTAGTATAAATGTTGATTTCGTAAGTAGATAAGCAGATATAAAATGTGCTTTTAAGCTCGCGTATGAGTACATCAAATAATATGCTTTTAAACATAAAAGACGTTTCATAGCTTATCGTGTAGTAGTCTACTGCGACGCGACATCATCCTCCGTATTTTAAAGGTAATCATGGGGAGAAAGATGTAACGTTTCCATCTTACTTAAACGAAATTATGTGTAAAATTTTATTACACAGTGCTTCAATATTTAGGTAGATCCTCGACATGTGATACAACCATTCAAAAGCTTTTAAATAATATATGAGATTTTTACTATACATAGTATTCTTATGGTATGAGTCGTCGTTATTCCTCCATAGAAAACTATTACAAGAATGAGTACACAATAAAACTTACACATTTGCTTTACTATCTATGGAATCTGTAACTTCTGAAGAGGTACCTACTTATTTAAAATTTCTTTATTAGACTATTTGATGAATTAGGTGTTAACATTCCGACATTACAATGGTTATATCGTATGACATTGGAGATATAAGAATCAGAGATTCAGGAGTAAGGGTTCAGGAGTCATTCGGGAAATTAGAGCATTTAAGAACGATAAATAGGAGAAGAGTCCCCCAGGACAATCGATTATAGTGATGTTTGATAATCATACTTTATCAATCTTTTAAGAGTTATTCGAGTTTCTACCGATTACTAATAACAGCTGCTACCAATAAATAACGCTACAATATACTTACCAGTACTAAGAATCTGATACGAAGTTTAATTTATATGCTTCGGATAATGTTTCACATTAATAATTTAACTGGCAAATTCCTCATTGGAACGCGGAAGATATTTAAAGATAAGGTTAATCTTCTCCTAAGGGAGAATATGGGGTCTAACTTGTTAAAGTTCAATTAACGTTATTGAAGAAATTCGTATTATCATACTCGTGGAAACATCGTTAAAAACTCATTACCTATTTTGGCATTATTAAGTGAAAACCAATTTTTGTATTGTAACGTAAAATGTAATCAACCTTTACAAAATTCCACCCTCTGATATTTTTTCCACATTCTTTTTTAGCCCTTGTTCTTTTTTTTATTTTATTAATTTGCTTTTAATATATCCGGAAATTATGGCTGCAAGATTTGAACACGTTGGCGTTAAAAAAGTGATTTTTCATAATTAATTATTATTTAAATTTACCCTAAATAGGTATTTTATATTCACCTTTTTTTATCATTACTGCTTTCATAGGTACTCTGTGATTTTATATAATGTAGGTTTGAAACGTTGAGTCATATTTTTATTAGATAAGTAGGTACGTTAACCTCAGTATTTGTGATGTTTTGATGTTTTGTAATTTCTCGCTTTTATCCATACGCCCTTTTCGTCGCTTTTTCTCATAGTTTTAGTAATATTGTATCAATAAGTCATGATAATATGATTTTAAAATATATCTTGGTGGATTTAACGGAGGAAATGACTGTAAATTCTTGATTTGTTTGCATTCTCCCTGGTTATTCACGGTTTACGGCAAGTTCGTCTAAAATTAACTGGTCTAAAATCAATTAGTCTAAAATCAATTCGTCTAAAATCAATTCGTCTAAAATCAATTCGTCTAATTATCAATTCGTCTAAAATCAGTTCGGTCAAAATCAATTTGCCTAACGACCAATTCGTAGATTTCAGACGAATTGATTTTAGACGAATTGATAATAATAATAACATATTTATTCTTTCAAACTCAAAGAGACACATAATATATGATACAATTAAATAAACAAAAATATATATATAGGTAAAATCTCCCCTCAGAATTGAGCAAAGCTCGTGCTCTGAGGGGAAGCTCGTTTCCAACAATATCAGCAATACAAAAATTAAAAAATACATACATACGCACACACGATACAATAAACAATAACAACAAGGAAGATATGTCAAACAAACCAATAAAGTGCCATCAAGAGCAAGACTTAAAGAGTGGCATAAATTAAAAAAAAAGAAAAAGTACAAAACAAAATAAAAACAAACGAAACATCAAAACACAATAAAATAAGACAAAATGAAATAGAAGAGAATAAAAAATAAATAAAAAAAAAAAAATAAAACAAAGTAATATAAATCAGTGCAAACCAAATAAATAAAATGAAAAAAATCATTTAATCTGCTTCTTTATGTCGGATTTGAACTTAAGGTAGTCATTAGTTCCATCACACCTACTCCCAGCATTCAAGGCATTATAAAACTTCACTCCCAGAAAGGAGTAATGATGCTGGGCTGTAGCGGTTCTATGGAGGGGTATAGTTAGCATGCCTCTCGTGCGTGGTCTAGTGCTCACATTTCCTCCAGGATGTACATTGAGCAGGAAATAATCCTTAAACGTCTGGCAGAGTGCTCTTCGTTTGAATAAGACATCCACATTAGGAACCGGAAAATCTCTAAACAAATCCAACGTCGGATAATCTCTCGGCTTTCTCAATATTATTTTAATTATCGACCGCTGGATCACTCTCAACGGTGACAGTGTTGTCTTGAATGTTCCGCCCCACCCAACAATGCCATACTGGATCACCGACTGGGCCAGCGCATAATACACCATTTTCAAAGCCGCAAGCCTTAAGACATCTCTCAGCCTATAAAATATGTAAAAAATCTTTCGAAGCCGGTCAACCGTTTGCTGAATGTGATCTCTCCATCTCAAGTTGGCATCCAGAGTAATTCCCAGGTACTTGACAGTCCTAGAGCGCACAATCTGTGTACAATTTGGATTTCCACAATTCGGGGACTGGTTGCAGTCCCTGTCATGAATAGTCACTACTAAATTTTCTGGGTTACTTCTATTATTCAAAGCAAATGGGATATAATATGTTTTTTCAGAGTTCAATGATAATATATTGTCGTCGAACCACTCCTTCAGGTCTGTCATTTCTTTGTTAGCTGTTCGCGTAACATCGTCCCACGAGTCGCCCTTAACGATCATCACTGTGTCATCTGCAAATGATAGGATAGTCGACGACAATTGCAGGGAAAAAATATGGTTAATATATATAGTAAACAAGACAGGGCCCAGCACTGTCCCCTGCGGTATTCCAAACTGCGAGGTTTCAGATTCACTTAGAGACGATTCAATTTTTACACTTTGTTTCCTGTCACATAAATAGGTCCGCAACCACTTTCTAGCAAGACTGCACACACCAATCGAATTCAGTCTATTATCCAATCTTGAGTGGCTAATACTATCAAAGGCCTTTCGCAGGTCCACAAATATCGCCAAGCACTTTTTTCCCCTATCAAGTTCGTTGTACACGATTGAAGTTAGTCTCGATATGGCATCATCCGTCCCCATCCCAACTCGGAAGCCGTATTGGTTATCGCTTATTATTTTTTCTTTCTCTAGAAAATCAGTTAGTTGCTTCTTTACAATCTTTTCATAAATTTTAGCTATATTAGAGATGAGAGATATAGGCCTATAATTGTTGACATTTTTGGTATCTCCGGCTTTAAATATGGGTGTTACTCGACTAATCTTATATATTTCTGGGAACGTGCCGTTATTAAGACTGACATTAACGATATGCGTGATGGGTAGTGAGAGTGTTGTACAGTTCTGCTTCAGAATATCCACAGTCACACCATCAAAGCCCGGGGCTGATCCACCCCTCATACTGCGAACAACCGTTTCAACTGTTTGCCTACTAACCGGCTCAAAGTTCAAGAGACAATTATCCGCCATATTATCGGGGTCAATTCTTTCATTCGTATAGTTTAGTTTTATTTTACCTGCTAGGCTCTTACCAACACCTGAAAAGAATCTATTAAATACGTTAGCCATTTCACGTGGTTGCCTTGAGGCATCCAATAGAATGCCATTATCCTCTATTTTATGTACCCTATTGGCCTTTCTTTTCCCACCAATAATATCGTTTATCACCTTCCACGTAGCTCTACTACTCTGATCAGCCTCACTTATCTTATTGCTATAGAAATCATTTTTAGCTCTACGAATTAATGACGTCAGCATATTCCTAAATCTCCTGAACTTTTCCTTTATAGCTATGTCACTTGGAAATCTTCTGGTCATCATGTATAACCTTTCTTTTTCTCTTATAGATTTTACCAGGCCGTGGGAAATCCAGGGTTTTATTTTTCTGTGTTTCGATCGAACCTTTCGATTGGGGTCTATAATAGTTGAGGATTCTGCAATATGTTTGGACAGTAGTTTGTGAAATTCAGCAGCACAGTTATTAGCATCAAAGGACTGATATACGGACTCCCACTTTTCATCATTCAATGTATTAGTAAGCTTAACCAGATCAATTTTAGTTATAGGAAGCGGTTTAGGCCCTGGTTTAGTCTGGGATATGCTTTCAATTTTTTGCACATGAATACACGTGCTGTGGTCGGTGATGTTGTTTTTCCACACAATTGTTTGAACATTACCGAGGTTTTCCAAGGCGACATTGTTCCAGAAATGGTCCAAGCAAGATGGAGTTTGGTTATCCACTTCCCTAGTGTAAAGCGATGAGCAGATTTTAAAGTTTAAATCAGCAATGGCGTCAATATATTCAGATTTTTCGCTACTTAGGCAGTCTTTAGAAACATTTATATTAATGTCACCCACCACAATGGTATTAGGCTGTTTATTAGCAGACAATGTATTCCTTAATTCACTAATGAATGTCATTACATCCGACTCGTGAGTCCTATAGACGGCGAATATCTGGAAGACCATTTTATTTTTAGAATATTTAATCTGTAAACAGTTGGTTTTATCAATAAGTATTTCTTCAATCGCAAGGGTGTCTCCGCCATCCATCAGGAATACAGCGACACCACTTGTCTTATTAATTCGGTGCATAGTTGAGTGATAAGTATATCCAGGGATAGAATAAGGAACAGTGTGCCTACCCAGGTGAGCCTCGGTCAACACAATGCAGTCCGGTCTGCTGTCAAGACAGTTCAGGTTTATTAGGAATTCGTCAAAGTTTCTATTAATACTCCGAATATTCAGTTGCAAAATAATGAACGAGCTGCCATCCAATCTCAAAAGACCATTCACCTCACTTGCCGTGAAGCACTTATTCTCTCTAACATTGTAACTAAGAATTAGACGAATTGATTTTAGACGAATTGATAATTAGACGAATTGATTTTAGACGAACTTACCGGACACCGTTATTCACATTGTTAGAGATGTTATGATAATTCGGAGGTATAAATTATGATAAGTATGTATGTACTTACAACTAGTATGAAATTATCAAGTCAATAATAGACATCGTGAAATCAACCGCTTGGCATCGTAATGAGCTTCGACAACAAAGTTTGTAATATGTACGTTGTAGTAAGTTGTAAAGTTTAACGGGTGTCGGAACCCTTCGTACTTATTAGCACAAATAATAGTTTTCACACAAATTTAACTAAGATGTACATACGTACAATAAATACTGTATTATAATGTACTCGTATGTATTTAGTATGTAATAATATTCGTGTTTAGTAGTACAGAATATCGCAAACTGTACAACAAAGACAGTTTCAAACTATCGACTCTGCTATACACGAATCAATACAAGTCTTAGTTAGAAACTCATGGATAAACTTATCTACCTACTATTATATTATGTAGGCAGTGTTATGTTATGTTATGCAGATTTGAACTTTACTTTACTTTAATAAATTGGTACTACATTTTCTTCTTTCGTATATGTGAATGTTCTGACCGTATATTTTTTCTAAAGTCACCTAAATAAACTTCACCCCTCAACATTCTCCGAGGAACTTAAGACGACACATGCTTACGACTTTATGGTACAGTGCCGAATTACAGTGATAATGTTTGAAAACTTCGGTAACATACGATGTTCCCGTAGTTAACCAAAAGGAGTTTATAATGTTTGTAGATTTGTGGAGTTGGTTTATCTATTAATCAACTAAGTAATGATCTCCAAAGGTTTTGAGAAACTGATGACCAGAATTGTGAAGTACCCTCATCAAGGGAGGCATCTCAATGCGAAGAACATTTCTTGAATCATTATGCCAGAGATACGACAGGAAGGTTTAAAGTAGGTTTGCCCTTCAAGGAAGGTTCGTAGACCTCACAGAGTCCTATGAATCAGCATTGCAAAGACCGAAAAGATGGTGAGTCAGAGATGCCTATATATTGGCGAACTCGTGTTACCTCCCCGAGGTTTACAAGGGGAAGGTTCAATACAAATTTTAGCAAAGTTTATTGATACATATAGAAATATCATGATAGGTTTGATTTAGATGATTGATTCAGTTAATGTAATATTACGTACTGCGATATAATATTAGTTTTACTTGAATTATTGAAAGCTCGTATGCTATACGGACTCCTTCCCATACGTATATATAGAGTTGATTAACTCAACATATGAAATGCGTTGAGTGTTTTAATGGCCTGTTCGTGTTAAATTCAACAGAGTTCAGCTAAAACCGATTGGTAAATCAATCATTATGCATTTAGAAAATCCATTTCGACTGGCAATTCCATTTATCGACTTGTCATTAAATGTCGAAATCGCGATTTATTAACTGACATCGGTGTCAAAGGGGTTAATGGATTGAATAAGGGACGCCTAGTGATAAGTATTAACCATTTCTAACTCTATAGATTTATACATTTTCAAGCTTATTGTCACGTCTAGGTATATATCTCAATAAAAGCAATTAACAAAATGTAATAAATCTTTGGGATTACTTCATTAAAGTTGTGATCGGGAGATATCCCGTAATAAGATAATTATTTTGACGGATACTCTACTCTTCGGATTTCCTACTCTTCGAAGGATACTTCGAAGAGTAGGAAACTACAAACCGATATGGCAGCTCGGCAGCTCGGCAGCAACAAATCGTTAGGTACATATATTGATATTTTGAAATCGTAATAAACTCGCCCTTGTGAACTATATTCTGATTATTTATATCAAGCAGCTTTTTTTATCATAATGTGCAAAAAAAGTTAAATAAATAATATATTTTATTAACCGGGGGCGTAAATATGGAAGTACGAGTAAAAGGTATTTTCCGTATCGTTGTAAACAATGAGCGACGTAACTACGTAATTCAGTAAATTAGTCTTAAGTTACAGCTACATATTACATTTATTTGTCCATTATAATACAAAATGGTAACCTTTCCTTTCCTCTTTGTCATAAAGTTTGCAAATTTTACCTTACCCAGTAATTTATTAATAGTTTAATTAATAATTATAGACCCTGGACTTCAGAGAGGAACTGATGTCCTATTTAATAGCTACTTATTCTACCAAATTTAATTATTATATTCGCATGAAAGATCATAAATTTCAATAGCTTATTATTTTACATCAACAAGAAAATATCTTTGTCTTCCTAGAAACTAAAGCTTTCCATACAATCAGCAGTTCCCTTTATAGTATACAACAGGGGAATTGTTAGTGGTGGGTACAGTACCTGCAAGCCAACATTTTAATATATCGTATATCTAATATAAGGTGTATATGTAGATAAGTATTTAGTATTTATTAATACTCATCCAATATCTTACTCACGTAGGTAGTTCATCATTGTTAATATATTATTGCTTTTTCGTCTAGCTTTCGACTGTACCGCTGAAGTCATCTCCACAGGCTAGAAAAAAATAATAATATTGATAGCAAAGACCAAAAACAATCAGAAATTATATTTCGTCATCTTATTGACAATCGATTTTTCAATTTTATTACAATGCAACAATAAATACTTGCCGGAAAACAGATTCCAAGGCAAAATGATTGAAATTGATCCACCGAACAGCAACATGGAGGTACTACTCTCTTAACAAAGTTACATCAAATGTGGAACTTCTATCCGTTTATTCATATTATCACGGCATTTCCCACAATTTGTGATATCAGGGAGGAGTTGCCTCACAATATATTCAAATGAAATATTTATAGTTAGCTGCGTAGCCGGCCCTGTCAGATGGAACCAACTTCCCGTGGATTTGCGCAGCGACCAGACTGTCACAACTTTCAGGAGCAAGCTGAAGACGTCGCTCTTCAGGACCAGTTTCCCGCGCCCTTGAGATGGATAAACCATGAAACGGCGCCATAAATTATCCATTAATAATAATAATAATAATAGCAAACTCAGTTGGATTCATGAATACTACAAAACTTACATTAGATCGTGGAGGTAAATAAATTTTGATTATTTGTAGGACTATTGGATAGATATTATTATACGACCGTAAATAAAATTAATAATTCAACAGAAAATCCAATTCAACGCAACGCATTGACAAAGGTAATGATGATGGATTACATTTTAAACAATGATTCGGATAATGACTATAAATCCTCATTGATATTTACAGCAATAATTATTATTCAGGCAGGCGATGCGTGACGACAAATTGACGGGGTATTCAATCCATAAAATCTCCCTGTACCGAATACTGTACATCATTACCAGAGGCAGAAATATCATGGCCCTAAAAACGCTAAAATGAACATGCTTATTATGACTCTAAAACATCAAAACATGACATTTATTTACGCATATTTAATATATTAGCAATGGAAAGACAAATGTTGGGCGTCAGTCTTCGAGATAAAATTAGAAATGAGGAGATCAGACGTCGAACAAAAGTTGCCGACATCGCAGAAAGAACAGCAAAGCAAAAATGGCAGTGGGCGGGACACGTGACAAGACAGGACAGTGTCAGATGGGTACCTAAAATCCTGAAGTGGAGGCCCTGGGAGAACAAAAGAGGCGTAGGAAGACCACAGAAAAGGTGGACAGATGACATTGTCCAACTTACGGGTCGTAGATGGCAGCAGATAGCCCAAGATAGAAGACAGTGGAAGAGTTTAGAAGAGGCCTATGTCCAGCAGTGGAACGCAAGTGGATAGCAGTAAGTAAGTAAGTAATATAGTAGGAGTGACTTTCTTCATTCATGACATTCTTCATTAGATGAGACTATGTTTACGAAAATAATTGTTGTTGTTTTTTAAAATCAATCTTTATTGTGACTCGTAATCTTAATGTGGCATAAACAGCGATAGATATGCCGATGTGCATTACACTATTGAAACATGCCTGACACATGATGCAGTCAAAGGATAGTATTCCATTCTCGCCGAGATGGCTAGAAGAGACATGCAAAATTGATGGACAATTTTGACAAAATATGACGTTTATCCGCAATTTTGCTAAAATATGACCTTCTTAAGCGGTCACGTCTTTTATGCTTTTTTTACGTTTTTGACTCTATTATTGAATAGCATAGCATGTTTTTGCAAAATTCCGAGATAATATAATTTTGATGAAACATGACGTTAATCCGAAATTGTGCTAAAATATGACCTTTTTATGAGCTCATGACTTTTATGCTCTTTTCCCGCCTCTGATTCCATTACTATGTTGAAGGGGTTTGTTATGATTTAGTACTATAGGATGTAACCTGGATTTGTTGATAAAGCCTATGAAATATTATTACCATTCGAGGACGGACCTCGATAAGCTTAAAAATCTATTAATTTGTATTTAATGGACATTTATAATGACTAACAATTAATCATGCTTCTGTTTTATTACGATAGACTACCTTATCTAATATTACCTAGGTATACTGTACTGCCTATAGGTAGTAGCGTGCTAGATGTTTTAATTTTAAGAAAGCACATGGTTTTGAAAATGCAATATTGCAGTGGCAATGGGCGGGACACGTCGCAAGACAAAAACAGACAAGAGGGACCCCAAATAGCCTAAAATGGAGACCTTGGGAGAATAAAAGAGTCGTCAGAAGACCCTAAAAGAGGTGGTCCGATGACATAGCCGCTGGCGCTGTGGGGGAAAAAACTGGTTGCAAGTAGCAAATAACAGAAAGGAATGGAGGAATATGGAAGAGGCCTATATCCAGCAGTGGATGACAGAGGGCTGAAGAAGAAGAAGAATATCACAGTAAACGCTGTGTGCGTTGAAAATTTTCTCCTTGTGTAACCATCTTATAACACTAATAAGATTGACGAACCTCACTGAGAAAAAGATGTGAAATGTCGTATGGATATTTTACGAACAACTGGCTTTCGGTTTTCTTTGGCTGGCATTCGTGACAATCGAAAGATTATCAAATTTGAGTGGAGGGCTACCACCTTGGGATCCCAAGGGTAACCCACAGGGAACCTTCATTATAAATTTAATGTATTCAATGAAAGTACTATATTTACTATCCACTGGGCTTTCCTGACAAAATCCGCAGTAAAAGATTGAATTTATTTACTATGAAACTTCAAAAAAAAATATATAAAGAAAAGTATTGAAACAGTGAGGTAAAAATATGAAACCATATGAATTTAATGTTTTCCATTCGCACGGTTAATTTTTCAAAAATCACACGCAGGTACAGTGCAACTTCCACAATACTTTTAAAGCATAGTATTGAATGTAATAGGCGCAAATCCGTTTTAGCGTAAAGGTACGAACATTTCGCTTTATTTTCATTTTGGGAATTTTAATATTAAAATAATAATATATCACTACTGGAGACATATGGCATACAGTACACACGATCTGAAACGCAAACAATAAATTTTAATATTATCTACCTACTATTATATTACGTACCTGTGTTCTTGTTTTTCATTTACAGAATGGTATTACGCTTAAACACGAGGAGTAGGTACATGCTGTAAAATTGAATCGTCTACCTATTTGAATAAATTGTATCTAATTTTGGAATCTTTGAAAAGGAATTCCTATAATATTTTAGTAAGATTGCATACATACATACAATACATACATACATATCCATGTCCGCTCCCTATGTGGAGCATGTGGTCGTCACCCAGTTTTTCCAGGCTTTTCTGTCTTGGGCCAACTCCGTTGCTTGTTCTCATGTCATTCCAGCCTGGCGCAGCTCTGATGTGAATAGCCTCTGGATGGTCATTGCAGGCCTGCCCTGACGTCTGTTGCCTACAGGGCGATATTGGAGACAACTGTAAGGTTGCATAGGTATTAGGTAGGTAATAAATCTTCTACGTCAAGGTATCAGTTTTATACGGGAGAACTATCAGACTACATCTCGGCTAAAGCATATAAAATGCTGGCTAATAACTCTTTGGTTAATCTGCCAAATGACTTTAATTACAAAACACGTAGGTACTTAGATTTTTAATTATTTTTTTTAAGATAAAATTTAAAAATTTTAACATCATTAATTTTAATTACTTCTTTATGTACATAATTTTTTTATATACCTGTTTCTGATTTTTTAATATTATACATGATTCTTAAATGTTGTTAAAATTTTTAAATGTTGACTACCCAGAAATTGTAATTAGGTAATATTTGAGTCTTCGCTGGTTTATTTGCTGATAATGTTGTGATTGTATATATTATATATAATAACTGTATGCACTCTTAAGATTAATAAAATAAATAAATAAATTAAATCTTAAATCTAGGCGCAAGTCCGCCTGTAATTAAATATCTATTTATCATTTTGTAAATATATAGGCTATAATTTTGCACTGCAACGAATTGTGTAAAAGTTTTGTATTCCAGTAGTGTGCCTGAAGTGCCTATAATGAAGAACGCCAGATGATTATAATTACTCGCTTGGGACATGAAATAGTTAGACACGGATCTAGTTCATTGTTAGAAATTACTTAAAAGGGATGAGTTGGCTCGATATGAGTATCCATGATCAAACCTGTACGATCCTTTAAAAAAGGAAAGGGTTTATAAAATAATGCTTCGAATACACTGGACCGATAGGGTCAGTAACTGTGAAGTACTTAGGAGAGTCGAAGCCAAGATAGGTCTCATATCTGGGTCACATACTACTGGGAGAAAGGTATCGCCTACTCCGCCTAATGTTGGAGGGCATGATAGAGGGAAGACGGGGAGTTGGCAGAAAACAGATGTCCTGGCTGCGCAACATTGGAGAGTGGACCGGAATGAGGACGGTGGACGATCTGTTCCGGGCAGCGCAGGACAGGAAACTTTTCGCCAGAGTGATCGCCGACGTTGGGGGACCTGATATGGCACAGCAAGACGAAGATATAAAAGAATGAGAAGAAACCTATAATTGTCAAGTTAAGTAAGAAAATACTTTTCTTTCTTCATTGAAGTTTTTACACCAAATGAAAATAGTAATGGAAAATAAAATACTAAGGTTGATATAAATGATTTCATATGTACGAGTAGGTATATTTCCAATATTATATTTCCCCTTATCCTTTCCACACTCTTGAGTTTGTGGGATTCATCTGAATAAACTCTTGAAAAATAATTGCGATACCGCAGTACAACAACGTGAGCTTTTCAAACGACAACACTTTGAATGTTTAGCATAAAAAATAATACATAGCGTTATACGATGAATAAAAAAAACAGTCGACGCGTACGAGCTTTCGGAACTTGTGGAATATGTAGTGTTGTACCTTCGGTTGTATTTATTATGAAAATAAATTTGCGAGAAACTGAAAATAATTATCAGCGTTTTAATAAACGACTTTGTTAGATTTCAAAGTATTGTAGATACCAGTTTAGTGGCAGAATGTAATGTATTTCAAAAAATGAGTAGCCGTTGGAGGAAAAGACAAGATGAATGCTCTTAATATCATTGTTTATCTTTTTGTTTTATTCATGTGCATCACATATTTTATTTTACTTTATGCGTATACTGTATCAATCTAACTATCCAGTAATATATCCAGTTTCACTTCTGAAATAAATAAGAATTTTTATACAAAAAATATCAGTTACAAATATGGCATAAAATATTTTTATAATGAATCTTGGCTCTTCGAAATAAATCCAAACACACCTTTTTGTGCACTTCACAGTAAACTAGAAAGGCTTACGTCATGAGGTGGAGTAAGTCGGCATCGGGGAACAAACCCGTGTTCAACTGATTAACAGACAAACCCGTTATATACCAACCCAGCTATCGACCACCTCAGTTTGCATGTAAAATTTATGTAGTGGATACATAACTTACCCTATGTATTTTTTTTGCAGTAGTGTTGCTATTATTTGGTACGAGAGAAATTCTTATTTAATTCAGTCTCGCATACCGTCGTCCTGAAAGTATTTCGTCCAATTTGCAAACAAATTTGTAATTTGTAACAATGTTACACGTTTTTTTGTGCTCGACATTGACATGACGAATTATACCTCCATGCCTGGTCCACGTAGTCGAGTCTCCCTCCTCATGACTCCCTCCCGGGGCTGCACAATTTATTTTTCAACCCATGCCTTGATTAAACGTTCAACAGAAAGAATCAACGGTATACGTGATGGGAATATACAATAAACAAAACAATACATCACATGAAAATATATTACTCGTATAGTGTACTCTAAAAACCAATAGGTTTATTTGATTTTTTTTTAATTTTGCTATTTGGTTTCTCTTAATTTCTGAAGTTCATTTTGATTTTAAGATATGAATCAACGAAACAATATGTGATTCATACTCATAATCTGATTTTCATCAACAAGATGGTAGGTTTTGGGCACTTAATATCAACGGACGTTATCAACGGACACCCAATATCAACGGACGTCGGTAGGTAGTAATTTATGATTAACACGTTCTCGATGATGTGACAGTTTAGAGGTCTGGGTTCGATTCCAGCCCCCGGCGAAAGGATGGACTGGAATAGCTGACTGCTACTTATAAATCTAAAGTAATCACGTTAAGATCAGATTCATAAGGAAAGTCCATCCTTTCCAGTCCATCCAGAAACAAAATACTAGTATGTAATTTCTGTGCGATGATTTCTCTCCTACTACTGAAAAATATACGTCTTAGAAAATAAGATAAAATAATAAGAAGACAATATTTTCCTTATAAGAAATGTAATATCCGTCATATGATATGTTGACAGGAAACACATATAATTTAACGCCTATACAACAATACAAATAATAACACAATATAGAAGTGTATTATATGAGCGTGTTCCTTCTTATACGTAGGAAGGACATACGAGTAGATTATCTCAATGTTTTAATTATTTATCGTATGCGTTATCGCATACCTACTTAAAGCTCGTCGTCTTAGGGGATATTTAAATGCTCTTAAAATGTTCATAAAATGGAAGAATTATTCAAAATGCATGCAATCATTCATTAAATATAACAGACAATAAGTTATTGTTTATTGTTTTGTATCATCCTTAAGCCCTATGTAGGCACTGGGACTCGTCAATTTTACATAATATAAATGGATACATGCATAATGATGAGTTAAACGTACGATGCTTCCCAATTTAACGGTGAAAGGACCCAATTACCACCTATAAATATTGAGAAGTCTAATATACAAAACACTTAAAAAAAAAACAAATACTTACTTAAATATCTGGATGTACATAAGACCTGGAATAAAAATTTGGTCAGAATGACTCGATGGATTACACTCCATCAACAAGTTCGAGAGAGTTATTGCGAGTGACGTCAACGGCTTCAAATACTTACACGGAGTTTGTATCTCTCAGATCACCTTGTTCAATGTCCGTTCACATACTAAAGAAGAAAAACAACTTATTGGGTTTTTGAACCATTCTTATAGTTATGACTCTTATAAAAAAAGCTAAACATCGGAAACAAACAATAAAGATAATATAGATAGAACGCGAAAAATGATTTGTAAAATATTGAACATCAAAGTATATTTTGTATGGTGGTCGTGTAGCGTTTATGGCCCATAAATAAAAATGTTTTTGTTTTGTTGTTAGTTATAAAACAAGCTCTGGTAGACAACAAAACTACGACAATGTGTCATTTTCTATATGAAATATTGTCCAAGTTGGAAGCGGCCGTACCCGCTTGAACTGCCAATTTTCATTTGTATAGAATAGTTTTCAACTTGTGGTCGGCGTGATACTTTACCGATGAATGTGGTCTAGATCAGCAGTTATCAACCATCGGTAATGACCTAGATTACGTTTTGAGCAAATTGCGATATAAAAAAAATCATAGCTTACGTTAAGCTTTTTGATATAAATGGGCGGGGAAGTAATTTTTTCTCAAAAGCAAATCAAATAATTACGAAATTTTCAATCCGCAATTTCTGCCACTGTTTCGCTAAGGCCTTTTCTCTTACATATTTATATGTCGAAAGTACCTATGTCCAATTTAAATGCAATAAGAATCTCGGTAAACTTGATTACAGGTTTTTGTATTTTTTCACGTAGTAGGTACAAAGTTTGTGTAGGTAGTACATAGATCTGATTCAGCAAATGACTACAAAGTACTCGAACAATGTTTTCTATGTAGAACTATTATTTTCCTGGATTGTTAGTACTAAACTGATATATCTATAGAGACTATGGAGAGTAAGTTCCATATAACTCATTGTATCGTATAACAACGCAGAAGAGGCATTCGAATCCAGCGTACAACGTACAACCTAATGAGCGAGGTACAAAAAGTGGTTGTATGTGATCTGAATACTAAGCGGTATCACAAGTGGATTAGCAGATACCTCCTATAACAAGGTCTCACTGTACCGTTATTACGAGAAATAGAAATTCGTTGAACAAACGGCTATTCTACAATAGGTATATTGAAAAATTTGCTGCAACGGTCTTCGAAATATTTGCATCCGTTTGTATCGAAGATTTTTTTGAAATTCATTCCTTTCTGTACATAATTTCCACAGGTTCATCTAAAGAACAAAGCAAGTCCAGCTCTCTAAATATTTAAGTGCGTACCTACTGACTAAGTATATAACGATCTTTTTTCAATTACTTCAAAGTAAAATAAATTTTAAACACACTTGTTTTAGTTGGATAAATATCAGAAATGAACCTAGGTATTGGTATCTTTTTGAACGAATATGTGTTGATATCTTTTTAGACGAATTTATTTTGATTGATAGATTTTATTAATTCTAATGGATTACACCCATGTGATTTCAAGAGGTATATATTATTTATTGTATTGAAATGAAACGTATCACCAGCCGGTTTGACAGCTCATCAGCATTTTGCCGGCCGGGGTACGGTTACACAATTACAAACAACAAAAAAACACTCAATTTTAATATTCTAATAACCCATAAAATATATCGTAATTACAAAGGTACTCAAATGTGACCTAAATGTATATTTTTGAAATTTATATTTCTATTTTTCTTATAAACTTTACTACATGAACGAAGGCTTAATGTCGACACTAGGAAGTATGATTCAAATTTTTAGAGATGTAAAAAATTGCAATGCATTTTATACTATTATTTTTTCCACAGAGTTTTCCAGTCTCTCTCTCCAAGAGCCAGGCGTGATATTCTCACCAAAATTTAGTTAGATCATTAATGAATGACACTGTAGGTCTTCAGTACTCAACGCATCTTTATAATTTCCCTGTATTCCCAAACAAAAATTAATGATTCATTTTAAAGAATCAAAATTCATGAGTTTGTTCATTGTCCACGTAATCTAATACAGAATTATGAGAACGGTTCATTATAAAGAACCGTTACGGGTGCGGGGTGAGTACTGATTTAATATTACCAGTACCTATACATATTTCAAGGTACGATGGAGTAATTTTACAGCAGAACCCGCGGCGAGTAGGTACTACCTACCTGTATAATTTAATATCGCTTTTATTATTTGCTTAGTAAAATGCTGAATCAAAATCAAGAGAATTGATTATATCTAATCTGATAATAGGTATTCCCCTGGGGAGGAAAAAGAGATGTACGTGAACATAATGGAAATTGATTATTGTGTTTTTTTCTCCCTTTACCTACTGCCTTGTCGGATCTCCTCAACCTTGGTGATAATTCCAGATGAAGTGTGTCTATAATTCGCCGTTCTAAATTCAATTCTGCATAGCAGGTGATGATATTTTACTGATATTAATTGTTTAAATCTGTTCTATTCAATGCTTTACCTTTCCCCAATCTCCTTTCCTCATTTGTTCCTGTGATTGGTACTTGCAGTTGTTAGGTTAGGTTTATGTTTTACTTAATTTGTATTAACTTAGTGATAAGTCTTGTAATTATTTTTATGTTTAATGATAATAATTGACCCTACATTTAATTTAATCTGTGTACACAGTAATAGGGCATTGATTTGATTCTTTATATTGTATTAGTTTATTTTTGTCTAAATTCATGTTCAGTGTCTGTCCGTGTGCTTTGTGAAATAAATAAAATAAAAAAAAAATAATAAAAAAAAAATAAACAGCTTCTCTTTTCTACATTTGCCCTAACACAACTCCATATGTCTACACTCTACGTGAAGTGGTTAAAGTAGGTACAGCCTACCACTGGTTACCCCATGTGGTCGGAATTCTGTGCTCGCGTGTGTTGAAGTGCAGTGTGCATTATCTTTTTTTTAAAGATGTACCTACCTATATTATACCTACTGCACAGAAAACTAACCAATAATTTTGTAACCAAATAAGTATAGGACAACGTATTCTGTACGAATTATATTTTATGGGGTGATAGAGGATGCTGCATAAAACAAGGAAAAAAGGTAAGAAATCATACATATGGTTAAAGTCAGCCCTTTTCGGAGTTATAACCATTTGAGGATAAAAGCTATTGAAACATACCATATAGTGATTCAACTTTTAAAGTAAAAAAAGTAAGCGATGGAAAAAAAGACAGATTTTTAACCAAGATACCGCTATTTTGAAAATGTGATAAGGTTCACCGATTAAAAAAGAATGAATGAATGAATGAATGAATATTTATTTTCTTGATAAGTACATAGGTATAATACAAACATAGAGTAAAATAAAGGTAAAAATAGATAAATAAAATATATTTATATGCATATATACACATACACACACATACATACATATACACATACATACATACACACATACATATACACACACACACATACATACACACACATATATAAATAGAGATGGAATACAAATAAAATTAAAAGTAGAAATAAAAATATAAATAAATATGGAAAAAAAAATAAGGAAAAAACAAAATCAAGGTTTATGTACACAGGAAAGCAGGGGTCGTACTTATCACTGAAAATTGTACTGCCTCACTAGACTAGGTCTGTTCCGAGGCAGTAACACAGAGGTAGTAAAAAGTGCTTGATACTTTATAAAATAAATATTTTTCAAAATCAACAAATTAAATAAACAGCCAAGAGGTGTCCATTTCTACATTCTAGAATGTAACAAGCAAGTTTTTTTTTTATTAACTTTTCCAAAGAATAGCAGTATCATAATTTGTTATTTTTACAAAAGATAATAAAAACGTGATATGCAAAGAGGGAAACAAAATGAAAGAGCGAGGGAGAGAGAGATAATACTATAACTGTAGTTTTCAGACATGAAAAAATAACACGAGAAATAAAAAAAAAGCAAGGAATGTTTAAAGTTGCAAAAAAGTAAAAGAATAATGTATGAAACGAGTTAATATAATCAGCAGTTACAGTTTACGCTACAGATAAAGTTAATTGAATTCCTCACTGCAGTAGAAAAAAGTTCAGCGAGCATTATTAACACATTCCATTCCACCAGAATACTCCGTTTTTTATCGGCCGCCCCTCTTGTTGCTTTTTTTTTTAAACTGTACCTTCGTCTAGAGCAGGGATTAAAACGTCTTAGTAAAATAATATATTTTATCTTCTTCAAGGATTAGTACTAGATTGCGAAAGTCTTAGAGAAACACCTACATATTTTCTATTGAGAGCGCATCTATTGTAACGAATGCAATGCTATGACTTGAACATCTACCTATTATATTTTTGTACTGTCATGCTTCGATGAGAAAATTATTGTTGAAATATTTTTGTAGACTGTGTATTTTTTGTTTGTGGTATAGTTTTATAATTTTATGTTTACATGATTGAAGGATGTTTTTTAAAAATTACTTAGGTTCTTTTGTTTTTAATTGATCGTTTTAATGGTGTTTTGTTGTTTGTGTTTATTGTTAATGGCTTACGCCGTGTATGAAATAAATAAATAAATAAACAATTTTGAATAAATTTTCTCCAGAGAAAAATCTATTCTTCTTTATCTTCGTTTGCCGTGTCTGGTCCCCCTGATTGACATTGGCAATTAGTTTGTCAACGGCTTCTTCCGAACTTCTCTGTCTTATGCAACCTTGGTCAGTCTACTTACACGATTAATCCCGGTTCAGTATTGTAGATTTTAATTTACAGAAGAGACATCACTCATCAGTTCTTCCAAATATGTCATCATCTAAATGTGCATACAAAATTAAAATCAGCGTCTGTTCGCAATATCAAGGGCCGTGAAAAGCCACCTCTGACGTTCATACTTAAAATGTTGTCACATACTCGTAATTACGCTCTCTGACAATAGAGTACATAGGTACGTTAATTAGAATTCTATTTCTTGAAAATAATTTCAATTGAAAAAATAATAACATTCTATTTTTAATTTAAATTTAGAAAGAAGATTAAATCCTACGCAAGATATGCTTTGAGAGTTCTTTCAGAGATAAAAAAAACTTTTCCAAGAGACGGACTTTTATATTTCTCAATACATTCTTCCCTATCTGTTTACCCTTTTTGTTTTTTATAAAATATTTTTTTACTAAGATTTCTTAAAGCACTTCTTTTCTTTTTTATATTACAAGTTTTAAAACTTTTTATAAAATTCTCTGTTTTTTTTTATTTGCCATTAGGGATTTTTTTGTAGAGGTCAAATCCTTTTAATTAATTTAATTCCTAAAGATAAAATACGAATTTGCTTCCATAAATTAAAATTAAATATTAAGGAATTTACATTATTTTATTGATTTATGAAATACTTACCGATAGTTTTGATTGAATATAATATTAAAAGTATATATTTTTTAAATTAATTAGATTCAACTACGTACTATGTGGTATTTAGAACATAGTTGAATCTAATTAATTAAAAAAATGCTAATAAAATGAAAGAAGTATTATTTTTTCGGAAGACTATTGTTTTTTTATATATTAAGATTTCATTCACTTATTCAATTAGTTTCAAATATTGTGGTCCAAAAGACTCCTTAAATGTTAATATTCCTCGATTTGAAAATTAAAAACAACATACCTTATATAATGTCGTAAAATGGTTTTAAACATTATTTATTGCAAATTACACCTAAAGCGACACTTTAACATGAAGAAAAACGCTGTAAGAAATAAAATTTCAAGAGGTGTTTTACTGCAGAAGAAAAATTTTCGAGTCATTCCAAAAAGTTATTGAGTGTTTTTCTAGGATTTTCTTTGCGCTCGTCCTTAGTTTTCTTATATTCAATAGGCATCGTTAAATTAGGTGTATACAAAACAAGGCAATTGAGTAACAACCGAACGTCATTAGTTTTTTTATGAGGGCACAAACTAGGGCAAATTTTATATTTTTATCTTTATTTGATCGAATAAAAATCCATGTAGGTAATATTGTTATGAGTAGTTTTTATGGAGTCGTGAAGTTCAAAGTAGGTAATTTGAAATTTATTACACCAGTCGATGCATACCTACAATCTACTTCGTCAAAATTCTACAATTTTTTATGACCAAAAGCACCGTAAAATATTAGGTAATATTGTTTCATAAATATTCATACAATGCCTAACTATATATGAATCTGTATTAAATAATAGAGAAAAAAATCGTCCGTATCAGTAAAATTCTGTTTTTTTTTTATTGAAGTAAATAAATTTATAATACAGTATCTATATAGGTTCACTGAACCAAGGTATAAAGTTCATAAAATAAATAAAATCTATATATTACGAGTCGTAACGGCGTCATTTCTTAGTTATCATGTCTGATGTCAATTGTATAGTTTGTTTTCAAGAAATAGGCTCAGAATCAGCCCTTTGAATAGACTGATTCATATTTTACGTCACCGTATTATATGTACCAAATATGAAAATATTTTTCTCCTTTTTTCATATACTCTTATATCAACCGGTACCTGTTTACATGATGAAGCAAGAATGTAGGTAAAATGAAAAATTACGAGTTTTCATATTACCTTTTTCGCACCTCTGAACATTCAACAATATGATATACATAAGACAAAGTGTTTCACGTAAGAGTAAAGTATGAAGCATTATCATGTTATTTCTATAAACATCTACAGTATGCAGTATAATAACACTGTGGAGCATTTTCTTCTGCAGAAATAATAAATTTGTTCTAGTATAAGTAGGTGTATTATTAATATTTCGTAGAGGAGAAGCAACTTAACAAACTTAACATACTACATCAGAATACAAGCAACAAATTTACTTCATTAAAGGTTTACAGGAATACTATTATAGTACGTCAGTTTATTAAATTCTTTAGAACGGAAATAATACATCAGCAACGTAGCTAAATAATATCTCTACTATAAATTCCATGCTGGTGTAGAGAACGCTACCTACCATTAAAACTTCATGTTTTTTTTTTTTATAATGTTAATGAAGTGGATGATGAATACAGCGAGTGTTATAATAAATTTTAATTACCTACTGCTGAATAACAAATAGAGAAAATTTGAAATCAATTGATCGAGAGAAGTTCCAAGAAATGATTGCTAATTTCCGATAAGAAGAACGTAAAAAAAGATCCATAGTCCACGTCGATGTAAGAGTAGTCACCGAGGATCATTAAAAACTATAGTGCAATTTCTCATTCCTATTACACCGACATGAAAACAAAAACACCACTTGGAAATCGTAAAATAAATTATATTCTATTCTATCCCCTTACGCCACGTCCTGTGGTTGTGGGAGTAGGCAGAGAGCACAGATTGCCAGACTTTCCAATACTTACACACACTTCATGATTCCGTCACAATTTGTCATACACACTCTACAATTCCTTTTACTCAGAATACGTCCGTCTTTAAGAGTCTGGTCTAATACATGGTTGAGCCATGTGGTTCTTGGACGGCTACGCTAAATTAAAGAATTAAGAAAAATCTTGAAGACTGAATGCGAACTGAAGTTCTTATAATGTTTAGGTACATAGATAAGTATAAATTTTTCGTTTTCTATTTTAAGATTTGTAGCATAACAGACATCGTATAAAATTACTTACATAAAACTTCCTTCTCTTGAACCCTTTTGTTTGCAAGTTTCGTAGTAGCTCAAATTAATATTGTTAACCGTTTCCTTGCGATATCGAATATTATTGTTCATTTCAACTCACTATTATGACTCGTATTAAAGCTACTTTGAGTAGGTATTGAAAACATTCTGAAGTTTTAATCTGCCTCTCAAAAGGCAGTCGAAAGTTCTTGAATCATTATAATACAGTATTGAAAGTACACCAGTATTTTGTAGTAGAACAATGCAGCAGAGATTTAGTATTGTATTCAGCCGAGGAGATTAATGCACCCACCTTCGCTTGCACGTTTATGTTTTAAGCATAATAACTAAGCATAATTTCCATACCGCCTGTATTTAATGAATAGTAGTGCAACTGACTGTGTTTACTGGATGGAGTTTAATTAAATATCGTTTGTAGGTATTAATTAAATTAAATAATACTTAAACTTTTTTATTGCTTTTCTCAAGGCTGTAAAATATATTGTTTTCTGCACCAACTGCATTTCTTCTTGCTAGTATAGTTTTTTTTATTGTTTTAATGCAACCATTTCAAAAATATATTAGTACGATAAAATATAAGTAAATATTGCAGTTGAGATGTATAATAGATAGCTGTGAATACGTATAGTATAGCTGGAACATCAATATGTCTTTAAATATACGTGAACGTATATTTTTCTTTTGTGGGTACCTAGGATAATATATCTCCATTTTGCAAAAGTCATTTTGGTAGGAAAAGGAATTTAACTTAGATTTTAATCATAATAATTCATCTTTATATGTTCTGATTGACCTAGCATATTTATTTATTTATTTATTTACAGTTTTGGTGAACAAGATACAGAAATATGTAAACATTAAAATAAAATTATAACATTTGTTCACAAGGGCGAGTTCATCGCAGTACTGCGATCTCTGCCAGCTAAGCCCAATCTTATCTACTAACTATCTATCTACTTACATCTACTAACTAGGTATGAATTGCGACGTAAATAACTGATTAACTTCTTTGAATAAGTTTTAATTTTCTTAAAAGCAACTATCATTGTATCTTTACTAAATAAGATAATAAATACGAATGGAAAGTTGAATGGTTATATACATAGCTACAGCTTTATAAAGTTCGTTTCTTTAAAGCCAAGACTGATATCGTGGAAGGTCAAAAGGAAGCTCGGAATTACAAAAACAAAAAGATTTAGTTTGTCTCAGACAAATTCTTGTATATAGTTCCATCGTTCGACGATTCACTTGATATACGGTGATGTGCAATGGAAACGTATTCCACATCCGCGAAATCTGGAAGCAAACTGAGAGATCAAAACAGGTACAAATAGTACAGATTTTGTACAGATATGCCCGGCTTTGAATAAGAATTTTGGTTAAATAGTCATATACCTAGTCTACTTTTCAAGATTTAGGTATGATATCCATACAATGAAATACATACAAGAAAATATTTTGGAATGCTCACTTTTCATAAATTATTTAACTGAATAATCTGCGTGAGTTTGATGTTTACGAAAATATGTTGGTACTGTAAAATACGTATAGTGCGTAAAATTAATTCTAGAGGATTTTAGAAAAAAGGGTGTTGCTGTAAGGTTTTGAGTAACTCTGTCTCCTGGGGGTAATTAAGGGTAAGAGTTTTTGTCTCGTCTAAGGAGTTCCTTTTAGAAACACTCGAGATTTCTCACGATGAAAATGTCTATCGGATGACACAGAAGTTACGATCCTGAAATATCTCTCATGAAGGAATATTCAACGATTATTTGGTACACAAAATCGCAAACATGGAATTCGTTGGATATTTATTTAGTTAATTCCCAACGAACCGATTAACCCTAGCAACTCTCTTTACAATATACGACATACAAAGACGCGATTGCGACCCAGAGAGAAGATTGTAAAATACAAAACAAAAACTATATGGATAGCTTTGTATAGAGAGATATGTATGTAGAATACTCGTATATAGTAGCTGCAGGGCGCGTTTTCCAATGAACATTATTCTCGAGAGGGGAACATGATTTGTTGTGCTTTTCCACTGTGTTAATTGAATTCAGAGCTTAGAACGAAATTGAATGGGAAATATCAACCAATCCGCTATTGTAGTAATTTAAAAGTTGAACTGTTGTAAATCTTAACGGGCAACTTTACAAACTATGCGCAATGTCAAGGAGACAAATTATACAAAAATATATTTGCAACCTTTATTGAATTTTTAAACTTTGCCAATGTGGAAAATATTTTTAATACTATGTGTGACATAAGGAGGAGAATAGAGAGTTTTACTAATTGCAATAATATGAGTGAAATATAATTATTAGCAGTGTCTTCTTATTTCTAAAAGTACAAATATTTATATAAATAGGTATTATGAGGCTTATTACGGTGGAACGGGCATGTGCAACAGGGCACAGTCATTAGTTGTCCCTGGTAGGAGTTCCAGAGGAAGACCCAAGCGGAGATGACGTGAGGTTGTGAGTCAGGATATAAGAGAGTGTGGAGCATCCCCGGAAGATGCACAGGATAAAGCCGAGTGGCGACGGAAAACAAGAATGACAGATCCCACTATCGTCTGGGAATAATAATTTCCCAGGGAGAGAGAGAGAGGTATTATGAGGCTATTACCTTGCATAATAATAATCCGATCTATATTGAAATCAAATGAACGTATTATAATATGCAAGGTTCCTTGAGTAAATATAATAGGTTCAACGGATGAATTAATTGAGTTGATACGAGAGTTCCAGCTGTTATGCCCATTGTGAAGTTTCTGAATTGAAGAAAAACTTGTTTATTAATAGTAAAAGATACGGCTATGTTGAATGATTTTGACTTCAGTAAGAAACGATTGTATTTCTTCTGCACGTTCTATATATAATAATATAATAATGCACATGTGTGAATAGCACTTAACACCCTTAGTGGTATAGGTAAAAACTTGTGAACCTATAAATCATAAGACCTTTTCCAATAACCTGTTGTATGAAATACGAGTAGGAAAGTGTCCATTGTTATTATTATGAAACAAACTTTTATCATGTGACATCTGCGAAGAAGACTTCTTTATATGAAAAGACTCCAGCTAGTACCAAATAGGAAGTGTGTGTTTTTCTTATCAGTTACTGTCTACTTCTCTAAAGTTCTTGTTCGTATCTTGGAAACTTATATCTCACTCTGTCATCTACTTTGATGAAGCCCAAGTCTCTATAATGTGTACTGAGAACCACCCTCGCTCTTTTCAATTCTGTTTCAACCATATACGAGTAAAATGTAATATAATATTATATTTTCATGGGTAGTTTGTTGTAGGTATATTCATATTATTGTGAGCATGTTCACGTCGAGTTTGTATAACTTTACGTCACGCAATATTTTGTATTACAACTACCAACAACTTCAGCAACCCCGTATATATATACTATAGTATACCTATAGTATTTACCTCAGAGACTCTTTTTCATTACATATTCTTCAAATTGTGCTCACGTAGGTAAATGTTTTACTGAATTTTTAAGATGGTTGACTACAATTAATAAAGTTTTAAAGATCCTTTTATTTTTACCATCTTTGAAGTGCTTGATATTTAAACGAACTATATTCATTTCTATTATGTTTTTTTTAGTTTGTATCTGAAATTCAAAAATCTTAATATATTAACTTATATTTTCCTCCTACGACATTTTCTTTTTAGAGTTACTCTGGGTTATGGATACGTGAATTATCACATTTTGTCTATTGTAACCTTACAACCGATTCTACAAATTATATTTCATTAAATTATCCACTCTGATCTCGATTGCTTTGTTTAGGTACTGTACAAAACATGCTTATAATTTCGAATAGGTATAGTAGAGGTTCAATTACAAGATATTATTCATAAAGGTTCATAGAACAATATGTACTTGACAGCTTATGTCAATATGGCCCATACAGTATACACTATTCAGGTGATTGACATTATGTTCAGGGTACCTAGGATTATTAAGCTCTATACAGACAGGTGAATTGGAAGAGGGAGAGACTGAAATCTTATGTAAATTAGCTTAGGTATTAAATTCTAATTACATACTATTAACCCTCGTAGACTAACGTTAAATATTATATAGGCTTGTGTAGGTTTGAGGATAGTTATTAAATTGTATATTGAAATTACTACCTACATAATAAGTGTCGTAAATTCTAATATTCTACATCCTTGGCAAAATAATAAATTTGTGAATTCGAGATATCGCGAGTACCTACGTACTTGAAAATTAAGAACACAAGAAGAAAATCATTATGACGATAGAATTACATCTACTACAATTGATTTATATCTTTTTTTGCCTTTACCAAAGAATTTAAGGATTGTTTCATTCTTATACTCGTACATATGATCAAAACTGATTCGAATCAAAGTTGGGTATGAAAGACGTGATCTCTTCGTTCGCAGGTGGACCAAGGACCAAGAGACACCCCCTCTATTTTACTTGTAAGTGGTGAAGAGAATTTCGTGAATTATACATTTTCAAAGAAGTTCAGTCCACTAGGTTTATATGGAAGAGTGGAAAACATCCACAAATCGGTTTCTGAAGCATTCTAATATCTCTAATCATTCATTGCCTTTCAGATACCATACGAAATAATACCAGACCTTGATCTTTCAAAATTTTTAATTGTACGTACATTGTACAGTCTTGTGTGAGACGAATGTTATAAATCCTTTTAATCAAAAATTTTGTTCTGTTTCGAAATTAATCCGAATTACCAACTCGGAATTTCGTTATCGTGTTTCGTTAGCTTCCCTAATGGATTTTAATTGGTATCATACCTTAATATCTCAGATTGTTCACATTATCTTCAGAACACAGCAGCTCCAGGGAATTGTCTTCCCGAGGGAGAGAGAAGAGAAGTTACCAATTTCGATAATCCTCGTGTAATCCTTAAGAACTAGGACGCATTAAGGGGTCGACACAACAATACCATCAACACTTAGTTTGATTAGGCAAGATTCGAAACGATAGTCGCATAGCTATCTAATTCACAATAAATTAATATCGAAACAATTTAACAGCCTCTAAAGAAAATAACAGTGTTAAATCACTCATGAAACTATACGAGTACATTCATCTCTCGCAAAGTCTGTATCTACTTTTGATCCAGATACCAGAAGAAGATTATCGTGATAAAAACTACAAAATACTATATTGATATTAAAACACCGATTCTCTTTTGTAAAAGAATACAAGAAATGAATAGTGTGTCAGTCACTCTCGCAATACATAAGTGAAAAACAAATTGAGTGCACATATCTTTCCCTCTTCTAAGTAGACCAAGTGGTTTGAAAAAACCGGAGATCGTAATCACAAACTATTTTTTGCAGCTTGTCTAGAATAGGCTGATCCTAGACGTTTTCACCTATTATTTTTCACGTAGTTATCAATGCGACAGAATTGATTTTAACCTACATGGTTATGTGTTACATACCTAATCATTATATCTATTCTATACTCCTACAGTGTTCTATTCTTAGATACCTACTATTGTTATTGTTTAAGCTTTCTACAATAGTTTGCCTTTCAATGATAATTAATATTAAGTGGTTGTTGGTAGAGCTTAACGTATTATCAATGCATTGCCTTTGTACCAAATCTAATGATTTTATACCACTTACGAAGAAGTACATCTGTGACTACTAATTGGATTTAATATTATTGCTAGGTAGGTAGCAGAAACATTTAAGTACGCACATACATTACACTTCAAGTGAAAATCAGTACGCAGTACGCAGTAATTACGCAAAAAATATCTGATCGTTATCGGATTTAGTTTACATAAATTCATAGGTCTTTTCCTATTGATGAATAAATTAATTTTCACGAATAATGTACATTATTTATTTATCGTATGGTCATACACTGTACACTGTACATCACATATTATAACATAAAATTACAATATAAGCTTGTATTTGATTGTCAAAATTTAAACACAAAAGCCGAGGAAAGTTCAAAGAACTACTTAAGAACCACCTGGTATCCTCCGATCCACAATGGCTGGTCTAAGACTTACAAATAACTGGACGAACGGTGGTGTTGCGGGGACATTTATAGAATAAGTAGAATATTTAGTTTTAAGTTAGAATAAGTATATAGCCAAAAATCCATTTGGATTAGGCACCACATCTATCATTTATACTCTGTTAAATAATCTGCAATAAATTTAAAAAAAAAAGTATAATTTCTTAATATTGTGTTCACCTTTAATAGTAACCAGTTTATCCTAAATACTTAATCTACCGCACCTGAAGACAATATTGATGGGGGTTCAGAGCTACTGATTGGAGGCAGAGGCGAGAATCGACCCTAGCAGACAGTGGTGGAGCCTGTCACGACAGATGGACCGAAACAAGTGTGGGCTAGTCTTGGTCCACGTCTGGAATTGATCCAGGGTCGTCTGCAGCGTGACAATGTCAAAAAAATACCACATAGTCGGAAATAATTAAATAAGAGATACAATTAATTTAAATTTTGTATCGTATTTATAACGCTTGCGTTGTTCTTACTCGTAAAGCACAGAAATTGGGTGTCACGATAATAATAATAGTAAAAAACTTTATGCGTATAATTATGCAAAATATGGTAATGAGATGATTCTGGCATTAGACTGCAGCCGGGTTAAGCATGAATACATAACGTCGGTGGATTCTTGAAACCTACTATGTGCTAAATATTTTTTTTTTACCAGAAACGCGGAAAAATGTTACTTGCTTTCCGTGTCCGGAGCACCATAAAATTTGTAGCCCCCAATATTCAGCCACCCGGATAGCCCTGGCGTTCGCCAGTAGCGCATCCTACTCGGCGTGCATGTCGCTCCTATTTGGGGACATGGAAACAGGTGACTGTGGTCCTGTTTGGCACCACACTCACAGGTGTCTAAAACAAATGAACGTTTAAAAGTTTTAAATTAAGATTTATTTATACCTACTATAATTATGAAATTTTGTATAAAAGGAGAAAATGCATTATTCTCAATTTTCTTAAACATTTTTATTCAAATTACAAGACATACATGTATTTACGACACATAATAGCTTTCATCTTATTCTGATCGCCAACTGTGTTTCAATATTACCAAGTGTCATTTGATTACATGGTAGTTTTTGTGAATCCCCAAAACGTATCGGTTGCCCACAATAGTTTTCAATTTCCTTGATAACGCAGTATTCCTGCAACGGTGCAAGAATTAAGAATGAACATTGTCGGGATTATTACCGACCTCGGCTGGCTTGAGTGATCGCTTTACTCGAGAAATATTCTCCATTTCAGTTCACCCCGGCTGGGATTCGAACCCAGACCTCCGTCTCGCATATTAAGGATCCTGTTCACTTCACCAGGAGAAGCGACGACTGTGTTGTCGAATCCGTATACATTAAGTACCTACGTATTGTTGCCATTTATACTGTTGCAGGAAGAGATGGTAATTTTAATATAAGCACCCGCCATCTATATAAACTTTTTTTACACAATTATATCACACGGCAGGTTTCATTGTCGAGACGAACATTTTGATATCAAAAACTCAATTTTGGCAATTTAGTCACATAAATAAATAAATCTTTATTGGCCTAAACAAAATATGTATACCTATTTACAAAAATAAGATTGTGTGCCAAAAGGCGGACTTATTGCAAGCGCAATATCTTACAGTCAGCCCGAGAAAAGAAAGAGCTAACTTACATAATATAAATAATAATAAAGTAAATAAATATGTTAGATAGATATAAATATATAGAAAGATATAGATAGATATATACATACGTCATACATACTGACATAAACACATTCTAAAAGATTATAAAATAAATAGAAAAATAATGAGCTTTCAACATAGTAAACATAGTAGGTTTCAAGAATCCACCGACGATTCCTACATAATATTATAATTAAATGTATGTAAGTATGTAGTCGCTGCTTATGATAATACTAATAGAATAGAGATGATAAATATTTAGCTTTGTGACTTTAACAAATAATACATTTAGAGTTGTATTGCAGCATTATGCAAACGATATGCAAATATAGGGGTTATTGGTTATACAAACAAATAAATCAAATAATGTTTGTTTTGTATGGGGCGGGTGAGATCAGTTCGCAGAGCGGGAGGAACGAATTAATAATAAGTCCCAGTAGAAAAACTATTCGTATTTTTACAATAATTTGCATATTATAGTATTATTTTATTAAACTATCTTATATAATGCTATGTGGAACACGTAGAAATTTACATAATTATTTTATAATTGAATCGTACAACCATTACATAGATACAATATGACTATATAGTATATAGGTATTTACAATGAAATATATGTTTCATGTGATGAGAAAAAATAAACTATGATGTTTTATTATTTTGAAAAATACTTACTAAAAAGTCTGTGGAGTGCCATTTTAAGAAGTGAGGAAGGTTTGAGAAATTGATGGAACATATGATACTCATTGGGGTCAATTTCGTAACTAATTAAGCGCATACTAATTAAAAGGATGGACGCGTTTTGAGTAAAAGGAATCGGGGAGCGTGTATGACAAATTGCATGAATGTGACGGAAGCTACGTATGTGTGTAAGGATAGGACTGTCTGGCGCTCTGTCCTCTCTGCCTACCCTGCAAGGGACGTGGCGTGAGGGTATAGTATAGTATCTTAATTAAATAAGACAATTTTTCAATGATTTCATGGTAAAATAAATTTAAAACTACTACTACTCGTATTTTAGTACAAAAAGTTTTAGAATTGGACCTAGTAGTTTATTGGTATTAAGTATCTGTTTAGTATCTACCATAGGTTACTATAGTTTATGGAGAATTGCATGTCCTTCGTCAGGCCAATACAAAATTAATAGTAGACTATTTTATAAATTCATACTGTGTTCCAATTTAATATTACCACAATGAAATTCCGACAAGAACCTCAAGTCAAAACACTCGATATTCGTTAAGGTTTGATTTCGACGCAGATGATGTGTTCGCAAGCTTTTAATTTAACTTATCTACTATGAAACATGCAAGAAAGTTTTTTTTTAATAAAAAAGGATCTGGACTTGCATACACAAACCCAAATACCTACTTTCCTGCACACTTTGCGCCAGGCTAAACTCTTGTATCGTAAAGTTTGAACTCGGATTTGATAGGTGTATATTGTGTTCAGACACTTTTTTTATGTAGCTTTGTCGCATTTCATATAATTTATACTGTTAATTGGTTGCTGTTATTACAATAATTCCTAGGAACATGTCCTTAGGATGATATGGAGCTAAGGGGAACACTAGCATGATGTACCGTACGTTATACAAGGTGAGCGGATCAGCAGTGTAAGCCTTGATATTCCCTATTATATGAGAAGCGACACATAACATTAGTCTTCGGGACATTCTAATCCATGGTGATGGATATATCTTCTTATTAAACTGTATTTACTTACTACGCACGACATTTGAATCGACACGTTTCTGAAGCTAAAACGGAGAAAGCTGAGAGCTTCATTTAGGACAAAAATTGCGTCATGATTTGTACTGAAATCTAACGGAATAATTTCATATTTCAGACTCAATAGCTATATATTATTGGTGAAGTAAATGGGCTACTAATATTGGTGTTAACTTTTTATGAGCAGAAGAATGTGTAAAAATTACCTACTAATATAAAATGGGACACTTTTTGAAGAATATTTTATAGTAGAAAGAAAGTTGATTCTTTATTGAAGACATGAAGGCTTAGTGATCCATTTTTAAGGAGGATGAAACGTTGCTAAATTTGTATGACCTTAAAAAACAATAAATATAGATAGATATGAAAACATAAAACATATTTAAGTATTTGGTTATTTAAATATGAAGAATTTATAAGAGTTAATATCTTATAAAATAAATAAACTCACATCCTTGTAAACTTCATAGTAAACTAGGAAACATTGAGAATGTTCAATAAGCCATGCTTGTCCTAAAGTAAAAACAAAGGATTTGAAAAATTATTTTGTGTAATAGGTACTAGTAGGATTTCATAAGCTGTGTTTAATGGTTTACATGTGTTTAAAACAATTATCCATGAACGAGCTTTTATCCCTAGCTAAACCTTTTTTTTGCATGTAATAAATACACATACAACGTATAAATTGGGTAAAATAAAAAGGGTTGGCAGAGTGGGTAGGTAGGAGTACTGTACGACCAGTAGTTAATATAAAAGTTTCACGACTAACTTAGTTTCTGTCCTAAATAAAAGAATGGTATAATTTCCTTGGAATTTGGCCATTCAAACAGAACAAACAACACTCAAAATGGAAACGCACCCCCCTTCACCCCTTCCGTTTCCCGTCCTCACCACATGGATTTATGTCTTTTTAAAGCCCACTTCTACGACCTTCCTTTCATTCCCACCAATGGCATAACCATCCTACATGGTTGTTACATCATTTTCAATTACAAAATATTTCTATTCTGTTATTTTTACCAAACTTTTTTTTTTGTTAAATGAATCTGGGTTTATTGAAATAAACCCAAATACATCTTTGTACACTTCACAGAAATCTTAAAAGCTTGTGTTGTGAAGTGGAGTAAGTCGGGGATTGAACCCGCGCGCCGCGCCCACTGGATTAATAGTCGAGCGCGTTTCCAACCAGGCTACCAACCACCTCAAACTATAATTTTATTAGCTATTCCTTCTGCTGTAACTGTAAATTAAATAAATAAATAAATCTTTATTGAAAAAAAAAATCCAAATGGCGTTTTTTTTGCTGTAGGCAATGTCTGCTAACCAACCACTTGTGACATAAATTCATGAGTGAATAAAGATATTTTAAAAGAAATGAAAATTAGTTTTCAATCGAATGGGGTGAAACAATGATCGTATTCGGGTAGATATCTAATAAAAATGTAAAATCAAAAAAATTGAAACATTTCAGTGCCCTTGAATGAAATTCTTTTGATAGACAAATCCTTGTGACCTTCCCATGAATGTTGAGTGTCACAAGTGAACAAAATACATATACATATGAACATATACATACTCGTACTAAAATATTTTATTCACAGATTGACGATTGTTAAGATTCATTCGTTACTGCTAGTAAATAATGAAAGCTCAGCAAATCGTTCTTTATATTTCCCATTTTCTTTATTATTAGTAAGAATATGATAGTATAATTGAATTATTTTTCCCTCTAATTATATTTTGTATGACGGTTACACCACTGCGTATAACACATTCCTCTTATATCTGTACCGTGCGTGACCGTGGCCCTTTTTGTAGAGAATATATTTATTTAAACGTTTTTATTTGTTCTCTAATGTTACGGACATTTTTTTTAAATTGAATTGTGGGATCACGTGCTCATCTGTGTTGTCAGCATGAAAATAATGTTTTTCCAATACGTGTTGCAATTGTTCTCGACGTTATTTAAAATTCTACGTAATAAAATCGCGTAGGCATATTTTTTTTATTAATGTCGATATGAAATTAATATATGTTTACTTCTTTTGAAATTGCTATCGAGTCGTCATAAACGTTATATTTACTTCTTTTCTTTCGTCAACGTCTTTTAATATCTCTTTAATATAATAATAATAAGGTCTTTAAAGAGATCAGAAATATTTGCCATTCATAGTGGTTTTGTGCGATTCAAGAA
Source organism: Ceraclea dissimilis (assembly GCA_963576895.1). Taxonomy (NCBI): domain Eukaryota; kingdom Metazoa; phylum Arthropoda; class Insecta; order Trichoptera; family Leptoceridae; genus Ceraclea; species Ceraclea dissimilis. Next base: position 6,149,934 of record OY756361.1, read on the forward strand.
TCCGTGGTTCTTGGTTATGTGTAAAACGAGATGATATAAAAATAATAATAAATTCAACTATCGGGGATAACTGAAAGAAATCACAGTATCCGCCATCAAGTAACACCCTAGTCAAGAATTTTATATGGTTTATCATAATGCCAATTTATTCCAGAGAAAGGATCTGACCTTGCACACACAAACCCTATTAATTTCTTACCCACTCCACAGCAAACTAAAAGCTTGTATTGCGAAGTGCAGAATACATCGTCAGCACAACCTGGCACCCCCTGATTTCTGTGGTCCTTTTAATTGCGCCAACCATGTACCCAATTATTGAGTGTTGTAAAACCTACCTTGTAAAACGGGATGTGTTCCCTCTTGTAGTTCTGGTTGCTTTCATTTTTCGAAAGCTCTGATCTCGTTGTCATGGAAAGGGTGTTAATTAACATAATGCAATGAAAACCATAAAAAGCAAACTTTACGTTCACATTTGAAATAACTTTGTATGTATGTATGCCGGACTTGAACATAGGGTGTTGTTCTTCTTAAGGTGCAAACATTATTATAGACTACACTCGTGTATTATTATTAAACAGTGTTGTATTATATGTAGTGGGTAGCCATTACACCACACAGGCCACAAAGCTTCATTGTTTACATTGGACCACCACTACATCTTGTCTGTTTGTTTGGTTTCATGGAGCAAGCATTGAGTATACACAACCTAATAACCTTATTCTATAAAATTATCCTTTACTTTTCCCCGGGATTCTATGTTTCAATCTACACCGGAGTTTCCTCTTTGACAGAGGTAAACACAATATCTAATTCATGCATTTATAATACACACGTAATATCAAACTTATTCCACGGTTAATCAGGAACTTTACCTATTGTTTTAGAGAAATACTCTTAATTTAAAATATATGATTAATTCAGTGCATTGTTGGCACAGTTCATTGGAGCGCAGACTGTTTATCAGGAGGTGCTGGATTCGAATGTTTTATTTAAGGGGCTGTCAGGAAGATGGGTAGGTGCTTACCTACCACATTTTTGATAAAAACATTCCAGTTGTTTTCAAAGCGGACCCATAAATATGGAAAACTCTATGGCGAAACGTAAACTACATTATCTAAATCAAAATTCGAGTCCTGAACAGCGTATTGCTTTGGAAACTAGCTAAACGAGATAAAGCTTCATTCAATTCTTATCACACTCAGTTTACTCAAAATATTTGGTCAAATGTAGATGATGTGAATAAAGAAGGGAATATATGTGATTCTAAGTTACAACGAGTGGAGAAATAGGACCTGAGAGGTACAATAATGGTTTGTTTATGTTCCAGGAAATAAATTAGGTTTGAAATCTTTGAAATGTGCATGGAAATGTGGGCAGTGCACCGGTATGTAAATGACAATTAAAGTCGTCTCGTAAATTTGGTTCTGTACGTAAAGATCACGTACCCAACAGAAATAACAGCATGAAAAGCAGTTCACAGTTTAGCTAATATACCTCCGTATTGAGAATTCAGTGGGGCAAACTAAGTGAGTTTTGCAGAATAATTTGGACCGCTCATTAAATTTGTATATTATTATATTACCAGTATATTATTATGTTAAGGTATGCATTTCCTTTCTGTTGTACACTTAATGTTAGTCGAAATCATCAGAAATATTAATTAGTACAGTTAACATTATGTATATACCACTTTTGAATACTAAGTGGATTTGTATTAAGAGTATGCATACCGAGATTTTAAGAATTTCTAAAAACGGGAGACCTTATATCTCGACAACCGTGAGTAAATATGCTTTGGAAGAAAATAGGGTAGATGCATTGAACATTTATCTAGGGAATAACCGTAAAATATTTTTTATCTCATGTATAGATTTCTCGTTCTGATCTTTTTTCCGAAAGACGGAAACTCGTTTCCCGAAAGTCGCGGAGTAAATTCTTTTTGTACTGATGAAATGCATTAAAATCTAGGGAATAACCGTAAAAGTTTTTTGATAGACGCAAAATTAACTTCAAAAAATGGAAAAAACGCTATTTTTACCACTTTATCAAGCGACTGTTCACGCGATTTTGAACCCTAATGCCGTGGGAAATGACCGTGACGTCGTTCCTGGTGCCAGGCCCTTAAAGATCAAATACGTATTTCGTTATTTCATTGCCAATTCTAAGGTTTCATTATGAGGTTTGATATTAAATTTTGTCACATCTGTAAATGTCCTTTGTTAATATTTTTGATACTTCATTGAAAAACAAATATGATATTATTATCAGGTAGGATTCCATATTTCTGTCTATATTCGTGATATTTTTTCCAACTTCTTTTGATGTCGTGATAAATTAATGAAATACATTTACACGTGTATTTGCTTCTGCGTAAAAATATGTTATGAATTGTAAAAGAGGGCTTCTTTGAAAAGAAATTCTAGAAATCCTTTGAGTGCCAACTTATATTAAAAAGCACAAGTTCAACACGTATTTTTTCTGTAAATGCGGTAATATGTTACCACAACACAGAGAAGTTTATCGATTTAAAGAATATTCAATGCCAGGAGTCATATTAAGCAACCGAAAGAGAAAATAATATAAGTACCTACGAAAGTAAGTAGGTACCAACGTTCTCAAAGAGACTTTGAGAATACTTGTATTTCACAGAAATAATAACACGATTGATTTTTAGAAATTAGTCACTTTTTTACGGGATTTTATCGTTTGATTAATTTTCATTGTTATAAAATATATTTATGTTAGGCTTTTAATGACTTCTTCGCTTGTGCGTTTCTTGAAGAAAAAACTTGAAATTTTGCTGTACACTTTATTTCACTTCCACATGTAACAATAATTGTTTAAAGGTAGAGACTTTGACCTTGCCCAGGTCAGGCAGAGAGAGGCAGGCTTTCTTTTCTGCCTGAAGTTAGTAACAATTGATCTAGTCAATCTATAGTGAAATATTGTAACTACAGACTATTCTCTGTAAGAAGTCCCCTGGTGCAAACTTGGTTTAGTGTTGCTTGATGTGATAATGCGATATGGTTAAATGTTTTCGCTACTTTCAAATTATATTTCAGAACTGTTGTTTAAAACATTTTGCAAATTTTTGAATTGTTAGAATAAACTGGCAACATTGGTTTTCTCACTTGTGGTGGCGGCTTGAAGGGATTATTGGAGTATTTTTTCTTTTTCCAACTCGCAAAACTATCTTTTCTTTAAAATGATTTCTCTAGCGCTACTCTGTAATATTTTCGGCATTGTAGGTTACTTGTAAAAGATACAATGTGAGAATATTGGGAACCTTTGACAGCTCTTACGACAAGATTCAACAATCAGGGCTACCAACAATACAATCTAAACTCCACTTGCAGGTAACGTCCGCACGGTGGACAAGACGGATGAAATTATTAATACTTATTTTAATGGTGACTAATACGAAATTCTAGCACTCTTGAAAGATCGAATCGAATTACTCTTACCACCATTTGGGGTAATGATTTTCTTGAATCTCAAGATATCGGCTCGAATCAAATCCTGATACGTGGTTAGCATTAATTACAGGAAAACTCGCCAACTCAACAATTGGTGTTGAGAAGAGTAAGGACACTCAAATAACAAAAATAAAAATTCTTTTCACAATTCGTGTTGTAAGCTTTATTATAATGGTCCAGACATTCAAAGAAGGATAAGACGTTATTATTTCCTCCACTTCAAAAGATGAAAACACATCTTGAATATCATCTGAAGTGGTTGTTCAATAGTCCCGGGGAATTCTCCCTTATACCTTATACCAGATTGTGTCCAAGTGTTTACTGTGGTTTGCGTTCTTTTTTTGGATCGCCGACACGATCTAGACCCTGTTATAGTATTCTAACAAAAAAATAAATAGAATGTAGCTAGGTACAGGGCTCTCAATTTTGTTCCCAAATTTGATGTTCCAACATAAAAAAAATGATTTTTTGAAACCTTTTACAATTAGACTGACACTGGTGTATCCTTGAGAGACGGGATAAGAAATGAAGATATAAGATGATGGTCAAGGATCTCAGACATTGCGGAGAGAGTAGGGATACTGAAATTGCAGTGGGTGAGTCATGTGGTAAGGAAAAGGGCGGCAGATGGACCCCCAGAGTACTAATCTGGAGACTCTACGAAAATATACGAAGTCTAGGGAGATTACAAAGGAGATGAGCCTATGATATCATCCAGTCGGTGGAACATGGGTGGAGGTAAAGCACCCAAAACAGAGAATTGTGGAAGAGACAGGAAAAGGCCTATATCCAGCAGTGGAGGAAAAGGGGCTGAAAAGAAGAAGATTATATATTGACATAAATATGTGAGGAGAATATGTTTTTTTCTTTATTTTAAAAGGTTTTTAAAAATCACGAGTTTCTGCTTAAATTTTCTGCAAAATAAAATGAAAAATTATAAGTGTTATAGTATGGCATATAATCCTAAACAAACTCTCCTTCATATTGTTAGTACATGAACAATATGTAGTAGGCTTAGTTGGAATGGATGATGTGGCGTGTATGTAGTATGTAGTGGTGATGTAGAGGAAACCGTAAAGTGTAGGAGGAAAATATAAAACTTCATACATCATCTTCATAATACAAGTGGAAACATTACTTGGAATACATAATGGCTTCCCTAGAAAAAATATGAGTATTTTTAATGGATAATTTCTAAAAAAAAATAATAAAATTTATATTACATTGGAGGATTTTCACTTATTCGGAGTCAGCCAATACACAATCTCCATCAGTCGTAAGCCTCCTCTTTATGATTTGACCATGTTGTTATGATTTATGAAAATCCTAAAAATATTGACATGTAATATTTTTCAATTTTACGGATTTTAGAAGTCTGGGAATTAAGTTAGTTTTTCAGTGTCTACCTTTCGTACCTATGATAATGGTTTTAAGAGGATGAGTAGGTATCTCGAAAATTTTCCTGTGTCTTTGACGTTTTTTAGGCCAGTATCGCTTTAATAAAAAAAGTTTTTAGGTAATTCAGCAGATTTTAATATACATATCACCAATACGGGAAAGATTTTTCACTATGCATTACTATGCGACATTCACGAAGGGAGTTAATTTCTTATCCCAATAACAGGGGTTACGAGATAGGAAATATCCGTTACGGTAATTCACTAAAGAAGTTTCAATTATCAATTAATTGAGGATATTAAGTAAGGTTGTAGAGATATTTCTTCTCAAAAATACCCTTTTGGTGACACCCTCTCCCTTAATAAGATACATACATAGCAAAGATTTTTATGCATATAACAGTTAAAAGTTTAATAAATCGATCTGATAAATTGAAAAAAAATGTGGAGAATTTCTTGTCTCAATATTCCAAGGACGTCTTTCTAATTATTTTCTTTACTCCTTTGTTGATTTGAAGTATTTTTGTATGAAGTACTTCAAGTATGTTTGTTCTTATAAAGAATGTCGAATCTTTGATGAAAAAAAGATCTTTGATAGAAATCGGCCGAAAGTATTAGGGTACGAAATGATGGAGAAAATATCTTCAGAAGAAGAGAATTTATAATGATTTCTTTTTATCGAATCAAATGAGATTTTATCTACTCATCTACTTGGTTGTATTTTCTTTATAGAAAGCTAACTCAATACACTATTTATTTCTTTCTGTTATTACTTAGGCGAAGCATTAAGGCAATATAGGGTGATTGTATGTACTCGTATATATACAAGTATTGAGTGGATTGCCTAGGTGATCTGCACTCTACATATAATATAATAATTATAATAACAATTATTTGTTTCACTGTGGGTTACGTTGCTTAAATAGACTTGTGTCTGTATTGAGATTACCTCATTGGGTTGAAGACAGTGAATTATTTAGTTTACAAAAGCAAATAGGTATTCAATGTTCCCTATAGGTCCTTTGTAGGTACATATATGTCCCAATCGCGTTCATCGCAATGGCGTGGATTGCCTAATTAATGTTAGGATAAAAAAAAAAACACTCAGTACTTATTTAATTCTTCCACCCACTATATTGAGTAACCATCAGATATAGATGGGTGATTGACTGATGTGCATTAGTTTAACCAAAGATTCACTTCTCATGATGTACTCTTTATACGCCCATAAAGTTGCTTCATCACATCAAAGAAAAGGCACTCGGTCAACCTATCTGAGAGACCTACATTTAACTGTAATACTTAATGATTAAAAAAATTCTGGATCAATATTGTTGGCAGGGAAATCTAAAATGCAAGAAAATAACATCTTATTACGATAAGTGTTCAGTACACTTGGTTGACCACTCTTTGTAGAGTGCAAAAATGCGGAGCAGTATTAGCATACAGATTTATGTGTTGATTATAAAAGTAAAGAACACATGCCCACCTTTCGCTGGTTACTTCACACTGGTAAAGCTGTGATGTGTATCTAGATACCAGGCTCAAAGCTACCTAAGAATACGGTTTCCAGCGGGCTACCTGTTGGATAAAAATATCACGTATATAATAATACAATAAAAAATGTTAGGCCCGGATTCCCTTCCAGAGAAATCCACTCTTCGCCACTGATGCTAGATATCCACTTGTATTTTTATCTCATAGTGATAATCTTCTATGAAAGATCTCGAGATAATGGCCAAGATTCTATAAAAGAGAGCAGTATGTGTGTGGAGTAAGCGTTTTGTGGAAAAGAAAATAATTTCTTAGGTGAGTCGATAGATGGAAGTGAAGATAGTCACAGAACAATACTCATAGCGATCCTACGGTAGCTTCTATAATAATGGTACAGACGAAATAACAAACGGTGCTACGTGATATCGCAACATTCAGCCTTTAAACAGGGTTACCAGAGTTTTAAAAACGAAAATTCCTTTATGAATAATTATATTTAGTTAAATTCTGGGCGACAGAACTCAATTCAGTAATTAATTAAGGTGAAACGTTTAAACGTAATCAGTAACAGTAGAGAGATCACTTTTACAGGAAATAATGTCGAATTACATACTTATTAGGTAGGCACCTGTGTGGTGTATTTACGGAAATTTGAATTACGACTAATGTTTTTGCCGTTTGTCTTTAAAATTAAACAAAATAAAAACATAAAGTTAGTGGTTCTGTACGAATTTTTTCCAGTCCTGGCCAAACGCTTCTCTTCTATGGGTATTATTTCTTTTCGAATTCTCAGATCTCATTGCCACTTGAATTCTACGGGGTTAAATACGACCTTAGTAATGACTGACACAAGATTAGAATCTGGCGTTCTCAAAACATGTCCGAGTTGGGATCACCTTATCCATCAAAGTAACTCAATTCGTTCATTTAAGGATACTTGCTCCATAAATGGGGCAAGAGAGACCATCCCCTTGTGGCCAGATCGAGACTGTTGACCATATAGTAGAGAGGTGTCCTGACAAGAAGTTTGCAGGGGTTCTTGAGAAAATCCATGAGGTGACGCCAAGGGCAATAGATTACTTGCAGAATATTGACGCGGAGCTATGACTCCAAGATAACTTGTACAATGGTCGTGTGCATACGAAAGAAGAAGAAGAATTCGTTCTTTAATTCAATAACATTTGGTATGATAATTGTGTTAGATTGTAAGTTTAGAACTTCTTATCATATCATCCCTGAATCAAGTTGTCACAAACATTCTTTCCAAATGATAACTTTCGTTTCTTTGTTTCATGCAATTGGCCACGTTTCCTTATATCTCTTAAAGCCCCGGTCCACGTCTGATCACGTACAGTTCACGACTGAACGAACACGACTAGGAAATGCTTTTGGGTTAGCCCTGTTTGGGGAATACTAGTAAGCGCTACTAAGGAAATGTTGCTTGAAATGATGAAACATCGCTCGATAAAATTTAAAGGTGAATTTCTAAACATTTCCTGAAATACAAATACTATTTTATCAACCATTCAAACAAAGGAAAGAAGGAAACTACTGAACTTGGTTATACAAGTATGAGAAATGTTTAACTATAGTAGTATGTAATATAAATTTTATTTGAATGATGATTAAACTGAGATGATTGATAGCCCATCTGGGAGCACTTTCGAGTCATCAGCAAAAGACTCGGTTCAATTCTAACACCGCTCTACAACTTACGAGTACAACACGAAATATTCGAATGCTTTTCTTCACTGAGAATATTTCCCCTAAATTTATGATTTGCACTACGCCAAGAATACCTTATTTCATACTGTAGGTAAATAATTTATTATTGTAGGTATATATCCAATAGCATTTTTCAATTCAGCATTCACATTTTGTTATTTATTAGATTCAAGTAACAGAATCCGAGCTCATCAATAAAAAATTTTTCAGGAAATAAAAAAATCTTTCAATTTATTTTTCAGTCATCGAAAACCAGTTCTTAATAACTGAGAATATTAAGAGATGTACATTTGAAATGTTTGCTATTTAGTTGTATTTGATATACCTACAGTCCTATATATTATAATTTTTCATTGCCGATAATTCTGTTATCGATTGGAGTATTCGATCCAGCAAAACTTATATGTATTTCAAACCATACCATCATCAATTTCTTATCCTAATCCTAGTCAGGGTCGAGTAGCATTTAAGGAATCATTCTAGCAATATTTTTTTCAGGGTTTTTTACATAGTTTCACTGGTCTTCTGTTTTCTCTTTCCGATTCTCATGATTTTTTTGCTAATCGTCCTTCTAAAGTTATACGTTGTAAAAAACAACTGCATGTTTCATCTCGTGTACGGAAGTGACACCATTTCCATACAAGTTTGAAATCAAATCCACAATTAAATGACGCCACTTTCGCAATATTTCGATACCTCAAACGAAACACGGAGTCGTTTTTCAGTTTGTGAGAAGTGGTATTTGGATACAATATTTAATTATAATGTAACAAAAAAAGGTTCGCGACCGTCTACTGTTGCGTTTCATATTTTTCTCTCTCACTAATTTATGTACAAATATTTTCTCCTAAAAATCCTTCGGGAGTGAAATTTCCTTGTTGCTCGTTTCATTTCCAACATTCTGTTTCTACGGTTTCCTTCTTTTATTATATTTCTATACTATACATACTATTCTGTACTTTGTATGAATTCAGGAGACAGAGTGTATAATAAAAAATCGTATGACATAAAATTATGCATTACCTACAATTTTTCTTTAGACTTCAGTTTTAAAAAGAAAACCCTGTATCTTTATGTCAAACGTAGGAGAATGAATGTATATTGAAAGGAAAATAATATTTTATTTTATATTCAGAAAAACAAAATGAATAAATTTACGACTTACTGAGGGTAATGTTTGATGAATTACGAAATCAAATTTCAATAAGGTGCTCTTTATTATGCGATGCAATTACTGAATCAACGAATATTTTATAGCAGCTGGCTTATCATTAAGGAGTTTATAACGTTTTCGTTTCAACTTTCAAATATACTAATAACATATGGATTCAAATCAATAAAAATAACCACATACTTAATATTAACACTGTCCTGCTAATCAGAGAGTTTGTACAAAAGGCTGTCTGATTTGAAAGAAATATTCTTCATTCGTGATTCATTCGCATGTATCTATTATTCACATCAAGGTTTTTTAGGCTGCTTCGTTCTTAGCCCACATCTCGTGCTGACGCAGTTCAGATGAGTGCAGTTATCATTGCAGTCTGTCATGACGTCTGTTTTGTTTAAGTCTTACTGTTATTGGAACGTCTAAGCTAGGTTTTAATAATTCTCTTATCGGGCATACATAAATCGTACCCAAGTTGTTCAGTCTAATAGTCTGCCTGTCTGTATCATTCAGAAAGAAAGTTGAAAGATGATAGGCTGTGGCAGGTTGTTGTTGGTATATTGAAAATCTTATGAAATTAATTGAATTTGACAAGCAACCGATGTTTTGATGCCAAGAATATTAAATTAGTCATCTTTTGACTTGTCTCCAGTATTATTAAATCCAGATGTTTGAAACTTTGTTGGCTTATTAAAATAGGCCTACTTACTTAAAATTTTATGAAATTGAAATAATTTATGACCCCAGAGGCAAAAACAATTCTTTGCTCTTCTTATAGAATTTAAAGTGTGATTTAGACGAATGTAATGAATAGTGCTCAAACGTACGAACATTTGCACCTACAGGCTAAAAAAATATTGGTTTCGATTATAAAAAATGTTTGGTCCCTGTTTTTTTTTATCAAATTCGTGGTGCAAAAAAAAATCGTTTTTTAATATTATTTGTGTCACATTTTGCTATCTCTACAAATCCGTTTTTCGTATTGATGGTATTAATTTTTACTCTTTGGGGAGAAACAACCAATATTCGACAATACACAGGATTTATTTTATAGGCACCTACGTACCTGTCTATTTGCCTCAGGTTTGTATTTTCAGTTTATGATATACAGAAACCAGTACCAACTCGATTGGTTAATAAAACTACATATCCAAATCTGTATGCACTTTACATCAAGAAAATGCCTTAAATGAAGTTTCAATATTTTTATCGTAAGCAACAACAAATTATGGCACTACGAGTACAAGATTGTGGAACTGGCTTCCCGCGAACATCATTTCAATCTTTCCGAAGGCAGATTTCCGGTTGCTAATCTTCACTGTATCCACTACTGTCTATTGTTGTTTCTATTTTTTCTCGAGCATCTCCTTTCCATACTTCCCTCCTTTCTCCTCCAGTCCTCCAGTCCTTTCCTATTACCCCTTTCCTCATATAATATGTATGCTTTTTAAGTATGTGTATTTTTTTATAAAATGAATCTGGGTTTATCGAAATAAACCCAAATACATCTATGTACACTTCACAGAAAGCTTTAAAAGCTTGTATTGTGAAGTGGAGTAGAATGGGGATTAAACCCGCGCCCACTGGATTAACAGTCGAGCGCGTTACCCACCAGGCTACCGACCACCTCTTATTTTTTCACTTTATTATTGATTGAAGTACCGTATGTAGGTATAGGTTTTGTTTTCTTTTCTGATCGGGTTAACTGCAAGACATTGCTTTTGCAATAAGTCCGCCCTTTAGCGTACTTCTATTGTCTGGTTTTGTAACACTCTTGATTTGTGGGTAATAAAGATTTATTTATTTATTATCATGATAAATAAATGTGTATATAAATATACACATAATAATAAACTTGGTGTTTGTGTGTAATATGTATACGTATATTGGCATTTATGGAGTGCAAATAAATAACACAAGGGATAATTTAACACAACAATGATCAGTTGACTTAGTATCAGATCGTGTGGGCCTTCCGCCCCAGCATTCACTACAATGGTAGGTATTACATATTTTATTATACTTCATATTATTATTTCTAAATCCCTGCTGATAGGTTTTCCTGTAAGACCCTCACGTTTTGATAGAAATCGGTGTGAGGGGTGGAGGTATAAGTAGATAATATATTGAGATAATTCTTCAGGTGCGGATATGGAATAAATAACATTGTTAGAACGCTCCCCTTGATACATACATCATTATAATCTATTATAAGAGTACAGTAATATTGTGATAACGATGCAGTAATAAGTGAAACGATTTTTTGCAAACAATCTCTTAGAAACATCGTGAAGATAGTTCGTTGAGAAAATTCTCAACATATGCCATCTGCGAGATGCAAACATGAAAAACCAGTAATACCTAAATGATTTAGGTATCTCCCTCTCATATTTCCACTGGTCACAGTAACCAAAAAGGTGGAAGCTGTAATGCTCCCGGCGCCTATAGAAGTGGGTAGATCTCACTATAAAAAAGGTTGCTAAAGATTATACCGCTCCTCAACGGATGGCGGTAGTGTTTGAAATTGGGTGCATATGAAATAGGTTGTTGAGTATTATATACTCAACGGCCAAAAATTTCATTTTGGTAGCAGGCATGTAGCAGGATGTGGTGGAATGGGTGAACGTTGCCCTTGATGAAGTGATCACTTAAGCCAGCCAAAGCCGACTCGTAAGCGTCGGAACATCCATCCTGCTCCCCTCCCCAAGGAAGTTCGCATAAGTCATTATGTGAATGTTGATATCTGCCGCCTTTCGTTGAGAAAATTCTCATCGTGAAGCAAATACTATTTACTCTTTTTACTCTCAGTAGATTATTATACACACAAAATGATACAAATGAGAGCATGCTTAAGAGTATGCATACCGACATTTCAAAAATTTCTAAAAACGGGAGACCTTATATCTCGACAACCGTTACTAAATATGTTTTGGAACAAGATAGGGTAGATGCATCTACCTGCATATCTAGGGAATAACCGTAATAGATTTTTTATATCTTGTATAGATTTCTCAAAAAAAATAAATTAAAAACACTTCTAATCTTTTTTCCGAAAGACGGAAACTCGTTCCCCGAAAGTCGCGGAGTAAAATTTTTTTTTTGTACTGATAATATGCATTAAAATCTAGGGAATAACCGTAAAAGTTTTTTGATAGACGCAAAATTAACCCCAAAAAATGGGAAAAAACGCTGTTTTTACCATTTTATCATACGATTGTTCACGCGATTTTGAGGTTAGAGGAAGTTAGAGGAAGAACGATAAAAATATTATGTTGAATAAATGAGTAGGGTAAATTGAAGATAAAATTATGCAGAATGAAAAATGAAAATTGTAGAAAAAAAATACTAATTCGTTTCTGTCGAAGGGTAACGACTGATAAAAAAAACCACTCCATCCCTCTTTCATAAAAAGATGACGCGAGCAAGTCTCCGGAGTGACTTTCCAGACTGAGATTAAGATTTTTTTTCAAACCTTTTCTGAAGATGTCTATCGTTGAAGAAACGAGGGAGGTGGGTTCTCCACCATCAGGATGGAAGGGAACCGTGCCAAGTAGGATAATGCGAGAAATCTATGTAACATTCTTCTATTATTTCCTCCAAGATAGATATTTGCTTGTAGTCACGTCTTTATACGATTCTTGAGAAGATTTTATCCGTGTTTTTCTCCATCGTTTTCCCCTGTTATTTCTGTTCTATTTTTTTTTTTAATTAAATACCAGAGCTGGGCTGAAAAGCGTTAATCCGTTAATCGTTAATAAACGAAGTTAACATTTTGGTTAACGATTTAACGCTTTTCTCACCTCCAAAAATTGTTAACGGATTATTAAACTTCCGTTACATTGTACTTCCGTTAATTAAGTCCGTTAATATTTTTGATTGTTTGCATAGACATCATCCAGTAGCGGCGCTGGCATTAGATAATCCAAGGGTTGTATGGGGTTATGTGTGGTTATGTGGGTTGAGAGTTGAAAAAGAAATTTCATTTTGTTGGGATACATCGCGATAGTGTGAATATGAAAGTAGTTGTACTTATGTAGTTCTATATCATGCCATTTAACCGCAATTTTTTACATTAACGCTTAATCGGATTAACGTTAACAACGCTTTAACGATTAACGAAGGTAACTTTTTAGTTAACGGATTATCGATTAACGAAGTTAACTTTTTGATTAACGGTGCCCACCTCTGTTAAATACCTACCAAGGTGCAGTTTACTTTTTTTTCTCACTCTTTACAAGATGCTTTAGTCTTTCCTATTTCCTAATACTACATCTTTTACGACTTGAGTCGAGCCATGTATACAGGGTGTTTGATAGATGGATACAGATATCTTCAGGAGTGATAGCAGATGTCATTTAGGATCTTTTGAGCCAAACTTAGCTCAGTCAAAAGTAGCACGGTTCTCGAGATATTCAAGATTTTAACTTTTTTTCGAAATACCCCGAATTACTCAAGTTTTAGCCCGATAGCAACGTAAGTAAAGGTACCTACTTAGTTTTATCATTCTTTTTTGTTACCTGGGTATGTGTTTAGTCTATTTAAATCATATGTTTCAATCTGAAAAACAATCATGTTAAAAAAATATCGGATTAAAGTTTCGAGAAATAGAAATGTCAAAAACGAGTTAAGACTTTAGGGAGGATTTAGATAAGAAAAAAATTGTCCGAAGATTCAGAAATCTCGAAAAACTTCTCTGGTTTATGCTCTTTCAAATGATATACAAAACATTATAAAAAAACATTCGTTTCATAAATCTATGAAACAACAAACTAAGTTTGCCTCAAAAGATCCTAAATGACCTCTACTATTGCTCCTGAAGATATCTGTATCTATCTTTCAAACACCCTGTATAAGACAAAGTAAATTTGATTGAAGTTTTATGTATTGTATATACAAGCAATTGGTATTTTGTTTATCACATTTCACCCCTTCTTTTATTTTTCTTAAAGTCGATAATATAAGACTTGAATGGTAGATTTAGCTTTCGTCCCATATTGTCGAGTAGCTCCGTAATTTAATCTCCGTAAAAAAGAACTTAAACCTAGTCTCTCTATTTTAACACGGTGAAGAAATGATGCGTGTGTTACAGGGATGTCGATAGCTTTTGAGCTTTCAACAGCTTTGGCTAGGGGCAAGGAAGAAAATAAAAAGATATGTGTAAATAATGTAATTATTGTTGAAATTATTTGATTTAGATTTCCAGAGGAGGATGATAATGCCCTTCCCTATTCCTTTGATAACGCCCATGGTTATAATATAAAACTCAGTCTAGAATCTTAATAATTAGGAACTACACAAAAAAACAGATTTCTTCTTTGTAGGTCAATTACCTGACAATTGGAAATAATATCTTAGTTTACGTACCCACCATATTCAAGGATATTTCCTTCTCATAAATAATACATTGTAAATTAGTGAGGAAGAACTATTTCTTATTTCATTTAAGGATATTTTTTTTTCAATAGAATGTTATCAAAATGTATTGTTAGTGGCAATTTTTATATTCCCAACTAGTTCTGGCATATTTATTATCCGTTCACTTGAAATTGACAGGAAATATCGAGAAGAAAGCGAAGATATAAAATGGAAAATAATCGAAGCGGAAAAGAAACAGGGCAGGGAAAGAGAAAGGAGCAAGGGGGAAAGAAAGATAACATGACAACTTTAAGTTGGTAGAAGTCAAGATACATTTTACCCTACTGTTATAGGGCCCCAAAATACTTTGAAAATGAAATCGAAGTTGCAAACAATTCAAAAGATCCTCTTTCATTGAATTCCGTTCTAATGATAATGTCCCGTTCATATTTCGTGGTCCCATAGTATGTTAATCATTTTACGATGTTACCAGCAGGCGCAATGCATGTTATCATTTCATATTAAATGAGATATGGCATGATTGAAGCACGACATATTATAAAGGAACTTGAGTTAAATATTCAGGTTTAAAATATTAAACACGAGTTAGATTAAGGCTTGGTCTCTGTAGGCAGAATTAAAATTTTGTGCTTCGGTATATAACCATGTGACGGTTGTAATTATTCTGGATTCTTATACATTGATTTTTTACTTTTGTAATTCATATATCGAGTCTAAAGAAAACTTTCCTGGAAAAATTACATATTGTTTACCATAGCCTCTTCTATCAGTCTTATTTACCTTCTGAATTCTTGTCCACGACTTCTTAGATTCCAATTTAGATTTGTTCCTTGATACTTCAGTGAGCATATAAACGGTATAAAATAATACTACGAGTTAAAGAAATCAGGTATGAGTGATTTTAAACTCGATAGAATTTTATAATGTCACTCAGATTGCTTCATGTCAATATCATAAATTATACCTAAGTAATAAATAAATAAATAAATAAAACTTTATTGGCCAGTAAATATATGTAACAACAAAAACAAAACAAGATAATACAGTGTGCCAAAAGGCGGACTTATTGCAAAAGCAATATCTTACAGTCAACCAATATTTCATTCTCAATTTTTAATTCACCTTATCCATATTTTGTAGACCAAACACACACTCGATGTTGGTAGAAAAAGGTTGAAGCCATGAACTATCAAATCTTATTAATGATTTGACGAGATTGATTAATAATTATATCCGAGACCATTTCATGAAATACAAAAGAAAATGTGTGGGCAGTATTGTCGGATGTTCTATCTTGTACATAAAATTGTTGAGATGTGTCGAGCTTTCATCTAGTAAAATACCCGACAGAGTCACAGCTATAATAAATTTTGTATGAATTACGATTTTTACAATTAATTCATAACCTGGATAATGATTCTTCTTATTTTTTTACAAGCACCCTCTGTAGAATGTTTATGTTGGATAACAGTTAGGTCAAGTTTCACACGAATAGAATTAACGATCTTATTTTACGTACATCTACGTAGTATAAAGTTATCTAATTATAATTTCTATCTTATTACGTGCTATAATTCTAGAATGAGAAAATCTACTCGTTTCTTAATGTGCTATACACGTGTTGCATAAAAACGTATAATAAATTCAACACAAAAAGATCGTACATTCACATTAGGTGTTTTATAAAGGAAGAACCTGTAAATATATCGTTTAATATTTTAAGCAAGTTCGGTTTGCCTGAGGCCGTGTAGCAAAATTTTCTGTAGAGAGAATACTTTTTTATGAGGGTAAATTTGTTTGTGTACTTGTATCGGAAACCGACATACGTTTAAAAAGAACAATATCCAACACTGTGTATACTTGTATTGTATTGTTATATTATTCTGTACAGTTGTATGTAGATATTTTCAGACAGATAGATACTAGATGTTGTGTTATAAAGTTGCTGCAAAGAATCCGCAATGCTCCCTAAGGTGGAAAAATGAACTGCGCTTTGGGGAAGTGTGAGTTGAATATGTTAACTCGTATCCTTACCAACTGTGCATTCTAATTTTACAATAAAACTACTTTTTTTATAATACTATACTATTCTCAAAAGTAAATACTACAAAGGAATGTGAATATGTTCTCCATAGAATCGATATTGTATCTCAACATTTTTATTTTGAAAATTTTATCCTTGCGAGTCCAGCGCCGACTCTAAAATCAAATCGCAGTAAGACTCAGTTTTCTATCAATCATCTATCCTTACCATCACGTAATTAGGACAATGTGGAGTAACCAACCTCAAAAATATGTCTTTCTTATACTTTGTCATACTTGCCTCGGTCATTATATTTACAACTTGGTTAACTTTGAGTCATGTAGTTATGTTTCTTTCATTAGTTTAATCGTAGATTTTTCGGTAGAGTTTGTGTAAACATGTATTATTAAATAAAAAAATATTCACTAGGTTGGTTTTTTAAGAGAGCGAGTTTTCTAGGTTCACACATACAGTGACTTAGACATAATAAATAAATAAATCGTTATCATCATAAAAATTATCAGTGGTTAGGTTACAAAACAAGACAATATAGTAGTCTGCTAAAAGGTGGACTTATTGCAAAAGCAATATCGTACATCAGTACAGCGATCAAGAGATGTAGGTTGTAGTTATAGGTAATTTTAATAAATAACTGTAATAATTTATTGGAATATTGGAACATATGTAGACATTTATTAAAATTAATTAATTAAGTATTGATTATTTATTAATTAGTTTAAATTTGCATTGCGGTTGATTAGGTGTTGTACAAATTATTTTAACATTAAATATCTCTACACCGATTGTGGGAATGCAAAATATACCAAATATGTTATTGTTAAAACAATATTATGGTACAATGTTGCCATTGTTACAACGTATTGGACCGAATGTGTTTAATAATAATTTGCATTTGTTTCAAAAACAAATCCCAGTAAAATGTTTTGTTCATATTGTGTTTTGTTAAATTAACGTCACACTAGGATTATGAAACATTTGCGATTATACTTTGGAAAATCCGTTGAAGCAACAAAAACCACATATTTCACTGAAATCCGGATTTGCAAGTTAGCATAGTGAGATTGTGAGCATATGTGAGCTGCATTATGTGTGAGCTCCCACTCTCCCAGCTACCAGCTCATGTCGCTTCGGCTCTGCAGCTTTCTGTGGTAAGCTTCTGCATTCATACATACTTATGTATTGTTTCATGTACTACTCAACCTAAATAGCTTCCATACAATGCATTACAATACCATACATATAGAGGCTCTATATGCAATGGACCATACGAGTATATTTGTTAAAGTGGGTTTTTAGTTTACCACTTACTGGTGTATCGGAATAACTGAACTAGGTAAGTATTACGAATGTTATTATGATTTAATGAACATATTGAACATACCATAAACACCGCAGAATCCACGATTAATTCTTTTTAATTTAATTTTAATTTTAATCTAATTTTCTCTTTATCTGTTTGATTTTTTGATATTAATTTTGTATATGATTTTTAAATGTTGTGTGTTGCCCAGGATTTGTAATTAAGTAATATTTGAGTCTTTACTGGTTTATTTGCAGGTGATATTGTGATTGTTTATATTGTATGTAATAACTGTATGCACTCTATAAGATTTAAAAAATTTAAAAAAAAAATAAAATCCAATTGCTTTTAGTTTAATTAGGTATAAATTTAATAGTTCTACGATGAAGTAGGTATATTTATGCACGCAAGTAATACTAATTTGAAGTATCAAAATAGTCTGAAGTAGATTATATTATTTATAGTAATAAAAATATAGGCACACAAAAATAGAGAGAGTTTTTTATGATTTATAAATTTTTCACGCTTTCAATATAGCTGCTATTTCATTGTTTTGTATTTCAATACAATCTATGGAACGAGGGGTGGAAAGTGTTATTATCAACTTCATATATAAATTGATATAATTCCATTGGTAAGCCATTGATATCGAAAATCGACATCTATAGACACTTGGACAAAACGTAAAACCAAAGTTTAGTAAATAAATCAATTTTATTGTATTGAACATACCGAGTCGCCAGCTTTCATTGCTATTATTATTATTATTTGCTCTTTTTTGGCTTTGGAAAGTGAAATCTCTTTAGCTTTTGTAGAAGTTTAATAAAAGTATTTTTGAGGTCGTATGTTTTGGTTGCTTTCCAAATATTTTACTTCTAAACATTGTTGTATTTGGGAGAGTAAACGTAAATCAAAGAAATGTACGTCATTAGTAAAGATTGGACACGAAATCGGGTCAAAAGATGAGCGTACAATGTCTTTTGAAAAACAAAACTCTTGGCAGAAGACCGTTAAGCAGATGAATGAAAAAGGCTGACTTAAAACGTTTTTGAAGAACATTTCTAAGCTCGGTACTTTGTATACAAAACACGAGCTAGTTTTATACCTAATCCAATACACCACCATTAGCTATTAGAATTTCTGCAAAACAACTTATTGTTGAGTTTATTAATTTTACACTCTTCGGCGCTATAACTAGTGTAAAGTCGATTTGTCTACCTAGGCACGTTTCAAAGATATCAGAATAATATGAGAATTTTCTCAACGAAAGGCGGCAGATATCAACATTCACATAATAACTTATGCGAACTCCCTTGGGGAGGGGAGCAGGATGGATGTTCCGACGCTTACGAGTCGGCTTTGGCTGGCTTAAGTGATCACTTTATGCCCAGGGCAACGTTCACCCATTCCACCACATCCTGCTACCAAAATGAAATTTTTGGCCGTTGAGTATATAATACTCAACAACCTATTTCATATGCACCCAATTTCAGATACTACCGCCATCCGTTGAGGAGCGGTGTAACCTTTAGCAACCTATATTATAGTGAGATCTACCCACTTCTATAGGCGCCGGGAGCATTACAGCTTCCACCTTTTTGGTTACTGTGACCAGTGGAATTATGAGAGGAAGATACCTAAATCATTTAGGTATTACTGGCTTTTCATGTCTGCATCTCGCAGATGGCATATGTTGAGAGAGAATATGTCAGAATATGGCATATGTTGAGAGAGAATATGTCAGAGAATATCAGAATAATATGTTAGTTTGCGTAGGTAGATTAATCTTCAGTATTTAGTCAATATCTGTATTATATGTAGTGAACAATGGGTTCTAACTGTTTGAAATCTTGTATAGAGTGAAACAATACCTAAGAAAATTAGGCATCTGAAAAAATTAACTTATTTTAAGTGACGATTCATCATTATTTTCTGTTTTATGTCCAAACATTACGTAATTATTTTGCGTCTATAAAATCTAACGAAACACAAAATATAAAGGCGTTTGAGTACGTCTTTAAAAAGGATAATATTATTAGCGCTGTATGGTGCAGTGATAAATTTCCTATGTGCGGTATTATAATATATTTTTATTGCAAACATAAAAACAAAAAACCAAACCGAAACTCGTGAAAGGGTTTCGCCTTTTATACTTAATAACAATAATAATGGAGAAATATCAAAAGTTATTGCACATCTCCCACAAATGGAATTTCATTTTTATGAAAAACATTGATATTGTTATTTCCGATTACAATTCAGATTCATACAGGGTGTCCCGTAAATCAACGTCATCCCGTGGAGGGGTGATAGACCAGCTCATAAACTACCATAAAATCGAAATATGACCTCACTAAAAATCGCTCATTCTCGAGATATCGGCACTTTTTTGTTTTTCGTGAAATTCAACACCTTCGATCAGTTTTTTGATCGCCACGGTCACGAAATTCAATATTATGGGATTAAAATTTTTGATTCGTAATCCTGAATAATTCAGCTATTTGATTGCAGTCCAAAATAAAACCTATTAATTCACAATTTCGAAAAAAAGAACATCGTTTCTGCCTTTCGAGTTTTTTTGTTTTTTATTAGCAAATTTCGACTCCTTTACACTGTAAAAAATTAGTATGACATAAAGCTGGAAAATTATATTAAAAACTTCCTCATTTAGTGTAGTTTTTAAAAAGGTTCAAAATTGGATATAGTTCCCTTTACAAAAAAAGATATTCCTGTTTTACTTCAAAAGGACCTAATTATAAAAAAAATCCAATGCAGGGTTAAAGCTTCCTTATGTCCAATATTTGGACAAGTGATAGAGGATGAAAAAATATGAATGAAATTTTAAAAAATATATGTCGAAAAATCAACTGTTTTGGAGTTATGGTCTTTTGAAAACTGAGGAGTATGAAAATTTCTCATTTGGGTTTTTTGACTATAACTCATAAACCACCAACTCGATTTTGACAATATAAACTAAAAATCATAGTTAATAAAATAGGCTTTCGATAAAAATGTTAATTTGTGGCATTTCCCTTAGAATCTAGTCAAAATTCTGTAAAATAATATCATTTTTTCACAAAAATACATGTTTCTTAACAGAATTATCACAAAATTTTGAAGAAAAGGCGGTAAATTAGGAACTTTATCGTAAGCCTACATTATTTACAATGATTTTAAAGGAGAATGCTAAAAAAAACCCAGGCCCGGCGCAAACGAAATGTAACTCAAATGATAAGTAAAAATAAGTAATTAAATACTGCATGGGTGGCATCATCGAAATCAATGGCTTAATGGGTGAAATACCTATTCGAAGTTCTACATTGGTCACACGAATATATAAGAAAAGGAGCATTAGAAAATTACAATTGCGGTCTAAAAGGGTATAATATGATGAGTATAAGGTAGCCCGTCCTTTTCGTCTTCTTCTTCAACAGCCTTGGTCCCTCCACAGCTGGATATAAGCCGAAAGGAAAATGATCATGAAATATGTAAAAAAAAATCAGGTCCGGCGCAAACGAAATCTAACTCAAATGATAGGTAAAAATGAGTAATTAAATACTGCATAAGAGGAATCATCGAAATCGATGGCTAAATGTGTGAAATACCTATTCGAAGTTGTACAGGGGAAATTTTGAATAGGTATTTCCCATATTTAGCCATTGATTTCGATGATGCCACCTATGCAGTATTTAATTACTCATTATTACCTATCATTTGAGTCCCATTGCATTTGCGCCGGACATGTTTATTTTTTACACAATTCATGAGCATTTACCTTTAGGCCTACATCCGGCAGTGGAGGGATCAAGGCTGCTGAAGAAGAAGAAAAATCATTTGCTACCTTACACTCATCATATTATATACCTTTGAATCGCAATTGTAACGGTTTAATGCTCCTTTTTTTATATATTCGTGTGACCAATATGAAACTTCGAATAGGTATTTTACCCATTAAGCCATTGATTTCGATGATGCCCCCTATGCGGTATTTAATTACTAATTATTACCTATCATTTGAGGTACATTTCGTTTGCGCCGGGCCTGGTTTTTTTTCCCATACAAAATGAGCATTCTCCTTTATTTTGTCAAAATCGAGTCAGTGGTTTATGAGTTATAGTCGAAAAACTCAAATGAGAAAGTTTCATACTCCTCAATTTTCAAAAGACCATAACTCCAAAATAGTTGATTTTTCGACATACATTTTTTAAACTTTTTTTCATATTTTTTCATCCCCTATCACTTGTCCAAATATTGGACATAAAGAAAATACAACCCTGCATTTGATTTTTTTTTATAATTAGGCCCTTTTGAAGTAAAACAGGAATACCTTTTTTTGTAAAGGGAATTATATCCAGCTTTGTACCTTTTTAAAAACTACACTAAATGAGGAAGTTTTTAATATAATTTGCCAGCTTTATGTCATACTAAATTTTTACAGTGTAAAGGATTCGAAATTTGCTAATAAAAAACAAAAAACTCGAGAGGCAGAAACGATGTTCATTTTTTCAAAATTGTGAATTAATAGGTTTTATTTTGGACTGCAATCAAATAGCTGAATTATTCAGGATTACGAATCAAAAATTTTAATCCCATAATATTGAATTTCGTGACCGTGGCGATCAAAAAACTGATCGAAGGTGTTGAATTTCACGAAAAACAAAAAAGTGCCGATATCTCGAGAATGAGCGATTTTTAGTGAGGTCATATTTCGATTTTATGGTAGTTTATGAGCTGGCCTATCACCCCTCTACGGGATGACGTTGACTTACGGGACACCCTGTATATCACAAATACAAAATTAACTTCAATTCAGGATGGCAACCATCTACAAATACTTATGGTAAGAGGCTGCACTCCTGGAGAACTGATTCTGTGAAATGACAAGGCGATAAATTTGATAGCGCATATTGGAGTGGCAGGGTTTGATCCAACCGGATATGTTAAGTAAATTACTTCTTTACAAAGGTGGCAATATCCTGTCGTTTAGAATTCAAATTGATCGAGTAGGGATTCTATGATTCGTTATTATTCGCTAAGATTAGGTGCAGTGAGGTGAATAAAATATTATTCATCGAAAATATTTTATAACAATACAATCCTATTGTATAATTTAGTAACGCGTTATTGCATAATGTGTAAAAATTAAAAAAAAAACGTATCATTTATTCCGAAATTCGACCAAACGGTTGACCGTTAGGTACCGAAGGTGTACTCCAACGAAATTTAAGCCAAATTTGTATGTCGTATTCAATAAAAATTTAAAGTCAATATACAAGGAATAATGAACGTAGTTTATTTCAAGTAAAAGATGTATTGGTATATTTATAGGAGAACGCAGCTGATTTTATTATTTAAACGGAAACATTAAATACGTATAAAGCGTGTTTGTATCTTTTCCAAAAAGTTTGTTGTTATTGGACAAAGTTTGTGCATAAATAAAGTAGAAATGTTGTCTTTAACAGTATTGTTGAAAACCGCAAGAGAATTGATGGCACTGGGCCATAATGAAGTAATGTATATTGTATCTTCCTATCCGTGTCTAATCTGAATACTGTATCCGATGGGAATGCAAGCACTTGCTTATGCTATTATTATTATCCATCAATTAATTAAGGATGGTATCTTTTAATGAAGTATTTGCCGATGTGTTCCGTATAAACTGTGTAGGTATATTTTAATTAAATTTGTCGTTAGTAATTAAATTGTAAAATACCAGAGGATCTCGACAGTTTAGATTCCAATCGAACTGGTCAAGCAAATAATTATTTCGTATTAAACATTTGAAGTCATTCATTATTTATATGTACTTACATATGTATGGTTAACTTCTTGGTTTTAATACTTTTGTAGAACAAATTTTCATTATATTGCGACTCACAAATTTGAGCACCTAGCTCAAGTATTTCACACGATGCATTGTGATAAAGTGGAGTGATAATATAATAAACCACCTAGTTACATTAAAACTAGGTAAAAGCTCTTCGTAATAAAATGGGTAGATGGGTACTACTTCTCAAAACTCAAAAGTCATATAAATAACTTTCATCGTGTAGAAACCATAGTCGTGACAAAAATGAATAGGAAGTGGAACATTTTGCTCCAGGATGTTATTCTTATTCCGTAATAAAAATGCTCTACGGATGTTCTTGTGCATTCTACGAGTTTTTATCACTCGCCTCGGGATACTTGTACAATTTATGTTTTGATGACTTGAGCGCCGAAGTAAAGTTTAATGTAAAAGCTCACAGTACAGAGAGAACACGTATTCGAGGGTTGTAAGTTTCAATGAGGAAGATATCGTTAGTATTTAATGATAATGATATTATTAAAAATTACACTCTCTCATTGTATTTTAAAGAAACATAATATATTCTAAATACATTTTGTGACAACATAAAGACGAAAAACAATTTGAGAAGAAAAGTTTATGTAGGTAATAATATTGGTTGCAAATATCATAGGATGTGGGGGATGCTATATATAAATCGTGACATAATTATTCTTTACCAATATCCATTTTGGTTCCTCCATCCATTTGTAAATCCACCGGAGAATGTAACCTTCCATCAAGACTATGATAATTTTTGTACTGTTTTTGATGATAGATTTACTCGTCTTAGAACTCCTAGTACTCGCTATGTATATATATATATATATATATGATCGGGAATGATACAATCAAGAAATTGCTTTTGGGTACTCTGCGTACCTTGGCCTTGAAAAAGGCCATTGGTAGCCCGACGTTTCGGCTCGGTTGGACAAGCCATCGGCAGGGGCGGTAGGCGAGAGGTAGCGGCGTTGGGGTTAGACAGCGCAGAGACCTCTATATATATATATATAGTCGTATGTAATGTGTTTTGTGAAAGGTTTCCAACGTGTCTATTTCCAAAGTTATATATAATATAGTTACTGTTATATAATATCTTGTCTAATATTAATCTTTCCAACTTAAGCCATTTGCTTACATTAAGACTTCCTCCCAAGTCTCTTGTTTCATAAAACAATACTGAATACACCTAATAGAAGAGCAAGTCGTACCTATTTAGGGAAGGTATTTAACGCAAAGTTTGAGTAAAGTGTTCCCAAACTAATTGTTCATTAAAGTAAAACACATGTTTTATGGTAGACCACACCTAACGTGTTTATTATGGTGAACCTCATTCAATACTTACCCTGATGTACTAACAAGTACTGAGTTTTATTTCGTGTGTACCAGATGAATCCCTGATGATATTTTTACACTAGATGTCGCTACTGTGGTGTTGTTTTTTTTTCATATGTTTATGTGGTTTGGAAATTATTCACCGTGAATAAAAGGTTATCAGTTATTTAGCGCTGCTTGGGTAAATTTGGACAGTAAAATTATACCAGGTTCTACGATCTTTTGTGAGATTCTTCTGTCTATTTTCACAATATTATTCTTTAAAAGAGAATGAGAGATCGAAGTACTCATATACAATCGTAATATTTGTAAAAAAATGTAGGTAGGTACGTACCTATGTATATGTTGAAATAGAAAGTTTTGTGTTGTTCTTCAGTCTGAAGAGTTGACTTGAGTTCATGAAAAAAGTTTACTCATTCTTACTGAATATTCCACACTACAGTGTGGACCGTTGTGAATTTCAGTCTCAATATATTGCGAGTATATCCTCAACTAATAAAATAGTGGTTGGAGGAAGATATTTTTAATATTTATCTAGAATCATATTTTTAAAAAGAACAAAACCTTATTGTATAATAATATAGCGACTATAAGACTTTTTCTTACCTCCTTCGGTAAGGCATCTGATCATGAATAAATTTTGCACACCATGCACTATAATATGTACCAGAAAATTACAACTCTTTACAGAGAAACAGTAAGAGTAGAATAGGCTATAGATAAAATGTTAATTTTAGGCAAAAAGAACACAGACTTTTCCACCCATACATATACCTACTTTTCGCTTCCGTCACATTCATGCAATTTGTCGTCGTCATATACATAGAGAGGGACGATTTAATGATATAAATTTAAAGGCAATAATAACCAAATAATAATGTACAAAAAATTTAGTGCAATAGTATCTTGTAGACTATCGAAAAACATTTTGTAAATTAAAACCACGAAACTATCTCAACTACTTTTCTGTAGTTTCCATCTACATAAAGTAAGACAAATAATATAACACATTCACTAACTTAGTTCACATTCAGTAGTTTGTAGAGAATATCATTACTACATAGTTGTTGGCGAATGGCTACATTGAAAGTGTTAAGGGAGAGAAACTTTGTTTTATATTATGTTCAGTACACCGGAGAAGAATGTTTCAATATGGAGAGTTTCTTTCTCTAAGAATTTGGCTTCAGAATGGTTCAGAACATTGGTAAAATGTGAGTTCGAAATAGGTACTTACATAGAGGCATCGCATACCTACTTCTATCAAAGGACCATATTATTATAAAACATCTGTATTTTTATTGGTTAATATTGGTTATTGGAAAAGGTGCAAAATGTTTTTTTATAGGATGATGACACTGTTAAGTTACAGCTCATACTTGTAGGTTTGTGGTCGATTTTATTATAGCTCCATGTGCGGTTGATGACAAAGTTTTAGTTTTTTTATTTGTACACTAGTGTTTCTATCAAACTGATTATTTTCTGTTCGATCTTTGCTAGTTGTAAACTTGGCTACCGCAATGCTGTGACTGCTTTAGTTTTTAGGACAATTTTTGTACCGAAGTCGCTTCTACACGATTAATTATTACCCAATGAATTTAATTCAGAATCCAAGGTTTGTTTTCCTGATATGTTTGGGCGTAGTAAATAGCAATTGGCCTAGGAACCTTGAACCTATCTGGCCTTTGAACCTATCTGCTGGCTCTTATAACAATATTTTGTAATACATATTGCAGTTCAGTATCTCTGCAAGATACAAAAGAGGATAAACGGTTAATTGCATTTCATGAGACGGTGCAGGTGATGTGGATAAGATAGAATTAAAATGTTATCTAATAACACTTTTTACTTTTAGTGTCTTTGTAGACGCCAAGCATTTAATACAAGACACTGAAAGAGTGTGTCATAGAACACCAACCGATGAATTAGAACGATTTGTAATTTATTTCTTTTTCTGCTTCCGTACATAACGATCACTACAAGAAAAAAGAATATTCGAGTTTGTTGTTTCTGGGGTAATTTTAAGGATTTTACTAGTAACTCCTCCAAACTTCTTTCAGGTCCAGAATATTGTGTTCAACCGACTCGATCTAGCCATAGTTACAAAGTAACGCTTCTAAAATATTCGCATCGTGATGAATTCATATCCACTGTATTTTTTTCGGGTTTTTTCACCGTGTCTATTTCGGAAATGTTGAGGTGTGTTAAATTATTTGAATTCAAATTTTCGATGAAAATTTCGTGATCCAATAGTTGTACACCGCGTTGACAAGAGAGCTATAAAATCTTCAGGACAAGTCCATATTCAGGAACAATGCATAAATTGTTAAGACCAACATTCTTATAGTGTAGGTATCTACTCCATTATAGAAGATGCAGAAGTTGCGAAACTTTAGAAATATCTTCAAGTAGTTGGTAGCTGTAAAACACTAAATATTCGTAGTAAGAATTTCGAATTATTTAGCTTTTTACAACACTTTGAATTCCTTTACTGTAAAGTATTTCCACTTGGTAGTTGGGTTGGTACAACAGGAAGCGAAGACGTTTTAATATAATTTCATAATTCTATTAGTCTTTTGTCCGATTTCGACTTAATTTATTTCAAAACATTGTTTATCAAGTTATAAGAATTTTGAACTTCATCCAAGAATTAACTCATGAGATGAATAAATTCAAGATAATTGAAATATTTCCCTTTATACATATTTAAAAGATGTGGAAACCTACCAAATACTTAATCGTGAGAAATAATTTTCTTATAACTTTACTTCAATAAATAGTAAAAGTAGATAAAAGTAGACTGGGTAAAATAGAGGGTATGGTATGATGTAGGGATTTTTTGCGAACGATTGTAATCTTTGACTATGAAAACGAACACGTCCTTTCCCAAGGGAATGTCATTGCTCTACGTCAGATTGTATCACTAAGTTATCTTATATTAAAGATATGTGAGTTGGGATAATATGATTAGGTATTAATATTCATAATATAATGTTTGTACGAGTTTGTAACCAGATAAGAAGTCAAACTATCAATTAAGATGTCACTATACTTATGAATTTAGTAAGTACGAGTATAGTAGTTTTGAGCCCGGCATGTCTCAAGCGAATGAATATATGTGGAAACTTATAGGTATATATGTGAAATTACATAAGTACGAAATAATTTTAGTACACGATGGATGCAACATATACAATTATTTTTATTCGTTACCTTTTATGTTGGTTTTCCTAGCTTGTACTAAAGCCAGGATTCTGTTTGCAATGGTTTCCCCTCCCGAAGGAAAAGAAATGAAAATATTGATTACTTGGGTGGAGTTTTTCAAAACCGCTTTCCACTCATGTATCTATAAGACAATCAGCTTTAATACAATTTTTTCTTATCGGCCTGTTTCTCTTCACTGCTGGATATAGACCTCTTTCTTTTGCTGTCATAGAGACCCAACAAATTATAGATGTATTTTTAAAGGAGCGCTCAAGATTTATTATCGGAATTCTCCCGGACCTTCTTATACGATTAGGCACTCTCCTATGCCTTTAATATCTCCTGGATTGCACTACAAGATTACATCGAGATTGTGAAGTGACTTTCTTATACACCTGTATGAACTACATTAATATGACCCCTAAAGCATTTCGTAACCAATGTTTGGTTATCATAAGTACAGCCGCATTTAATCATACACAAATATTTACATTTACTCTGAAATATGATCATGGTGCTACGTATGCGCTTCTCTGATACTTCTTGATGCTCCTCGTAGATTAGCCGATGCTTGTTACTAAAGAACAGGTAGCATCAGCAATACTGAGTACCTAACTTTATACAGGATGGTGCATATTGAACCAGCTTGTAAAGTAAGATATAGGGTGTCTGTGATCCCATGGGATACTGCAGTAAAAAGTTTGAGAGACTGGATTGAAATTTAATGATTTCGTGTTCTAAATCGTAAATGACGTTATTTGACATGCGATTCGAATTGTGTATTTTTGTATTACGAAAATAACATCATTTTGACATAATTTTGATACCCTACAAAATCGATACGAAGTTTTAATATAAAAGATATAAAGAAAATTATCAGTTAAAAATAGGTATGACAGGGATGATAGTGGATTACGGCGTGTTCATCGAAAGCATTACGTTAGCATTACGGCGGGTGTATGTTAAAAAAACTCGTTTTATGTCCTATAACTCAATATTTTTATTAAGAAGATACTTACACAATAACATTATAATCAATATAGATATCAGTGAAAACTGAGACGGGTGTGTTGGCTTGTGGAAGGGTTGACATACAAAACTTCATTGAAGAAATTCAAAAGAAAGCTTTGTTGGGAGAATACCTAGAATTTTGAGCAAAATAGTATTTATAACCATACTACTATTGTGTCACTGATCGATTTAGAATTCATTTTTAAGAGAAAATGAAGAAATAGTTAAGTATATAAAATTTATTGTGTTTTTGTTTTACTTGGTTTAACAGTGCTCATATGAGCATTTATGCACGATAACTTACATCTTCAGGTGCTCGGTCAAATAATATTGGACGATTGATATTATTTTCAATTTTTCAATTTAAATTTCAATTTCAATTTATTTTCAAAGAATATGGCTTACAAAGTATGTGTATCATTAGAACATTATTTATATTATATTATTTCAAATTAAATTTAAAGCCCCCAGACAGTATAAGTTTACTGGTATAAGGGGGTCAATTTTAATAATTTTATTTACATAGTTTATAAATATTATTATTACACTGTTGTATGGTTACCCTACACAACTGTCTGCAGGGATGGTTTATTAATCCTAAAACTTTACCTCCAAACATTCAATAGAGTTGCAAAAGTTGATATCATCACTCAGGTCCATTGGGAGAGCAAGAGGATCAGAGAGAAGGGTAGGTACTATGTGAATAGAGTAATGGATATCATGTGGAAGCAAGAAGGGTTTAGTTTAGTAGAAGGAAGGATGGGATGGGATAGGATGGGAAGAAGGATAACAAATCATCCCTGATGTATCAATCAACTTGTGTGACGGAACAGGAAAAGTGAATGGGGATTAGTCAAACGTAACTCGGCGATTGTCATATTGTGCTTCCGGTAATTCGGCGGAAACTAGGGGAAAATAATAATAATAATAATAATATATTCCGTCACGTGATAAATGAGAAGTCACGGCGTCTGTGACGAATGATTCACTGATGGCCTTATAATGATTATGCGCACGGTACTACTATAAAATACTATCAGCATATTTTTTTATGCTCACATTTCACGAGGTTTTTTTTTACGTTTATGTTACAAAATCATTACATGCTGGTAGTAACATTGGTAAAATATTTTATTACATGTGAATGTTTTTTCTTAGTTTCTGGGCATGTTTTTCCCAAAAGTGCAGTTTTTGTCTTGCATCACCCAAGTGCTCGGCTCTATGGAAATTGCATTATAAAAACTATTCAGTATCCTAAAAATTGGATACGAAACATACTATTTGTTGCGAAGTGTTGGACTTGAGGACGTATTGAATTGCTGTATTAGGTATCGTTTATTATCATCGTACGTATAGTGATCAGAGGAAGACCCAAGCGGTGGTGGCGTGGGGTTGTGAGTCAGGATATGACAGACTGTGGAGCATCCCCGGAAGATGCCCAGGATAGAGCCGAGTGGCGGCGAAAAACAAGAATGGCAGACCCCACCATGTGGGAATAATAATTGCTCAGGGAGAGAGAGTGATCACTTATACCAGCTGATGGTGACCGCCAATCTTTAGTTCAATGGGTATATCATGTTTGTATGACTGGTACTTCTTTTACTGCCAATGTGCCCTTTAATGTTCTTAGTGGTAACGCAAAGAAATCGCGAGATTTTACTTTCAAAACGGACTTTAGTACAGGTACTACTTTTGCTACTTCTTAGGAGCGACAGAGAGGTTATGAAGCATCATAATAAATTCAGAGATGCTTTGGACTGTATAGACTTTGGACTTTGTGACCTATTTGCTTACCAAATCTTGTTATTACTTCATATTCAGAAACCTTTGATACTCTCCATATTACCCTGTGTAGGATATTCGTGATATTCTAATACCTGATAGATGAAGTCAATAATAATTATTAAATTGCCTACAGTAATATTAGTGAAGCATACAAATTATATTGAATAATGTGTTTATAATGTTAGTATAATATGTTTGCTCTACTTGAATATTGTAATACCCATTTACCCCCGGGGTTTGCTGGTTATATGCAGACTCTACATGTTGTTATGTAAGTGTTCCTATTAGTCCATATAGAATCCATCATTAGTGAAATTAATGAAGATTATTAAGGATATCTAATCCGCTTCGGCTTTGGTAGATGGTAAATTGTATGATACGAGTACTCTACTTGAGAGCTTTATATCCGACAGGTAATATGAATGATGATTACCTTTGAGTAAATTGTTAAGACTAATTAGTATCCTACCTTTCATTAGAGAAAATGATGTTTAGAAATGAATGGTGCTGCTTGTATCTTAATATTGTGTTGATATATTTATTCAGTTATGTAAATTTAAAGATAGAGATTTTTCCAAAATTCTGCTTAAAAATGTATTGGGTTTTATTTTTTAGGCAATGTAACATATAAATTTTGCATCTAGACAGATAACGAAGTAATGAATTGAGAAATAACAATGCTCTTTTATGAGCAGGATATTTTAAAAGTTTACAAGGAAGGAGTAAAACAATGCGATTAGTTTGTTAATATGTACATACAATGATAAACAGGATTTTTTGGTAGTATTCATTCTTCATTTAAAGGAATGCAAGGAATACGATTATAGGATTGAGATTTTACTCAATGATAGAGAGTGAAAGCCAATTTTTAAAGGTTAAAGACAGATTGCGTTTAAAATCCACGCGATGGATTTGAATTTGGATTAACATTAACAGTAAACACAGCTCGCGTGTACAATAAAAGCCATCAGGTAGATTTTAAATTATATATTAGTCTTCCATATTTTGTCTTTATATAAAAACAGGATTATTAGTGCGAAGTCGTAAAAACCACGTCAAATGTCAATAGTAGTTGCAGCTTTTCACGATGATCGATATGTAGATTTTTTTTGGTTTAATCGTGTGAAGATCTGATGATGCGACGTTTCGGCGAACCTACTGCCGCCTTGATCCGTCACAATCCGTGACCAAGGCGGCAGTAGGTTCACCGAAACGTCGGATATCAGATCTTCACACGATCAAACCCGGAAAAAAAAACAAATCTGTATTCATGTATTGTATTCACCATAGGTATACCTAGTATTATAAAGCTGAATGTATTAATGTAGAAATGATCTATTTCTTTCGTGGAGAATATGATAAAAAAATATGACTTTAGTATGGTGAGAAAGTAAAAATCTATCGGTAGATTTTCAAAATCAAGAAATATTTAGATTAATGAATAATATTGCGAATACTCTATTCCTTGAGGTTTATCCGGCCTCCATATTGTGTAAACTGTAAAGGTTTATTACAAAATGTATTTTACATTTGGGTACACCGCTGTAAACATTAAAATGATTTGTGTATGTAATAATTACTCTCCTCATTAAATAGTCTTCTCTCATTAATTGTCGTCGCACGATTGTGGAATTGGTCATTTCGTGATATGCCCATCCATCTCATAAAATAGTAGCTGAATATATGATATACATTTTTTTTAAAATGAATCTGGGTTTGACGAAATAAACCCAAACACATCTTTGTACACTTTACAGAAAGCTTAAAAGCTTGTGTTGTGAAATGGAGTAAGTCGGGGATTGAACCCGCGCCCACTAGATTAACAGTCGAGTGTGTTACCAACCAGGCTACCGACCACCTCAAAATTAATTTGATTAATTTGGTATCTGCCACATCCCTCAATGCTTAACGTTCTTCGATTTGCCGACCACGTTTTTGTCGCTAATGTAGTGTGCCTGCAGATATTGGGACATGTTCGATGTTTTAGAACCTACACAGAAAAAAAAACTTTTTACTACCACTAGTTTGTAAACAAAAATATCCTATCTTTGCAGTCGCCACAATGAATGCTCTGTCAGCGACACTATGACGATGTGAATTGAATATTTTGTTTGGTTGAATACTGAATGAATATTCTTGGCTCCGCAATATACGAGACTGGACTGGAATAAGGAGTGCTGAAGAGCTGCCCAGGACAGGAGCACTTTCTCTCGAGTGATAGTCAACGTTGGGGGACCTAACACGACACCGGAAGAAGAAGAAGAATACCAACGAAGGATAATAATTCGTCGATCCGCTAAAAGAACATCGCGATGTGACCAATTGACTGTACCTGGACACATCGTGAAATGTTATATTTTACAATCTATGAGTATCATGAAAATGATACGTAGGTATTTTACTTATGAAATGATAATCATGTTACTGTACTGATCAAAGTTTTGAACAATCCAGACATCGGATAATAATAATGTTTGGATTTAGCCGACGAATCTCAAGGGATAGACAACTCGTCTCAATTAAAAGTTTCAATGGGGAGAGTTCTCTCTCTCCAATAGGTATGTCAAAATAATGAATATTGTTAGTAGTAATGCTAATTAAGGATTATCCACTATTCCCTATTGTAAATCTTCATAAGGGGTTTCATGATACGAATGTCTGTGGTTTACCGCCTTGTTAATAATTTCACCAAAATACCTACTTGTATTGAATACCTAATTGTTTGTTAGAAGCCGAATATTAAAAGAAAGTGTAGTAATTCTAAATATTACGAACGCATATTTAAAAAGAGTAATTTTACATCATTGCCTTATCTTGAGTAGCCTTGACGGATTTTATAGAATACTTGTTGAACAATTTTCCAAACATTTGTTGTATTATTTATCCAAACTAAACACTTGGTATGGAAAATTCATCCGCTTGGGTTGATCAAATATGAAAAAAAGTATTTTCCTCAAAAAATTCTCATTAACTACCTTTATTACATTTTGCAGACATAATGTAAAAGAGAAGCTGGTTTGACTTACAAAATAAATTGTAATATTTCTCACAATTTTACCTTATTTTGATTTGCCTCAGGCATATTGTGCGAGTGTAAGTTTACACATTTATATTATGAAGAAAAACTTTTTTCTAAACATTATAAGAAGATAAAAAGGAATTACTATTGGCTAACACCCCTCGGGGTGATAAAAAATCTCGCTACAAAGGAAAACAAATCACATTAAAATTGTCTCCAGTTTTATCGCCAAAGGAAATAAAAAAAGTAAAAAAACCTGCCACGTCATTGAAACCATTTCGCTTAGTGCAAAACTTTTAAATCTCTTTACTAAACTACAAATGTATTGTTAACCCCTTGGAGACCTATTTTATGAAGCGATAAAAGAAATTTAGGATTAGAGTCTGAGAACAAAACGTATTTAGGTACTTTCACCTGCAAAAATTCATGTAGTTGTATAATACCGTGTACATACAATTCTCTAACTTTTATTATTCAAGTATAATATTCTGGAATGTGGATTGCTCATGTTACATTCGCCGGAGATAAAGCCTTTTTATTTATGTAAGACTACGTGGTATTTTTTAAAGGATAAATACCGCAAGCATCGTGTTTCAAATCTTTTGGACATTGTTGTTAGTGGAAATACCAATGAACGTACACATAAACGAAATCGTTACTGTCCTGTATTTTACCCCATACAAACTGAGGTAAAATAATAGCATTTCGGATATACTTGAATCTGATATAGTCGGTTACATACCTGAAAACCATTTAATAGGTAAAAATACTTACTAGCTTTATATTATGTTTTGTAAGTATAAGAATGTTTAGGAAACCAATTTCTCTTTTCGATTGCATTGTTAACGTTAAATTATATCATAGTTTTGATAAATTTTACGAGAATAATACTAATAATAATATTATACAAAGCAAAAACCCGTCCAATCATACGCAAAAAAATGCATTTTATTTGCATTATCTTACAATATTTTGTAAAATAGTGTTTAGAAGATTTATTATTTTTATAAACACAAAAAAAGTATCGGGAATTGTTCAAATACTTTCCAGCACACTTCACAGTAGTACGCTAAAAGCTTAAGTAATGTAAAAATACAGAATACCTTATCCTTACCCCATCCTCATCGCAGGTATTCGAGATATTATTCAATAAAGTTCTCTAAAAGTATTTGACAGATGAAGCCTATGTACGTTGCAAAATTAA
The DNA here is from genome assembly GCA_963576895.1 of Ceraclea dissimilis. Taxonomy (NCBI): domain Eukaryota; kingdom Metazoa; phylum Arthropoda; class Insecta; order Trichoptera; family Leptoceridae; genus Ceraclea; species Ceraclea dissimilis. The sequence goes on from OY756361.1 coordinate 6,185,293, forward strand.
TTTAGTTCTGAATTTGTGGAGGGATTAGCCTCACTGGTGAATTTAATAAAAAAAAAATACTTTATCATTGTTATGTATAAATTTATGCGGTCTGCCCAAGATAGAGTGCTGTAGAGATCGATGGGGTAAGCCTATGTTCAACATTGGACGCAGGGAGGCTGACATGATGATGATGATGTATAAATCTAAATAATGTACACAGAATAGGATATACCAAAAGTGGTATAATTTTCATGTTTTTTGACCTAGGGATAGATAGAATAAAGCTGTTATATTCACAGATGGTAACATAATCGCTACACAAGGAATCGATGCGGAAAATAGTTTGTATTTTTGAAAAAGCTCACAACATTATGAAAGGACTCTTTATCTGAAAATAAAATATAAATCGGAATTCACGTTGTCGTCTTTAAAAATATATAAATGACTTTCCCCGCATGATTTCTGGCACCACTCCAAAACAATCGCATTACTAGAAAATACGGAAACAATAACGTAATAGATACTATGAACCTGTGTACTGTGTAGCGTAATACTATGTTGTATGTGAAGTCTTTTCAAATAATACCAACTGATTATAATATGAATACCTTCTTGTACCATTCTTTCTGATTTTGATATATCTATTTTGTGACCTAATCAGAACCAACAACTTGCAAAAAGTGTACAACTGATTTATTAAACGATATATAATCAAGGCATAAGATTGGATAAAAATGAGACTTTTAAATCTGTCTGCGATTTTGTGAGGTTCTGGGAGTCCGGAAAGCCGCCGAAGAGATGCAAGGATAACTGTTAGATACATACCTTCTGATTCAGATAATTTCCTTCTAGGGCGAACTCATTGCGATGCATCGTACTCGTAAGTAAATGATTTTGTGAAGTGTTATGTACCTACACTCACAAGTATTTCTCTGGTTAATCAAATTGCAGAACATTGAATCGAAATAAGTTGATAAGTAACTAATATAAGGTTTTTGATGGGAATTCTAGAAAAGTTAATTGAGTTTTACCAACATTGTTAAGTGAACATCTGGATAAGTTCAAACAAAAAAAAGGTTATTCAGAGTTTAACAATACCTATTATTCTCTTATTATACGAATCATATTAACTTGTCTTATACAAGAATAGGTATTAGGTTACTATAGGGAGAGATTACCCACGTATTTCTGTACAAATTTCTCTCATTATTCAGTAAAATCTAATACAGTTATGTAATACCCAATTTCCAATACTCATTCGGTGATTTATTGTAATACGTCCATTCAATTTGTTCGCCCGGTGTCCTCCATAATCCTCAGTTCTTTTATTCGGAGAGCCACACAATCACTCGACTTATTCTGATAGTATTCTGTACCTACTGAAGGTGGAAATGTATAATTGAAATTATTGGTGTATTTAATTAGTTTTACGTCTGTACCCTGCGTATTGATTTTATAATGTATCAAAATAGTCTTAATTAGGCTCTTAGGAGGAGAGCTTACTACTAATGGGTATGTATATGTATTCATATTTCTACGATAATATCATGTATTTTTATTGTAGACTTGGGAGAGAAACCATAATCCGAAATAAAATTTTCAATTGGTATGTTATCGTAGTTCTAAATGACAGAGTTGTATTATCACTTTGTTATACTCCGGGGCAAGTGCTGTTAAATAAAATAGGGGTAATGAAATTATTTTAAATATATGCTTTTTAACCAAAAATTTTTATTTTTAGTTTTGCATAACTTGATGTTTACCTCTGTTAATCGGTATGTGCATTAAATAAAGATATACGTAGTGCACAATTATACATTTTGCAATTGATTATTGCAGAGATTCTAAAGGTCCTGAAAAATAGTATCTCTCACCTTAGTTGGTTATACCTAGCTAAGGTACTTTAGTAACTCATAATACGAGGATTGACAATTAATATAACGTTGGTGTATTAGTTCTAATTATTCTTATAATATCTTATGTAAGTCAATACTTCAGTAAAATCTCCTTCATTAGTGTACCTATGCTAATTAATTGATAATTAAGGCGTAAAAGACGTAGCGTGTATTAAGTACCTAATTGGCTACGTAAATATTACGTAGCTAAAAATAATTAACGGAACAAAATTGAGAAATAATGAACGCTGGTTTATCTTAGAAAATAAGTGTTCTAGGTATGGTAGGCAAGCATAAATTTAAAAGCCTACCCGATAAAATTGTAAGGTATATTAGGGTAAAAGGATTGCAAATTTCATGTTCGACGAAAATAATTGTAGGTTCACCTACGTAGTTATTTTAACATTATTTTTTCTTGGTTTACATTCAGGGCGGATATGCAATTGTCTTTCAAAAAGGTGGTGAAAGAACGTCGATTGATATCCGGGAGATGATTTGAAACTTTGTACTATATTTATGTTTTCTGTGCTAAATTTAGGACGCATACAATTTTCCCATACAAAGACGAAATGTATAATAGTTATTCAGAAATATATTCTCTTATTTCTTTTATTATATACATATAGTTCATACTCTATTCCTCCTTTTAGAACTAAAGGACGTAGGTAATATGCAGCTAATGTAATGTATTTTGAAACAGTTACACTGTGGACGAGCAACGATCACTGTTATTTTGAATCATAAAGTTAAAGTGATTTAATGATCTTACATACTTACATTTAATAAGTGATGGAGAAGAGATTTATGTTAGGAGCTGTTATATAGCTGTCTGCTTTGGAAGTCAATTGTCACAGTAGAAAGCCACTTTTCCTATCTGGTTTGTAGAAGAATGTGGTAAAACCCTGAAATGCAAGACTATGTTTGAAGAGATATAGGGCAAAAATATTCATTCATAATTATTTTAATGACATTGCAAACAAATAAAAATTCACACTAAAACAGAAAATTTCATTTCATGCTGTGCTGTTCTTTTTAATCACAGTGATTCAAGTGTTATTTCATAATCATTCCTATTTGGTTTTGTATCTATTTTATTTCATGATACTTCTGAATAGATCGTCGTTTATACAAAATTCTGAAAGACTCGGTTCCATGGTGAAAGGATTTGTTTGAGTCATCCGAATATTATAGGAATGAGAGTCTTGCCTTGCTTTGTATGTATGAGAGTTTTGTATGAGAGTCTTGCCTTGCTTTGTAAAACGAACTTGGTATGTGTGCAAAGATTATATGAGAAATATAATAAAACAACATTTTGAAGAATCAGTCTGTAACACTGTAATGAACCCTATAGAATTTGTTCTGTTTGACATGAAAGTAACTAGAATTATGAGCGGTGAAGGTTTTATGAATGAGTAAACTGTCACGCAGTTTGTTTCAATTCATACGATAGTATACAACTCGTTGAATGAAAATCAATTGTAATATTGTATTTCTTTACAAATGGAAAATTAATGGTTAATACATTTTTAAGACTTAATTGCTATAAAACATTTGAATGATTATACCTATACATAATACCTCATTGATCAGCGATAAGGCCGTCTAAGGGAAGAATAAAAAATATCCGTTGATGTTGATGAAATACTTATTCTACCTCTGGAAGAATGATGGAAATGTTGTTAAGCGGGTAAAAGAGTATTTCCTAAGATTGAACGGATTGGGGACGACTAGTGGAGACTAAGTCAAAGTTCAATATCGAGATCCATCAATGATGAAAATAATGATGGTACAGTTTGTACTTGTCTCCCTTCTCAAATAAAATTGTTGATAATTTTCAATTTGGTATGTACGTATGAAGTATGTATGTATATATTCAACAGTTCCACACGTGTAGCAATAACAAGTTTATTCCCAGCACGCTCAACAGTGAAACAACTCCGTAAATGGCTTCTAGGAATGAAAATAATAACATATGTGACTGTGTAGTTGAGTTATGAAAATATTTTATCAAAATATCAAATCCTTCTATAATATGCCAATAATACCTATGTGTTTCTTCTACGTTCAAGTGTGTGAAAAGATGGCCCAGCCGATAAGCCCAACCTTTAGTTGATTTAGTTTTCTCTGTGAATTCAGAAGGTGGGAATAATAATTACGAGTATGTAGCAATTTTTTTGTATCACGAATGCCACATTTCAGAGTCGCGATTGCTCCTCAAAACAAAAAAAACGCAAATGAATAGATAACTACAATAACAATAGGTAGGTACTTACGAAAAGGATTAAAAGCTGAAAACTTGAAATCTCATATCGAAACAGTATAGTTCAGTTGTTGGATATAAGAACGAAAGGAAAAGATTATAGGCAAGAAAAAGACAAAATGTGTTTTTGAATGATCTAAAGATAATAAGTTGGAGATAAACGACATTCGTGTATGACAAATTGTATGAATGTGACGGAAGCTAGGAGTGTGTGTAACGATAGGGCTGTCTGGAGCTCTGTCCTCTTTGCCTACCCTGCAAGGGACGTGGCGGGAGGGTATAGATAGATAGACAGTATAACAAAGATGAGAGCTATGAAAAACGAACTGAAGTGAATAGAAATGCTCGGAAAATGTTCATTGTTGGTAGTGCTGTAACACATATTAATAATTGATTTTTAAAATACACGGAAATACTTTCAAACAACCGCCGCTAAAAAAAATCGTATAAAAATATACGCAGAATTAGCAGGTGAAATAAAACATATTTGCATTTTAGGCCGTTATATATAATCCCATTAGTATTATCAGCTACAGGTATAATGTCAAATTCGCTTATAAATAATTTAAATTAATTAGATTTGCCGGTGAATATCTATAAATATAGAATGTGACAAGTCGCAATGTATTTAATTTATTTATAGCACGACAGTGAAATGTTATTTTCAACAACTCTCCCAATGCATACTGTTGTAATGAATTCAATTTTCACAAAGCATAGGAATTTAATGAGATGCTTCCTGTTCAAAAACGTATTTTACTAACGATATTAGGTGTGGAGCGTGTTGATACAACATCAGTACATTGACAAAAGTTAAGACTATTATGCTGTATCCGGATAACAAACAGAACCGATGATATTCTATGAATGGTTTTTGTGCTGTCAGATATAATCGAGCCAGGGATATTGGATACTCAGCTAATCTCTACTGATGAAGATAAAATTAGTTGCAGCCAACACTAAGCCTCAGTCCATCACAAAACTCCACAGTAACGTGAAACCAATGAACTATGTTTTATATTTGGAAATTGTTTCGTATAGTTTTGGTCATCCACAGCTACAGATATTTAGTAGATGTACTACCCCAATGAATGGTTTACCTTAATATCTGTATACCTAGGTACACTTACTGAAAATCGAGCCTAAGTCCATTGCTGCAAGTTCAGCAAGCTAAGCTCCAATCTTTGTTCCTATCATATTATCTTGACTGAAGAAAAGTGTAAAGAAAGGCATCTTGAAAGATAACTCCGTCAAACTTCTCCCAAAACCTCTTATATTATTTTTTTTATTCTTCTCATCCACTGCTGTATCTATTATTTAGGTATTACAGCCGCTCATGTATAGATCGCGAGTAAGCGATTTCTTAAAGGAAGTTGTGGTTTTGATGTAGGCGCGTACACGAATTTCTAAATAAATCTATACATTAGGAGGTAGGTATACAGTAATACTAAAAATAAAAATCAGAATTGGAGGGGTTCTAGTACATAATATACTCGTACTTATCCTATTCAGTGTTCCCTTCAATATTGTATTATGTCTATCTGCTCATGTAGAGTTTCCGCGTACTAAATAATATTTCCAGCACATTATATTCTGTCTACCCTAATATCTTTACAGCGGTCTACCTATAGTTTAATGTACTTCAAAGTCCCCATAAAGTTCTAGTCTAGTGTACCTCAACATCCCCCGTACAACATTATCAGAACGTCTTTGTCTGAGTCACGTCGCACCCTCCGTTTAATCGCAACGTTATACGTCCTGAATTCTAAATTGACACGGAATGTGTGAATTTTAAGCGATTCACTATTAGTCTTGCCCAGATTTTATGATCCAACAAAAACCATTAAAATTTTATTTAATATCTATCTACAGAATGGTTCCATGTCAAAATCTCAAGTGACAAAATCTCAACTGTCATAAGGGTAACCTACTATTGACAGAATCGCAACTCAACACCGGAAAATATGATGCCGTTGTTTTTTTTGTTTTGTTTTTGTGTGTAAAAAAAACAACCTAACGAACCTAACCCAACAATATTGAAATTGGCGGCAACAGGTTTTCCGTCGATGAGTTGCGATTCTATCAATAGTAGGTTACCCTTTTGACAGTTGAGATTTTGTCATTTGAGTTTCTGTCTGGTTACCCTATAGAATCCCTACGACTTTGTAAAAAAGTGTCAAGTATATTTATGTTTTTATTTTGTATTATACTCGTATATTACGGTCATTATATTATGCATTACGATGTTGTCTATTGGGAGATCTGTTTTACGAGTTCCAGAAAAAATAAAGTGTACCTAGTCATTACAATTCGATCACAAAATAATATCTTCTAGTGTTTAATTACCTTGTATTTTATGATAGTATTCTTGATAACATTGTAACTAGAAAACACGATCGACGACGACGCGGATATGGTTGAATTTTCGTTGTTCCCTTCTCGGCATTATTAGTGAGAGGAATCGCTGCATAATATTAGCGTTCAGGCTTTATATCTAAACTCTACGATGTAATGCATGAAAACATCCACCAATATAATAGGATCCAGATAATAATATCGAGGATGTCGCATAATTATGCTTCAGCGCTGAACCTAACAAGTAACCTATAACATTGTACATAATGCACTATCAGAATTCAATAATCTTCCATACATTGCTCACCTTTCTCTCGTTAATCTACCTTCAGGCGACACAGGGATTTTAAAATGTGTTTACGAAAGCGATTATGAGTTATTTTGGATTCCTCTAGTGAATCCAAAAAAACTTTTCCTATGTTTTGCGGGATGTGATGAAATCAACACCCTCACTGTTCATACCAAACAAGGTTCTACATCTAACGATCGTAATGTTGAGCTTTTTGCTTTATTGGTATAATTGTCTGCAACCCAGTGAGCTGCGACGGAGTGATTCTGAGCCCGTTTTTTTAAATAATAATAATATTTGGACAATTTTGGGCGCCGTTTAGCGATAAAATCGCCCCAAGGGCAACTTACATTTTTCTTTTCACCATATAGGATCGTCACAAACAGTAAAAATGATAGATAGGTTAATCACCACATAGGATCGTCACAAACAAAAAATAAAAATGAATCTAATCAGTTTTGGCTATTCATTTTTTTTAATACTTTTCTCTACAGAAGGCAGCCATAATTTTATTTAGTGTGTCTTTGAGATGATTAGATCACTAAATGACTCAACAGCAGTTAACTAATAATAATATTTCTGCAATGCCAATGGGTAGAACGGTGATTCCATGTGGTAAAAATGCATGAATGTGACGGAAGCTAGGATTGTGTAGGTAGTATTTAACGATAGGGAAGTTTAACACCCTGTTCACTCCATTTGCAAGGGATGCAGCGTAAAGGGATGGAATAAAAAATTATAATATTTTTCTAACAATTGCGGTATAAAATGCAAAGTTTTATTATTATTACGAGGATAGAGTGAGAGTCAACAGCGTCGGCAGGACCCGATAAAACACTACCAGAAGAAAGAGCAGAGTTGGTTTAAATTCACGTTTTCCCGTAAACAGTAGAGTAGGAAATCACATTATTCTCTAATCCCTAGTTGTCAATGGCTCCACAATAATAAATCCCATAACAATTCGTCGTATTTTGCCGTGGAAATTATTAGGATAGCATGTGAGGTATGTGTTCCCTTTGACTACGTATAATACTCGCAGTAACTCTCTGTAATCCAAAATATTAATTAAATTTCACATGATATGCCTTTGTAAACATTTTGTCACATTAAAACGTATTTGTAAAAGCATTGAAGATAAGTAGTCTCTGATCCATATACGACTAAATTAATTAATTATCGAGCTTTAATCCATATAAAGTAACAAAATTTCTCTGAAACAGTCGATTTTTTACTACACAATGTAATTAGGAAATTAATATTCATTTCACATTTTTCCATACGACTCGATGAAATCGGGAAAGCTGAGCTTTTGGGTTAGAAATGATAGCATAGGTAATATTTGAGTAAGGTTGCATATGTACTAATGTCCAGGAATCAGTTTTAACTCTCGCACTACATACTTTGAATAAGGATCCGGATCCTGGCTATTAATAAATAGAAAAACTGTTACAGCTAATGAGTAAAATAAATCTTAATGGCAAAAAAATGTATGCGATAGTGGTTGCATCAAATCTAAAATCCAGGCGCAGGTCCGCCAGGCACAATAGTTAGTATGTAAGTTAGTAGATTCCTACACTTTTGTAGATGGTATATAAATGTACAAAAAGTGAAAGGGACAAAAATACACTTTTTGCAGGAATAATATCTTCTAGTCAACTGGTCTAGCAATCGAGTGACTGAATTTGTATTAAAATGGAAATGCTTATTTGAGATCCTCCGGTTATTGAAGTGTTCTTGAAATATTTAATGAAAAAACGTGTGCTTTTTATATAAGGATATCTACCTGTCTTATTCATGGACCACTTCCCTTGAGAAATGAGAATGGAAAAAACAAACTATCTACTTAATGTTGCAAAACAACAGGTGTTCAAAAAGTAGACGTAAATAGTTTCATATACCTACGTATAGAAGTTAGTATTTTACTTCATAATGTATATCAGCTCCTCCCAAAGCTAAGAAAAGGTAAATAAATTATATGTTGATGTTACACAGATACTTCCCCACCCAGAAAACAAGATGGTAGTCTAAGTCAATTTTACTTCTTAAACATCTGCTACCAGTTGACGTTGAATATTATATTAATAAAATTTACCATCGAAAGCTTTTAACCCTAAATGTTTGTATTATGTGTTTTGATAATGTACGCTTTAGATGCTAATCTTATGAACGGAGGCAAATAATAATTCAACTACGCTGTTGAGCTTAAAATCATTGAAAGGTTCGTGAAATTATTAGATAAATTTACGTTGCTTTCAGTAGATGATTGGCGCAGTTAGTTGAATATGTTCGTGAAGCTCTTCTAAGAGTTAAACCCCACAATAATTTTTATATATAGCTCTTAGTTAAGAACGTCGCTAGAAGAAAGGATCTGAATAAATCCATTACTAGTCCGCAGAAGAAGGTGACAGAGTCGTTTGTGGTGAGACCGCTGTAGACGCTAACCGCACCCAAGGATAAGGGAATGAATATTCGAGTATGTGGTATAGTATTTAACGTATTTATTATCTTACGTAAGAATACAAGTTTGATCAAATATTTTCATATAACTTGAGACATGGTTTGTAAATGTTGTTTCTGGAAGCAGACAAATCTGTTTTTGTTTATCTTCTTACGTTGTGTTCGTGTGATGTATCAAAACATTTTTATAATCGATTAAACCGTATCATAAACTTTTATTATTCAAACATCCGTTGCTTAAAAAACAGTACACACTGAATGTTATATGGAAGTCGGATTTATAGGAAAATTTATACGTAAAACCATTCCTTTTTCATAAGATTTTTGAGTGCTGTTGTCCCAATGTCTCGTAACGGAAAGCTCGTGAGCTTAATCCTCCAATATCCTATTTGATATGCGAATGTTTTCCGGAATCAGATTGTTGAGTTTCATATACATTTTCGAAGATTTTTTTGATCAAAACAATAGTGATTATTAATGAATTTTCTTTTACTTTCTTTTAGCAACCAATGGCATCCAGATACATAATTCATTCGAGGGACGATATTTCATACAGTTTTTTGAGGTACTCTTTTGTTATCTATTTTAGTAGCAATGAGAATACTCTATTCATATTGACATAAAGTATTTTAACAAAGGAAGCCAAAAGTTTCCATATTTATAGGAAATTACTTGCTATTATGAATAAATACAGTAGGTACTAAAAATGTAAAGTGCGGGTAAAATAAATATCTACTTAGAACTAAAACTGCTATCATTATCATTACGCTGAATAATCTTCCTAGAATTAAGTACTTTAGTTCAACAAAGGTGTTATTAATCTTGAAGTTAGTCGGAAGTTAGTAGTATTAATTCTTATAACAATAAATAAACACACCTTTATTAATGAGGGGCTCTCATACTTAAAAATAAAAGGAACTAGGTTTGGTACAAACTGAATGAATGAATGAATGAATGAATGAATGAATGAATGAATGAAGTAATTTATTTTTTCCAGAATATATACACATAACAAAGAAACAATCAACACAAAAATACATATGCACATAAACAAATCATCAATGTGGCACAAAGCTACCTCAACTATTCGGGAAAAAATTTTACTGCCTCACTAGACCGAGGTCTGTTCCGAGGCAGTAGACACCGAAACAGTTTGTGTACAGAGTGCAGTATTGCAACAACATCCATTATTATTCATGTCACTGGACACACGGGGTCAGTCAAAAACACGTGAGGAAAAAAAAAACTGTAGAAGACAAACTTATGTTTGAGTGTAAAATAATAATAATAAACAAATAAATACAACAATAATAATAACAATAGATATATTGTATTGTATAGATGTATTGGCCATATGTCATATGGAATGAAAAGTTAAACATAATATAAATTATATAATAGTAATAAATATATACACACACATACATACATATACATACATTCATACACACACACACACACACACACACACACACCCTCACACACACACACTCTCACACACACACACACACATACACACATACACACACACACATACATACATACATACAACTAATAGAAACACATTTTTATACAGTTTAATGAAGTGTAGAATACATCATCAGTATCAGATTTGAGCTCAGAACTTCTCGAACTTTAACAATGAACTCTAAGATAATATCTATTCTTCCAATATGAGTTTATCTGGTGAGTCTATTGTCGTCTGTGTTGATGGAAAAAAAATCTGGTGAAACACACACTCAGCATGTTGCAAAAACTTAAAAGAATACGTGACATTTGCATGCATTACATAGATGTGTTATAGATAGATGTGGTATAGATAGATAGATCTATCTATCTATACCCTCACGCCACGTCCCTTGCAGGGTAGGCAGAGAGGACAGAACGCCAGACATCCCTATCCTTACACACACTCTTAGCTTCCGTCACACTCACACAGTTTATCATACATGCTCTCCGATTCCTTTTACTCAAAACGCGCCCATCCTTGAGGATCTGGTCGACATGATCTGACCAGGGCAGTCTCGGATGCATTACATCATGGCAGAAAACCTCAACGTTTCTAACTATTACTTGCCGGGTGAAAATTAATCATTTCTCCTGGAGATTGGGCAGTTATTAACACTTTTTCTATACCTGCTTCTAAATGCTTGTCGGTTTACCCATACAAGTCTGTATGACTTAATTTTAAGCATTTCTATGAGCGCATTGCTATTATGGCAGATGAAATAAAATACTTTATGATATTATATCCAGGGTGAATCTAAGACAATATTTACTCAACTGAATAATATTGTAAGTGAGTTATGAAACAAACACTCATTTTAAGAGGCAGGATTAGGTTGAAAAACTTTTTTCGACGCCGTACAGTTTCTTTAAAATATGCATAACGAAATGAAAAAAAATGCTTCAAACTTAGTAGGCCGCGTTTTATTATTCTGCTCTGTGAACTATCTTTCAAATACTTATTGTTTTACCAATTGTGCTTTAATCTGTAACCATTCTGGTGGCAAAACCGTTTCCTATCGGCAGCCATCAAGGATTCCATGTGAAACTTCTTGATTGCGCCCCACTGAAAGCCACACTTATCTTAAAAGGGATGGATGAGGACCAGTAAGACGGATGGTGTAAGAATGAAGAAGCAGCGGTGTAATGGTGTTGGGGCTTGTTCAGTGATTTGGAACTCTGGTGCAGCGTGAATATTCTTTGGGCGAAAGAAAAGTGTAAGGAATGCTGCTATCCAAGAACCACGTGAAAAAGACAGAGTGTTTGAGTAAAAGGAATCGTATAATGTGTTTGACGAATGGCATGAATTTAAGAGAAGTTTGCTTGTTTGAGAAGTCTGGCGATCTGTTCTCTCTGCCTAGCTCGAAAGGGATGCGGCGTAAGGGGATAGAATTGTGGACACTGAAATTGATATAACTCCGTCTCATAATAATATTATTTAGTTAAACACTGGACGAGGATTGTACGTGGTATGATGGCGCGGCGGTGGTCCGTTGCAAAATAAATATTTGATATATGAATGGTGATGTTGTTGTCCTAATAAATGTAATAATATCGCTGTCTACTCTGCTCTATATGAGATGTAACTGAAATACAAATATGTACATTACTCTCCATTGTCGTTGCTCGCAGAATTTAATGAAATTTATAAATTGGTTTACCATGTAACTGAATATACTACAGAACCATTTACAGGTAGGGATATCAAACTAAGAATCATAGCATTCAGTAAAATTATTTGAGTGACAACAACTCATGAGCAAATTTAAACCTAATTCACTAACAAATTATAAATTCAATGTTGTGTACATATAACTATTAAAGGCATGGCACCAGGAATGACGTCACAGTCTTTTCCCACGGCATTAAGGTTCAAAATTGCGTGACAATCGCATGATAAAATGGTAAAAATAGCGTTTATTTCCATTTTTTGGGGTTAATTTTGCGTCTATCAAAAAACTTTTACGGTTTTTAATGCATATTATCAATACAAGAAAAAAATTTACTCCGCGACTTTTGGGAAACGAGTTTCCGTCTTTCGGAAAAAAGGTCAGAGGTGTTTTTAAATATTTTTTTTGCGAAATCTATACAAGATATAAAAAAATCTTTTACGGTTATTCCCTGGATAAAAGTTCAATGCATCTACCCTATTTTGTTCCAAAGCATATTTTGTAACGGTTGTCGAGATAGAAGGTCTCCCGTTTTTAGAAATTTTTGAAATGTCGGTATGCACACTCTTAATTATGTTGGGGATGGAAGAAATCACTGTATGGCGATATGTTCGCCCTAGTGAGCACTGCTGATTATTGTTAAAACAGTGTATAATTTTCTCAAATTGTGCTGTGTGTAATTTTCACTTAAATAATTAATACCCAATACTGGGTATAATATATTATTACTACAAATCTTTATTGGCAAAATATCAACAGTCAACAAAACTAGACAATAGTAGTATGCTAAACGGCTTGTTAAAAACTATGAAACAGTCTTGACTCTTTTGCATGAAGATGTTAGGAGATGAAGGAGTTCCTAACCAACCCAATACACCTAACCAGCAATATTGAATATTAATTACAAGTTTTTGTCACTGAGTTAGTCGTTGAGATACTATTTATAAGTAAGTATGAAAAAACGTGGGGAAAAACTATAGCGAACGCGTACACTCGTTTATTCAAAGTGAACGGACAGCGGTTACGGTCGATCCGGCGATGATCCGGCCATCTGACTGATCGATATTATTCTAGGTAAGTATTCTGTTTTTTTCAACATTGAATTATTTGAATACTTCAAGACCGATGCGTAGGTATATTGAATTATGTGGCGAAATTGAGATGTATGATGCAGGTAATTGAAAAAAATATACGTATTATTATTATGTTGGCATTCGTGACGAGACGTCAATATTGATGTTTGAAATATCTATGGAATGATGCCTTGACATGTGTAATAATAATAATAATATTTATTCCAAAGGAAGAATATTGCCTTCTGAACAAAAACACCATAAATATACATCTCCGGAGAAAAATACATTATTGATTTTATTTACGAGATGTAGAGTAAGAAACAAAGAGTAAATTCTAATGTTTTCTAAATTCGAAAATGTGTTGTACAAAATTTTACCACTGCAGCGTTGCTAGCTTGTGTATTCTTAATTTCATATTTCGAATCTAGACAAACCTCGTACTTCCAAAAAAAAATGTATTGTCGAAGATTTTTAAGACTACCCACTAGATAATGGGTTAATTTTTCATGATTTCGCCTAATTATAATTGTTGGAAATATATGTATAGGCATATTATTTCTTTTCACAAAGTTCTGTAAATATGAATTGTTTAATAGGTATATCATGCCTATACCATTTTTACTATTTTTTTCGCCATTTTCATGTATGGGATGCCGTTAAGGTCACCATTTTTTTTAGCATATTACGGCATTACTCAAAACTGCCACCCCAAATCTAAAGTAACTTTATCACGGAGGTTTTTAGATGGAAAATGATTTCATACGCTTATTGAAATGCTTTCAGTATCTCTATAAACAATATTTGCAAAAAAGGATTTATTTCTCCCTTTATTTGCAATTCAAGAGGATTTTATACTATTTTTTTGTACTCCGATGAAAAAGGATTTCTCTATTTTAACAAAAAAATGTTGCGTTAATATTTTTCAAGAGCAATTGCGCAGATTATGATGAGCCGCTTATTCCTAGACTGAGCAGACTCTTCTGATAATCTCATTTTAATGGAAGTATTGAACCGTAAAAGCATATTCGGTCTTCCTGGCTCTGGAAAAGGAGAAGCGTTGCAACGGTTACAAATTCTCAAGGACGGGTACGTTTTGAATAAATGGAATAGTAGAGTGTGTATGACGAATTGCATGAAATGACGGACACAAGAAGTGTAGATTTGTAAGGATAGGAAAGTTTAGCGATCGGTTCTCTCTGCCTCTCTCGTAAGGGATGCGGCGTAAGGGGATAGAATAGAATGATTGAAAAATTTTTTTTTTTTTTTAAAAGACTGATGATAGCCGCTTATATTTTTATATTAATGTAGTAGATATTGTAGCTGTTCATAAGTAGATACACAAGTAAAATATAAAAAAAAGATAATACACGTACTCAAAACTAACATGCCAAAAAAACAGAAACGATAATAGGTATAACAATATATCAAAATTTAGGATTCTATTTTTATGGCAGGCAACACTCATTCGAAATACTATTTTCAAGTATTAGGTACTCGCGTCTCCAGCCAGAATAGTACCAAAAAAAGTTCCTTTACAAACACATTGTGTATTATGTATGACACACTATACCAAACACAGAATTCACTCTTACCAAGGGATATTATATATGGAATTAAATTTCTTCTCAGAACGTAAAGAAGTTTCGAGAGAATATAATGCATTCTGTGAGGTGGTTCAAAATATCAATAATTTGAGTTATTAATACATTTATTTTCAATTCAAAAGAAAAATAATGATACTCTGCGTCTGCGCACCCAGCAAAGCCCTGTTTTCTCCGTAATCTGGGAGAGTAGAATTTGTTTATTTATCTTTACTACTAAAATAACTCTTATTTATTAAATACCCAGAATTTTCGAAAATTCTAAATGTAAAACTATGATCGCTTTTCAATATTAAGGAAACTTGTGTTTGTGTGATTTGACGTGACTTGAGACGATCAATTTTTCTGGCTGGGAACTTTTTTAAAATGCATTTATGTACCTAGCCACAAAGTGTATTGTAAGTTGTTTTACTTTATTAACACATATTCCTAAACGTAAATTTCTTATAGAGCGTTCAAAAGGAGGTGGGAAGTGGTAAAATGTTTTCTACAAAACTAGAACAAAGTCCTTGTATTCCTTAGAGGAACTTTAAAGGACCAAATAAATATATTAAATTAATTTTATGCGAAGTTTGAAAAATGTGCATGGATCTCCAGTAAGTTTCATTAAAATAATTATGGAATCAAAACTGATTTCAAATTCAAAGAATAATAATTTAAAGCGGCTTCGGTACTCGAGTAGAATTGTATGACACCTACTAAAGAGTAACTAAAAAGAGAAAAAAATAGGGGATGGTAGAGATTATTTACCGTATCTGGAGTTTGTCTGAGGAATAAGGAGTTCTCATTCACGCATAGAATTACTCTGTTACCACTCGGATTTATTGTACCAAAGTTTGAAACAAATCATACAGAGGGAACGCCTGAAGCATCTGCTCTGACTGAATACCGAGTAGGTACTTTACTTACCACCATCCCTAATATTACAAGGGGACTAAAAAATATGGTGATTCGAACATAAGAGGGAGTCTCAAAAGTCATTGACATGATGAGGGATGATTTTAATGATGCTCGTCTTATATACATTTTTTAATGAAACGAACGCGAACGTTTGGTTATTGTCCTATAATAGTACAAAATACTTGGATTTTTAGGTAGATCATTACTGCACACATATTTTTTTACATTTTGAATAAACTCAGACATAAGCATAGCTTTTAAGTACCACATCGTCTTTCAATGTTCCTCATGTTAACCTGGGGAGGTCACAAGCTTTGTGTAATATATACTGTATCTACCTCTTTCTTCTGTATTCCTAATGCTCTGATCCTTTTTTCATGAGTAAGTATGTTCAGCAGACATTAACAAAAATATTGAAGACTGCTTTTTAAAAGAAAGCTATATTTTCGGCACACAATTTATCAATCCATTCTACTCTTGCATTCGACATCTCTTGCGAGATATCTAGATACAACAAAACGTTATAGTCTTATAATTATGACACTACAATTCATCACCATATCACGTGTATTAAATTGGATATCACGTCTGCTTCTTGAAGTTACACATGTCAATTATTTAGACAAGACGATTACGGGAAGCTTTCCTTCGATGTACCTTTCAACTATTACTTACTTTTACTTACTGCTAGCCACTTGCGTTCCACTGCTGGACATAGACTTCTTCGAAATTCTTCCACTGTCTTCTATCTTGGGCTATATGCTGCCATCTGCGACCCGTAAGCTGGACAATGTCATCTGTCCACCTTTTCTGGGGTCTTCCTACGCCTCTTTTGTTCTCCCAGGGCCTCCACTTCAGGATTTTAGGTGCCTATCTGACACTGTCCTGTCTTGCCACGCGTCCCGCCCGTTGCATTTTTGCTTTGCTGTTCTTTCTGCGACTTTCAACTATTATTTTTCCTAATCTTCATTTACATCAAAAAATATTCATAAGCATCAATTCAAGACAACATCCTATCTTTAAACATTGAACTGCCTTATCTTATGATATATTTTTGCTTAGACATTGTAGGTATATGAAAAAAAAAACTACTTGCAAGTAACGTACTAGGAAAAATGTCATACCTAACATACATCAGATACGCACACGTAGACATCTTAGTAATACTTTACACTAGTGTACATTGTACAATGTATTGTACATACAATTCTTTTATCTTAGTCCGTTGGTTGTTTTACGACATTTATGTACCAAATAGGTAAGTGTCGTCGTATGGTACATGTAGAATTATGGGATGGAAATTTTCCAACGATGTTTTTTTGACAAGCATCGTTTTGAGGGTAGACATTAAGGCCTTGGTACCAAGAATGACGTCACAGTAATTTCCTACGGCAATAAGGTTCAAAATCGCGTGAACAATCGTATGATAAAATGGTAACAATAGCGTTTTTCCCATTTTTTGGGGTTAATTTTGCGTCTATTAATGCATACTACCTATAAGTACACTGAAAAAAATAATTTGTTAATAATAACCAAAAATTTGGTTACTAAAAAAAAATACTCCGCGACTTTTTCGGAAAAAAGATCAGAGGTGTTTTTCACATTTTTTTCAGAAATCTACACAATAAATAAAAAATCTTTTACGGTTATTCCCTTGATAAATGTTCAATGCATCTACCATATTTTGTTCCAAAGCGTATTTAGTAACGGTTGTCGAGATATAAGTCTCCCGTTTTTAGAAATTTTTGAAATGTCGGTATGCATATACTCTTAATTTAAGAGTATATGCATACCGACATGCATTTAAAGCAGATTTCTGATAATTCAACTTCGCTGTTTTCTAATTTAAAGTCTTTGGCGTTCTGGTACTATTTGCCATGATTGCGACAGCAACAAAAAATGTATATTATTTTCAGCTTTATTCTTAACATCGTTCATGTCCTGGGCATCGATTGCTCCAGTGTACGTATAATTGTAAAATTGTTCAATTTTTAATTTCAATTTCAATTCAATGTATTACTAAAGAATATAGTTCACAAAGTAAGTGTATAATTAAATCATTTTTTATTTTATTTTATTTCAAATTTAAATTTAAAGCCCCCAGACAGTATAAGTTTACTGTATTAGGAAAACGTGCAAAATGTGTATATTGAATTGTTTATAATATGTATTAGAATTTAGAGTACCTAGTACGAATTTAGATGATCTATGAATTTGTAGTACACATCAGCATCCCTATAAGATGCATTACTGTATTGTATACTCAAAGTTGGTGTATTCTAGTAAAAGGAAAGTTTGAAAATATGTTTTATATGAGTACTACATATCACTATAACGTTATTATTATTTTAACACGGCGGCGACGCACGCAGAGTTTTACTACAATGTATGAATAAGGACAATATACGAGTACATACAAAGTAGTGGATAGAAAATATATATTTCATAATATTGGAAGTATAAATGTAAATGAATGATTTCAGACATATGTGATCAGTTCTCACTAGATTTTTTTTATGATTCAGACCGTCACTTATACGACTTCCTCACACACCATTTCAATTGATCTTGTTCCTCTTCTAATTTCTCACCATCCGAGATTATCAAAAATCTCTATTAGATTTTAAGAATATATAAAATTTTTTGATGCAGCAATGTAAGAACTTGAATGTTATTTCACACATCAAGGATGTTAAATGTATAGAAATGTCGACAACCTATCGAATACATTAAGAAGGTAAAAGGAGAAATAAGGGAAATAGTCCGGCAAATCAAGTCAACGAATAAGAAAAAGGTGCTCCAAAAATGCAAAAATTATGCACCTTATCACTAGGTATAAGAAACTATAAATTTACCTCATTGTTTAAAAAATAAGTTCCCACTATTTTAAAGGATTTATGTATTGTATTAATTTTAGTTAGTACATACGTTGTTACATACTTATAATAATGATAGTTACAAAGGTTTACGTAGCTTGCTATATTGTCATCTCGTACCTACATGTAGGTTAAAAAGGTCGCTTTAAAAATTCCACAGTATTTGGGTTAGCTGATGTGTATTTTACGGGTGAATTATTCGTCGAATACTCCACGATGTTAGAATATTTGTCTAAGCTTTGAAAGTTTTTTATCCGTAGCATAATATTAGGTACAAGTGGTTTGATAATAATAATACCTTGTAATAATATCCTTCTTTATAGAAAGCACGTATTATCGTAAGGGTAAACAAGGACTTAATTTATGAGGACTCTGAGGGTCTTCAGTGAATGTTCAGCGGGCAGTGTTCGTGGAATATTTATGGTTTAATAGAAGAAGAAACCTTTCAAACGAGTGGAACTGCGTTAAATGTTGTTAGGCCTGAAGGAAATTTAATGTATGTCTCTCGCGGTAGGTTAAAATGGATGGAATTACGTGGTCTAAGAAAAATGCTTTTATTATTAGATAGCTCTTACAAATTTCAAGTAATAAAAGACATTCCTTACGTAGTTTTCATACTGACTATATCTTCTTTCAAATTTCTATATGAATTTGAACAACATTGTAATATAGAGATAACATTTTACGTGAAACATGTACGAGTTTAGTCCAGGAAACGAAACATATTAATTCGAAGATTACATTATTTGTGTAATTGTGTTAAAATACAATTTGTGTTACTGTACAGTGTACATCATACCTAATTGTTAAATATATAATCTCTTCATCTACTCGTACTTCCATAACTTAATAATATGACGCTTATAATTTAAAAAATACATGTGCATACAAATATTCTTTTGTTCATTATAATATTCAGCGAATTTGTATGTATGTACGAGTATGTATTTGTCGAATTCGCTGGGATTTTAGAAAACTCATGTGATGTTCCCATTGAAATCTCACGACGGGAAAGCTTTTAAATCGCCTCCAAATTCCAACAACGTAGATTTCATGCGGTATGTCGGGTAGATTTTCCCCACCACATCTTTAACTTTGCAACGTAAGAAGGATTTTCCACATATGAAATTTCATCATCGCGCACATATTCCAAGTGAAATATCTTTTGTTATGAAAAGCTTTTTGAATATTTCACGAATAAATCATCTTGTTTTGAAAGACAAAATGGAAAACGTAGATATTATAAGAGGGGATGCATTGGAGCGTTGTTTATGTTTGTGGTATTTGCATTTTTTGTATTATTTATTTATTTATTTATTTTGAAACATTTTAACGTTGCTGTCTTTCTTCGCTCTTCTACTTAAGCAACAATGTTTTATAATAAACAGGAAAGTGATATTTGTACTGTGTTAACTTTAGAATTCTACGGCGATATCTTTCATACAAATGCACACATTATTTTATTCTTCCCTTCAGGATTGGTCCCATTCCGGTTTACTCCTCAGTGTCTCGAGGCCTTCAGGATATGTGATGTTTACCAAATGTGCATGGTCCTTTTAACTTGCCCCAAGGACTAATTGCAATTGGATTGCGTTGACTTTCATAAAACAATACAGTACATACATACATACATCACAATATCAATATCCATTAGGTATATTCCTCATTAAATTAGTATTAAAGCAAATCTTTTTATCTCATATATCACTCGCGATCGGGTGCCTTGCCGAAGGAGAATAAAAAAATCTTTTTATCTTGTCAAGAAATCAAAGCTTCAGTGCCAAAACTCTTATCACGAGGTCTTATGTTTTGGAATACTTTAAATTTAAATTAGATACTTATTTTAATGTTAGTTTAAAATTTAATGAAAACATGTTATCGAGCTAATTGAATTACGAGTATAACTGCTAGTCCACGGAACACAAGTACATAAAATATAACATTTTAAGCCCTCAGCTTAAAGAAGTGGCGTATATCTTTTGGTGAAAGGCATTTTAAAATACATTTTGTTCGACTACTTAATATGTGGATTTGGAAAATAGGTATTCGTATAAGAATCTACTTATGTACTATCTCTTGGCAGTTTATGAAGCATGAGATATTGTCTAAAATGTGTGAAGTCATTGTTCAGACTCTTCGGCTTTGTTCGGGTATTACGACGAATCAAAACTCAATCATATTCTTCCTCCATGTAGGATACGGGGATGAATAAACGAGTATAGTTGGGCTTTTGTATATGAATTGCATTTTTTCATGTGCAAACACGCAAAAAATATCGAACGTAAGGAAATTTGCACAAAAGCGTAAAAATAATTAACTATGTAATTTAAATAAAAGTGAGACGTTAAGATAATGCTAGCAGAAAAATATTTTGTGGAAAACTTTAAAAAACAATGCGAGGTCAGGCGAGAAAATATCCAAGAATTCTATTACCATCGAATTATCTTTTGGTTTCGGATGATGAAATTAAGAGCATAATATTGTCTGATCTGACAATCTAATGCAATAAAAATGTTAGCCCCGACTTCTCTTATACAGAAATCTACTCTTGGCCACTGGTACACATACAATCCTAAAATGAAATATCTAATAGAGATGAAATGTAAACATATTTAATTTCTCGTAAAAATGTGTCTCCAAGTAAACAAACAGATCATTTGCAATGTGTATGCTCAAAATAATTGAGTTCTATATATAGTATGATGTTCTGGCCATTGATGTGTCATATCATTTGTCAATGCCAATATGGATTGACTGAATGGAGCTGAGATTATACACAGTGACATTATCGGAACATCAACTGTCAATGCATTGCAGGACTTAGATATACATCCATCCAATAATAAAAAGCCGTATCAATCAATATTGACATACTCGTAGAACAGCATATAGAGTATAATATGTGTTTTATAACTATATTTCCACCAAGCGAAGTATTGCCTAAACGATATTTAAACCATTTTATAAAATTATTTATAAATATTATTTTATAATATTAATTTAAGGGCATGGCACCAGGAATGACGTCACAGTCATTTCCCACGGTATTAATGTTCAAAATCGCGTGAACAATTGCATGACAAAATGGTGAAAATAGCGTTTATTCCATTTTTTGGGTTAGTTTTCCGTCTATCAAAAAACTTTTACGGTTATTCCCTAGATTTTAATGCATATTATCAGTACAAAAATATTATATTCCGCGACTTTCGGGAAACGAGTTTCCATCTTTCGGAAAGAAGATCAGAGGTGTTTTTCAATTTTTTTTTGAGAAATCTATACATGATATAAAAAATCTTTTACGGTTATTCTCTAGATAAATGTTCAATGCATCTACCCTATTTTGTTCCAAAGCATATTTGGCAACGGTTGTCGAGATATGAGGTCTCCCGTTTTTAGAAATTTTTGAAATGTCGGTATGCATACTCTTAAACCATTTTATAAAATTGTTTATAAATATTATTTTATAATATTAATTTAACTCATCTTACGTAGTGAATAAGACCTTCCTCTTTGTTAAAATTTCAACGTTGACGATAAATTGTAAGGGCCGTGATAAAATTAGTTTCCTATTGATGAATTATTATTCGTTCATGTATTTAAAATGGATTTTGTTTACGTTTAATTATCCGAGAGTTGGAAAAGGACTTCGCTGTATAATTATTATTAGGTATAGGCAATTATTACAAAGTCTTCTTGACTCTATTCTTAGATTTTCCACACAGAAAAAAGGATCCCTTTGAAACTGTTTTCACATTTCAAAGAGTCTTAAAAGGAGTGAATTAATGTAGGTATTTACAAACATCAAAAGGATTAATTAAACTACATAATTGCGTAAAAGGCTTAATATTAAAGGCGGTTAATATTATTTAAAGTTTAAAAGCTCGTCAAAACATAATTTTAAAAGGGAACGATTCCCTTGATTCCACCAGCTCAGACCGAAGGCAAAAGTTATTGATTAATGGTTGCCCGGGGGCAGTTTGTAAATTTGACAGTTGATCGATAAGAGTCTACCACCCCATGTGTCCATATAGTTTTCTCTCCCCTCTTACTCGAATAGATACTTTAGATTTTCTAACGTAAATAAACTAGGATCAATATTAAAAAGGTAACTTCTGCCAATAATATTGTATACTTAGGTGAATGTTTTGTTTGATAAGTCAGTCCAGCGAAAAGTCAAATAACAATCCCTCATAATAATACGTTTTCTATATAGGTATAATAAGATCTCTTGTTATGTATCAATAGACAAACTAATCAAGAAATCCTTACAATATATTATTTTTATCAAGCTTTGTTTTTATACACGTCTTCCGGGAAATAAATTAAGGAGTAACAATATGGCGCTTTTCCCATTGTGTCTAACGTAGGCTCTTCTACAAGAAAACACTTTACACACAAAAACAAAAATGAAGACAAAATACACTCAATACAATACATGAAACAACAATATAGGGACTTTCATCATGGGATATGGAATTTAATAAGTGTTCCTAAAAATATATATCCAGTGGGGTTGGTATTAATTCTAAATGCATTTATAAATGAATAAAGATATCTTCCAATTTATTTGCTCAAATTTTCAAAAGTTACAAAACAAGACAATTATACCTAGTGTGCTAATGGACGGCCTTAGTGCAAAAGCATATCCTACAGTCAACTCATTCGTTGAAATTTAAAGAGGAAGTATGAAACTAGTTTTTTTTTAAAATAACAACTAGATCTGGGCGGGTGCCGGCAGTAAAATGTATATACCAGCCTTACAGGTTGGAAACTATGAGTTCATGACATGATGGACTAGAATTTGTAAATGTTACATAAGTACAAAGTGATCACATTAAACCAGCCGACATCAGTCATAAAGCTGATGGAAAGTCTATTAATTACTTACTTACTGCTAGCCACTTGCTTTCCACTCCTGGACACAGGCTTCTTCTAAACTCTTCCACTGTCTTCTATCTGCTGCCATCTACGACCCAAAAGTCGGAAAATGTCACCTGTCCTTTCTGTGGTCTTCCTACGCCTCTTTTGTTCTCCCAGGGCCTCAACTTCAGTTTTTGAATTAATTCGTATAAAATGTTAAGAAATAGGGAACTGGGTTACCTAATGCGCAATAAAAATTACTCATCTTGCAAAAAGTTCAAAGGTATAAGATTTGTATAGAACGCTTGCTTATCCGCCTTGACATAATTATCTTAATTAACTCCTTTTACTGCTGGCGCATGCATGAATGACTTGGTGGTAATATTATCAACTCGCAGCTGGGGGCAGACTTAATATTAAAGAGGAGATACTATAGAGCTCCTAACATCAACTTACATAAGTATCATCGAAACTGGGTATGAAGGTAACGCGGGAGCGTGGAAACTTTTGCAAGTTATGAGAATGTATACGGCGCGGAGCTCAAAATATTTCACGATCGCTGCACCTTCAGCCATAGAAAAATAACCATCTAATGACGTAGTCACGTAATACAATATCCATTTTTTTGTACCGACTTGTCAGTAAACTTCCATAGACGTTCGTGCACAGTACAAATATTTTTAATATGCTGAATTGGGTATTGTGTAATGTAGTAAGGGAGTGTAGTTAAGATCTCATATTTTTTCATGCTGAATAGTAACTCTCTCTCCATATCGCTGTCTTCTTACCTAAATATGGCGACAGGATTTTCGCATAATTTTGAAAGCCTCCGTGATTAAATCTTCTTGAACGCTTTCGCAGCGTGTTGAATCCGTATCTTCGTTGTTGGTTCTTCGAGTTTCCTTATACCGAGTGTAGAATTCAACCATCCTACACGCAGTAAGGAAACCCGAAGGACCAACAACTCCGTGATTTCTCGCGGGTAGGTACTATAGTCTAACATAACATAAATAAATAGGTAGGCACCCTCCCTGTTCCCATAATAACATTGTTATCTTTATATTGTGTAATTGTGTATGTTAAATAATTTAAACACCGACCTACTTTAAGGAATTAACAGAATGTAACAAGTCTGGCTGGAGATGACAGGACAATATTACTAAATTAAAATATATTCTAAAATACTAAATGAATTCTTCTTCTTTTTATGTGGCACCCAGCCGTAAATACTTAATTAGATATTCTATACAATTTTCGGATTAAGAAATGGAAAGCGATAAGCTTTATAGTTATTTAGTTAGATTACCTAGGTCACTACAAAGTATTATTATTATTCTATTCTATTATTCTTTACGGCTATCCACTCGTCTGCGAGTGATCTCAGTACTACAAAGTACAACATACATTTTATTTGAACTAATTTGGGTTTATGAAAAAAAAATCAAATACATAATTGTTTACATCGGGTACAGTTTAACAGTGAGATAGAAAAGCTTGTATTTTTAATTGGAGTAATTGTGAACTCGAATCGAATGGAGCTACAGCTACATCAAGCGGAGCTAGCTATCACAAAAATTGCAACAAACTTTTAAATAGAGAATATGTCCAGATTCATCCAGATTTTATTTATTTATTTATTTATTCATAATGAGAAATATTACAATAGTTTAAGATAAAAAAAATACAAATACAAATATAACACAAAGTAATCGTATTATCCTGAAACAGCAAAAAATGCTGGTATGAGTATTCATGTAGGATATCAATTGTAGTAATCAGAAACTCTCTTTCAGTTTGCATTAAGTGAGAGTCTATAAATCTACTTACACCCTGAGCATGCCTACTTATATTCTAAAAATATAATGAAGGTATAATTTTCGATTTTTTTGTCTGTCGAAAGTAATTAGCTTCCAAGTTTTTATTCACAGTGGTTCTAGAAAATAATTACCTATGAATTCTGTGAATAAGAATAAGTAAATACTTGTTCAAAAGGCAAAGTCAATAACTTTTTTAACAAAGTAATTTTTCATTACATGGTGTGTATTTTTAAGACAGACTATTTTCGTTTTGGTGAGTTTTAACAAACATATTAAGTATTTTCATTAAATAAACTGAGAAGTTAGGCAACAAAGTAAAATATTAGTTACAATAAATAAATTAAATTCTCAAAAACGAAGAACTTTTTTTTGGGAAAACTATAAAGAAAATAAAACTACTCGTTCTGTATTTTATCTTAGAATTTCTAATATTGAACGTTTTTGTTAATTTTTTTAGGTATCAGTTTACGCAAGTGAAAAAATGAAAGAGTAGCTTAGACACAGATATTGTTACAGTAAAATCATGTTGTTGAATTACCTTTATTATCGATAAACACATTTTGAGGGTTGGACAGACAAGTAGAGTGGTACGTACTATATGAAACCATATAAAATGTTATATTTATACAACACTCTCATACTCAACATCGAACGATCTGACGATATGTCTGTGCAATATTTCCAAAAAACTCTCTTTTGTAAAATAAACAGGAGGGCACATTAAGTATCGATAGATAATGGTGCAAGAAAACGTGAGATAAAATGTGACGAGATGTATGTAAGGATCGTAAGGTGTGGCGCTCTGTCCTCTCTGCCTAACCCGACAGGGAAGTCGGGTTCTTCTCTCGATCCTGGGGCAGTCTAATCAGAGCTACTGCTTCTGGTACACCATATTGTCCATGATTGGTCACCACATCGCTTCATGAGACTCGGAGCATTCTTCTGTCTAACCAAGTTCAAAACAATAAATATGGATAATTGGATAGTAAACTAATCGAACGTAATTTGTCACAATAGGTGAGGGAAAATATGACAGGAAATAATATTATTTAATGATCTCCAATTTACTGTCTATCGTAGGCTACAAGTTGTGGAGAGATTTTGTGGAGATGTGGGGAGGTTTAGAGAGACGAGAGTTGACAATCATAAAGCTGGATAACAAGTAAACTCCATTGTTTAACTTTGAAAAGCAGTTTTTGAGCTTAAATCCCCGCTCTGGCAGTTTGAAATGAAACAAGGATGTCCCAAACTTTCACCAAGCACACGTAGACACCCTACCTCTTATAGGTGAAAATTAAATTACGAAATATCAAAGAAGAATCTGACAATTGATTTGTACGTTTTATTATTATTTTGAAAACAGAACTTCTCTGAGAGAGCGAATAGGAAATTACGTGTCGGTTCTAGATGGACAGGTCCGATTTTATCACTCTGAAACACAATTGAAGCTTGCTACATCTATTAAAATAAACATTGTGAGCGTAATTGAATTTTCGATTCATAAATAGAAATATATACAATCGTATAAGTACAAACATAGGTACTTCTCGAATTCAATTAGGAAAATATCTATTCGGAATATTTTGGCAATAAGTAAAGACCATTTTTTTGGCAGACAGATTGACTTGTTAAGAAAGATTAATTATAATTCACACCTGATTGTGTTATATTTACATTAGTTTGATAGTAGGTGAGTGACTTTGCAAAAAATCAATCTAGGTTTCTTCTTTCGCTGTATACCATTTCTATAACGATAAAATCATAGCATTTTTTATGACGTATAAAAAGGAAATTGACGTGGAAAAGTGGCAAATCTTCCCATCTTTATTTGTCTCCACAAAGTGAGGTTAAACCTTAGTACAATACTTTTGAAAAATCACAATATTTCTTGTAATTCTTTCTGCATACCGGCGTAGAATGTCAGCATTCAAAACGTCACACTTACGAAAACGCAAAACATTTAGGATATTCCATTTTGTTCATACATTTAGTCACACCATTTGGTGAGTGTTTTAGCGATTTTGAAACAATAACGGTACACCCTGTAAAAAGACAATAATGATGTACTCATCATAACCGGGTAGATGGGGATTCCTTGTGTACTCAGCAGAATAATATCATGTACCATTATGATTATGAACGAAAATTACCTACCATTATTCTCCTGATAAACGCGTTATGATTAAAACGTAATTAATGGTGAGTTTTTATAGGCCGCGATGAAGTTTCGCGATGAAACAGTCGTTAAAGATATAATGGCCTTACCGCATCAGTGACTGAAGAATGGGTAGAATATTATACGAGTATTCAACCTTTTCATTCAAAGCATTTTATGTACACCTCGTGGATATGTTCATTGCTCATGCTGTTATGATTATATCAGATCTGGCTGAATGAATACTAAAAAACAATGGTTTTTGATGTTTTTATCTCAAAACAAATCTGAGTAGGAAGCTGGTATAAAAAATATTTAATCTCGTAATTTATCAATGCTTAATAGATAAAAATTCACATCAACAGACACATATGTAATTTGGGCACGGATATTTCCATCTCCTATTACGAATAAATTTTCTCATACCTCGTGCTATTATTATATCTATGACTTCAACTGATATATGTGGCCAGATCGAGACTGTTGACCATATAGTAGAGAGGTATCCTGACAAGAAGTTTGCAGGGGTTCTTGAGGAAATCCATGAGGTGACGACAAGGGCAATAGATTGCTTGCAAAATATTGACGCGGAGCTATGACTCTAACATAACTTGTACAATGGTCGTGTGCATACGAAAGAAGAAGACTAATATAATATTTTTCATGCAAATCAAAATCAGTACTTGCATGTAATAAAAAATCTTATTTTTGGTTGCACCATTTAAAAGAATTATTTACTGAGAGGAATGGCGAAAAAGCAAAAAATCATAAATAAGTGGATTTTCAGAATGCTAGACAGAAAAATCTGCCATGTAATGATATTTCATCATAGATTAATTATTTCACTTTATGTTACATCCGACTGTCTCCCCCGAGTCCCCTAAAGGATTATCACCCTTCTATTACTATAGCGCAATCTTCCTCACACTTCCCCAGTGCTCTCTTGTCAGATATTCTGACACAACATCGGATATTGTCATGAGAGAGAAATATTGTAAAATAATCTAATCTGCAACTTTGTTCAAAGCGAGAGTGTTCAGTGTTGAAGAGAATTGTTTTTTTTTGTTTAATTATTATGAATGTATAATGTACTCGTATGTACAGATATATGGTAGGTGGACTGGTGACTAGATTTCTTTCACAAAATAGAGTAAAATTAATCTTTGTTATTATTTTATTTTGTTGTGATATAAAATTAAATTAATCATATTGAATGGTTTCCAGAATATAGATTACAATCACAATTTCATTTATGCCGAGTACGTATAATTGCAAAGAAAAAAATATAGCATCAATTATGTTCACAACCAATGATTTTTTTCTATTCTTGAAGATTGGATCTATTGCACATTGGCATGCTTATGCCAATGATGGTCATACTTCAAAATGGGGAAATGTATTTAATGTTGAGATTGTGCACCTGTATGGATTTATCTTTATTATTGCATAGGCTGCCAACACTCTCTTTCATGGTCTCCGTTTTAGACCGACTCCCGAAAAAAGATCCTCTATTCAGAGCTGGCGGAAGGTAAAAGGAAACAGGGAGGGCAACTTGGTGGTTGATCGTAAAAACTGGTGGAGGATCACAAACAATTACACTGGCCCGCAAAACAGAACCACTCGCAGACCCGTCACAAATGAGGAGCAGCCTTGTCCAAAGTGTGCATGTCCAGATTCAGCCTTCATAGTCACCTCCAATGGCATCATCGACAGGATCAGTAATAACGTGACAGCGATTCTTCGGAGCTAAAAACATGCTCGGCAACGGGCACACGGTTATAATTATTATTTAGAACATGGTTTTGATATCACTCAACAGTTTCTCAGGTTTGAATGCGTGAACCTGCTACAGATTTTGTTGATCCGTTTCCTTCAACGTGTTGATGAATTTATTATGACAACACACAACTGGTTTAGTTTATCCTCAATCCGCTCCCCAGCAACCTGATTTGGAGTGACAATACGACGAATTGGATTGAAACAATATCCGACCACCCGTAGGTATAATAAGTATCAGTTATCTTCCCACTACTCAGCTATCATCGTCCCCAGGGTTAACTATACTAAACCTCTTCAATAATATTTTACTAAACTGTTTATTTATTATGTTCAATAAGATAAGGCGGTTGACTGCAAGATATCGTAGTCCTTTTTTTAATAAGTACGCCTTTCCTGAAACTCTTGCTCTGAAACTCTTGATGATTTTTGAATAATCGTAGGTGACTTATGTGTGTACAAAAAAACATAAGTACGAGTACTTAGAGCGGAATGTGCTGAAACCTCTTTGCTGAAAAACGTTTAAAAGTGTTATCGAAGTTTAACAAACATCACTTTTATGGGAAGCTCGAAAATATCAAGAAAGAATCGAGGACTATTAAATTCTACCACCTGGAATAAATGTATTTAATACGAACCATGTAGATTACATATGTATTTTTTGACAATTCTTGATACAAGGTTCTTAACAGGAAATTCTAAGCATTAAAAAAGTTCTTTTAAAAAAAGTGAAAAACACGCAAAAAGTCGTGAATATTTGTCTGCACCTAATGCACTCTATGCTGCCTGTCACCACACGGGACACAGTGCAGAATACGGCCTTAATAAGTAGACCCATCATCTGTAGAGGTTTGAGAAATATTAGTTTGATTTACATAACTGCCAATTTTGAATATTTTTTTAATCCGCCGTTGAAGTTTACGACACCCCTAAGACATTTGTGTCAGAAAATAAATGATTAAATCGTGATAATATCGTTCCTTAAATAAATTAATTATTCTTATTCAACAAGATTCGCTAATATGTTTCCATTGAATACGAATGTATACCGACACCAATATTAATTCTAATTACATACAACACAAACTGTGTACCGCATTCAATGATGAAGGATTCACCATCTACTGGTGCTGGAATACTCGTGCGGTATGTAATTAGTAAAACAATAGAGGAAATACCTGGGAAATGAATGAGCATATTATTATCTTCTATACAATGAAAGATTCTTGAATGACTTGCAATCCGCTTACAACAAACTAGGTATAATACGAATTCTGTGGAAAATAATATAATTCGGAGAAACAAGAAACAGTGGTGAAAATTAGTTCGTATATTTTCAGTTAAAAGTTTTTTCATTGTTAGCATCTGAAATATAATGCTGTTATATATGTGTATTACTACTTTTTCTTGTTTTGTTTTATATTCACGTATTTTTTCTCTCGCAAAGTTTTCCTATTTGTTTTTTTTTATGATAAAAGTCTTCTAACACTCTCCGATAATTAATTAATAGGTGCTGTAAACGCATTACACTGGGGACATCTCGTGACAAAATATTGCAGATTTCATACATTTTTATGTTTTCTCGTAAGTGAAATAAATGGTCGACGTTGGATAGTAGGAACAAAGTGGTTTACTAACTATGTCAATAATTTTACTAAGCGCTACTACGAGTCCAGAAAAGCTGACCGTCATTAAATTTTATAGTGCAGGAACAATGAAACTTTCGTCTCGCACAATGTGTGCTTTCTTAATAACGCGATTTAGAGCACGGCACACTTAGGGAATGAATTTAAACCCAAGAGCTTTTATTTTCAGCTTCCACATGGCCTACTATTAAAATATACTTGACTTAAAATGGAAACGTAATGATTATAAACTCATTTTGACGATTGTTTTAATATGTTATTATATGTATGCGAGTAGATATAACAGAATTGTTTGTGATTCCCAATGATCTTTACTATGCATATATAATTTTATGTTCTTCACTCTCAATTTTTTGCCAAGCAAAATTTATACGATATAATTGTGTATTTTACAGATTTTATATGATGAAAAACTCACTATTTTAACCCAAAAAAGACAATCCATACTCCTTTTACTGAATTAACTTCCTACACAAAAAATGTACTGCGTAGGTTTGCAGTCGAGCCACGATCTTCATGACATTATCATTTTAAACACACAGAAATTTCAAAGAAATTCCACGAACGCCACTAGACGGTCGAATCAAAATATGGCACCGTGTTTGGATACACCAAAATTTACTTCTAAGGGCTACAAGACTTAACTAGGTACCTATTAAAAGCAAGACAGTTGGTCAACCTTATACACGCTGTTAATTAACATCTCTTGCGCTGTTGTCTTCAAATTTCCCATCGAATTGTAACTCATTTCCAACCTAGCTAGTGCTCTGAAACTTTCACCAATTGTGTAAACTAATAGACGATTATGTACCACACTGGATCAGCCTTCTTCAAAAAAGAAAAAGTGTACCTAGAAGGTTTGAGGGGATTATGTATGATATCGTATGAAAGGGCGTTGGAAAAGGATTTCAGATCGAAAGACAGCTGCTCAAAGTTTACAAAAAATATACAAGCGAATTCTAATTCTTTTTTATTTCACTTCCTATATAACATCGATGTTTACGTATTGCAGTGGCGTATTAATTACAGTGACATGGTAAGAATTAAGTTGACTTTAAGTTAGATTGATAATAGTGTTGATTATTCAGAAAGTACCTATGTGCATCAGCTTGGCGCGTGAAGAAATGTATAATAATAGAGACTAAATGGCGCCGACTTTAATAATGGGTGATATGTATAATAACCCATACAATAATAAAGTAAAACGCGCGTGATTTCCCACCAACCATTTGTTCGCTCCCTAAAGGAATATTTATTTTAATAGAAGAGCAATTTCTTAATTAAATTTCGCTCTCCTAGGTTTTCTTCCAATCTCTCCTCCTCCTTATATCCTCTTTCTCTCTCTCTGTCGTGTAGACAAGAGAATAGACAAGGGTCGAATGAAGGAGAAGAACTGAGAAAATTATTAGATTCCGAGAAAAGACCAATTATTCAATTCTCTCAGGGTAAAAAAGAATGTAAGTAATTTGTTTCCCTTGGAAGTTCGTTGTACACAAATTGATGAATTTGTAGATTTTTATACAGGTTTCTTTAATTAAAATGTACTTCACTTTGTTAACAAACGTAGGCTTATTGGGGAATTATTTTTTTTTAATTTTTAATTTAATTTATTTAGAAATTATACCTCGCGTATTTCAGAGGATTGCCGAGATCAGAAATAATTACAAAAACAACATAACAATATACACACAGGAACGAAATTTGAAATAAAAAAAAATCTGATCACTTTTTAAGCAAACTTCAGTCAAAATCTCTCTTTCTATCGCTTTCATAAAAAATCCTTTTTTCTCATTGCCTTGAAAACCTAAATAATTCTATGAATAATATATGCTAAGATATTTGTACACTAGGGCGAGCTTATCGTTGTTCTGCGATCTCTGCCCGCTAACCCCAATGCATGTGTGGTTACGCTAAACATCAACAAGTCTGAATTTCTAACATTACCTGTGGAAAATGTGGTGGGAGTATTTCAGAGCCCAAAGGATCGGCCACATGAAGGTCTCCTGCACGACATATTAAAGAGGATAGTTGACGGTACAAATAACAGAGGGAGCTTCCAACAGAAGTAATTAGAACAAGTGTCCACGAATATATCGAAATGGAAAGCGAAATGTATAACTTTGCAGGTCTCAGCATACTGGAACTACTCGTACAAGCAGGAGATATGGACAGATAGAAGACTAAAATGAACAGGCAATAACAGTAGGTATACAAAAGTGTTCATATATATTTTCAAGATAAAATATTTGAATGATGGACTGTTAGTCCTAGGACTAGTGTTATAGTCCTACCTATTATGAATCTTATTGTTGGTGAAGAAATACTAAGATTTACGTATAATTTCTTATGAATTGTGAATGTATCTAATCTACTATAGTGTCTAGGTAGTGTAGGGTCTAATAGTAATTTATCTTTTAGTCAGTCAGGATGTTCTTTTCAGTATAAACAAACAATGGACTTTGTTAAATTTTGATCGTGACGAAGGCATTGTGCCGCCTATTGTTCTCTATAATATGAATTTACATAATATTGTTATGCAACAAGGAGTAATACCTATTATTATTTTCTTGAAATGTTTCCATAAGACGACAGCCAACCATAAAATTATATTTATTAATATCATCGCGAAATTATTATGGTTTGAGGTTGAAATATTGCTACGTCCAAACCGTACAATAATTCCTAATCATTAATTATCATATTGTTGTACTGTTTGTAGATTCTTGAGGAGTTCAATTAATCGTATGCTGTAGGTATAATAATGACATTTAAGGGCATGGCACCAGGAATGACGTCACAGTCTTTTCCCACGGCATTAAGGTTCAAAATCGCGTGGCAATCGCATGAAAAAATGGTAAAAATAGCGTTTTTTCCATTTTTTGGGGTTAATTTTGCGTCTATCAAAAAACTTTTACGGTTATTCCCTAGATTTTAATGCGTATTATCAGTACAAGAAAAAAAAATTACTCCGCGACTTTCGGGAAACGAGCTTCCGTCTTTCGGAAAAAAGGTCAGAGGTGTTTTTTTTCTTTTTTGAGAAATCTATACAAGAAATAAAAAATCTTTTACGGTTATTCCCTAGATAAAGGTTCAATGCATCTACCCTATATTGTTCCAAAGCAAATTTAGTAACGGTTGTCGAGATAGAAGGTCTCCTGTTTTTTGAAATTTTTGAAATGTCGGTATGCACACTCTTAAGAAATTGTTATACAGGGTGTTTCCTTCCGTGTGTAAAATCTCTTGAGGGGTGATAGAGGATGAAAAAATAAGCAAAAAAAGTTTAATGAATGTATGTCCGAAAATCAACCGTTTTGGAGTTATGGCCTTTTGAAAATTTGTGAGTATGAAAATTTCTCATTTTGTTTTTTTGCCAATTACTCAAAAACTACTGACTGGATTTTGATAAAATAAAACAAAAAGCATACAAAACATTATAGGCTTTCGAAGTACGTCTCAATTTATGCATTTTGCCTCATAAAATAGTGAAATTTTAGCACCCAAACTTTAATTTTACGGAAAAAATGAATATTTTTTCCAATAAACATCAAATTTCTAAAAAAATAGCCCTATTAAGTATCATTTTTTACATTTTACAATAAAGCCTTAATAAGTTTTCAATAACTTGAGTTAAAAAAATTACAATATTTCCTGACGGTTGGACAACAGCATCCGATCCAATGATGTCCAAACGTATTCAAAAGAAGGTTAAGGTAGCCAAGACGTATACAATCTGAAACTGATCGCTCAGTGGTATTACCTTAACCTTCTTTTGAATACGATTGGACATCATTGGATCGGATGCTGTGGTCCCACCGTCAGGAAATATTGTAATTTTTTTAACTCAAGTTATTGAGAACTTATTAAGGCTTTATTGTAAAATGTAAAAAAGGATACTTAATAGGGCTATTTTTTTAGAAATTTGATGTTTGTTGGAAAAAATTTTCATTTTTTCCGTAAAATTAAAGTTTGGGTGCGAAAATTTCACTATTTTATGAGGCAAAATGCATAAATTGAGACGTACTTCGAAAGCCTATAATGTTTTCTATGATTTTTGTTTTATTTTATCAAAATCCAGTCAGTAGTTTTTGAGTAATTGGCAAAAAAACAAAATGAGAAATTTTCATACTCTTAAATTTTCAAAAGGACATAACTCCAAAACGGTTGATTTTCGGACATACATTCATTAAACTTTTTTTGCTTATTTTTTCATCCTCTATCACCCCTCAAGAGATTTTACACACGGAAGGAAACACCCTGTATATCTGGTGATCTGTCGTTAATATCTGCTGTATGCTGAATAATCTTTCGTTGAATTTTAATTTACGATAAGCTGGTTTTTTAAATTAAAAGCACATCAGACCACACATTAAAATACTCATTTTTGTTTTACAATCTTTTATAGACAGGTCACATTATCAAACAACTAGGCATTTGTGCAAAATTGTACCTCATAGTTTCCAAAATGCATACATTCATAGCTGATTTTAGCAAAATGTGATAATTCAACTATTTATTATATAAGTGAAAATAATGGAGGAACAAAGTCTTTGAGATGATAGAATTAAAAAATAAAAAAAAAATGTTTTCTGAGAAGGGCTCGTAAAAGACAATGTGAGGAAAGGTTTATTTTGTATGTCATGTAATGAAGACATGGAATTCAGAATTCACCATTAACGTAGATTAAGGGCATGGCACCAGGAATGACGTCACAGTCTTTTCCCACGGCATTAAAGTTCAAAATTGCGTGACAATCGCATGATAAAATGGTAAAAATAGCGTTTTTTTCCATTTTTTGGGGTTAATTTTGCGTCTATCAAAAAACTTTTACGGTTATTCCCTAGATTTTAATGCATATTATCAGTACAAAAAAAAATTACTCCGCGACTTTCGGGAAACGAGTTTTCGTCTTTCGGAAAAAAGGTCAGGGGTGTTTTTAAATATTGTTTTTGCGAAATCTATACAAGATATAAAAACATTATTACGGTTATTCCCTAGATAAAGGTTCAATGCATCTACCCTATTTTGTTCTAAAGCATATTTAGTAACGGTTGTCGAGATAGAAGGTCTCCCGTTTTTAGAAATTTTTGAAATGTCAGTATGCACACTCTTAAGTACCTAATTGTTTAATGTTTTGAAGAAAATGAATATGTGCCTAAGCTATAACGTCTAACATACGGCATCACATACAGCAACCGATAAAGCAAGATACAATCGTAGTTCTATGTTGACAATTATCTATATACGAGTATATTAGTCTAGTGAAAATTTTCTTCAGTGAAAACGTAAACATTAAAATTAAACGACCCGACTTTATCTAAATTATTAATGGCCTAATAAAAATTCTAGCACTGATTAAATAAGGTATAAATTTATCATTAATCATAATTAAATTATTATTTGACAGAAGCGAAAGAAAAAAATTAAGTTAAGATTAAGGAAGATTTAGTGTACAAAAAATGATGATAAATTTTATGTTTAATCTGGTTACGGAGCGCTCGCGGCTTATGAAATAACATATATTTTGAAATTGTTATCCCTATATTTATGAAATTAAGTAATTATTTTTTAAGGCTAAGGTTCCTACAATTTTAAAAAGATTTAATTAAAATAGATTTTGAAGGGAAAGTTTAATTAATCAATTAGACCTTTTCTTATTTTCTTAAGTTAAATAATAAAATGTGAAACTGAGTAAATGAAAATTAATTAGGTGCATACTTGAATGATCAATTTTCCTGTCCAGATTTTCCATTAGTGACTCTCTACCCTGAAATTCTTTTTGATTAACTTTTATTGGTAATTTAACATATTGTACTTAATATTGATTTTGGATTGCGTTAAAAAACTAAAAAAATCTAATTACACACATATTCGTAAAAAAAATATTTGTAGATTTTGTGAAGAATCTTTATCCCATATACCAACTGTAAAAGGACCGTTTTCTAATTTAAGTGCTATGAATGCATCAAAAAGGATAAATTTAATGATAGCATAATATAATTATTGTGTTAAAATTAAGGTTACATAGGATTTTGCTTGCAGAGTTGAGTGGAGCCGATCTACAATGACCGGAAGGAAAGACCATGGCCCAGGACAGAGACCAATGGAGAGGTGTTATTACCGCCCTATGCTTCCCCAGGAGTTAAAGGACTGAATGCTGATGATGATACATAGAATTTTCCCGAGTGACGTAATTCAGCATTTTTTTTGTTATTTAGCAGGATCGAAAAGAAGACGGAAACATGATATACAAACACGTCTATCAGGCAAACAATAAGAAATACGAGTATTTAGATAACTAAATTAACTAGTTGGAAATAATGTTATTAGGATGGTAATATTTCATGTTGTAATGATTAATTAACAGAACCGTTCCGATAAATTATTATGATCCCCATATTGAAACATTCAATCAATGTCTCCTTGACACGATGAAACATATTGGACTGACAGATTATTTCAAAATATTGACGGCAACATGTTACTATTAATATCAATTAATTATTTATGATTGCATTATATTAGAGCTTGTAGAGAAATATGGGCAAATACCTGATGATATTAGCAAAATAATATTAGTTCAATGGGTCGAATATTATAGTAAAACTTATTCCGATCTTTGCGTATCATGTTTGTTGGTTACAGAATAGTAAATTTGTCACTGATCTCTATCTTGAAGATACAAACAGATATAAGTAATATACCTCTCTACTTGGCACTTGTCATTGTGACTTGAAATGCTTAAGACACATTGTAGATACATTAAATTTGTTTTGTTTTAGAGGAATTGCGATCCTAAAACCCTTTCGATGTTTCAATTCCCTTTTGAACGATTCGTACCCTGAATAGAACATTCAATGTGACAACACAAAATCGACAACTTCAGCTACTAGGCTTGTGTTATTTTCAAATACACCGAGTGCCACTAACGTTACATATTCATTGCGAATACTTTACGAATTGAATAAACTCCACGAATCTATACGTTGACATATATTATTATGTCGCTTATACATCGTATTAAGTTACAGAAACTGAAGCGTTCGATGAACTTATTAATAGAATAACTAGTTAGTTAAATCCTACTCCACAACTGCAACATTATTGAGGGAACCTTGGTTGAAATTTTTCTTCCACTGAACTTATGTCAGCATCGTGTCAAATTTATTTTATTCATTTATCAATCTTGTACCTATTTATAATAATAATAATAATGCCTAGAGCCCGTTGCCGAGCATATTTATGAAGCATCCGAAGAATCGTTGCTACGTAGTTGTTCCTGCCGGTGCCCAAGAAACCAAATTCGGTCGCGAAATTTGCAATTCGGTCACAAGTGGTCACAAGTGGTTGCCGTGTCGACACAGTGTGCACACAAAAACCCGGTCACAAAACACACACATTGTGTACGCTTTGCGACCAGATTTGGTCACGGAGTGTACACACTGTGTGGTGAATGTGTCCGAACATAACTTGGTCACAAAGCGCACACATTGTGTATGCTTTGCGACCAGATTTGGTCGCAGAGTGTACACACTGTGTGGTGAATGTGTCCGAACAGAACTCGGTCACAAAGCGCACACATTGTGTACGCTTTGCGACCAGATTTGGTCGCAGAGTGTACACACTGTGTGGTGAATGTGTCCGAACAGAACTTGGTCACAAAGCGCACACATTGTGTACGCTTTGCGACCAGATTTGGTCACAGAGTGTACACACTGTGTGGTGAATGTGTCCGAACAAATTTGGTTCAAATTGTTCGAAATATATTAGTCCACGCTATAAGTAGTTCTCAATCTGTTTCTTGTTCAGTCGTGTTTGTAGTGTTGAAGCGAATAGAATCCATGGCTTTTTCATATGTTGGAATATCTACAACTTTTATTCGGCATTTTATGCGCTTCCAACCACTTTCAGGCACACTGTCCTCGTTTCTCCTGGCCTCTTCCAATATAGTTTTCCGTATAAATTTTGGCCAATACAAAAGACCCTCCTTCATCCAACCACTAGGAACAGCAGAAATCACAACTGCCGAATTTTCCTTTGTTGCGACGAGCGTATACGGCATTTTGTACAAAGACTGAAGACGTTCTGACATGAGGAGCGGAAACTGTTTGAGAATAGTAGATCAAGAACTATGGCGGCTAGCTAATGAAAAGCATTGTGACCGCTTTTGGTTACATTCGGTCACAAAGCGGTCACAACTGGTTACAAGTGGTCACAAGTGGTCACATTTGCGACTACTCCATATTCTACGAAATTATAATAATTATGTTCATTAAAATGCATGTTTAATCGTTTTACAGGATTAAATTTGTTTGGATTATAGCGTAATAGGTCAAAATTAAGGTTTCTGCGAAACAATGGACTTATTGGAAGTTGTATAGAATTTAATATAAATAAATATGACTATCACATTAATTTATTATTTGTTGTTAAAATTAATAATTAAAAAGGCGCGTTAAAAATAAGCCACCTACTTCACTAGATTTCACGATAAATTTTGTTTCGCAATGAAATTCGGACATTATTTAGCTATACCCGTCCGTTTTTATTTTCATTAATATTATATCATGGTTGTAAAGTATTTTGGTGTTAAGAATTTTGTTGCGCATCCATGTTAAAATTATAACTATATATATTTATTTTTGCGGGAAACCGCAAATACGTACGCGCCAGCACCGGCGGGCCATTCAAGTGGTCACATTTTGGTTACAAATGCGACCGAATGCGACCGGATTTGGTCGCATTTGTAACCAAAATGTGACCGAATGCGACCAGATTTAGTCACAAATGTTCCCCACTTTTGGTTGCGGTTCCGGAACTGTGTCCGAACAGCGACCGAATTTCCGATTAGTGTGCACACAGTAGTGTGCGAACGTGTGCGAACGGCGACCAAATTGCGACCGAAATGGTTTCTTGGGTGATGCCATCGAAGGTGACTGTGGAGGCCGATTCTGGACAAGCACACTTTGTCGCACTTTGGACAGGGCTGCTCTTCATTTGTGATGGGTCTGCGGGTGGTTCTATTCTGCTGGCCGCTGTAGTTATTTATGGTCTTCCGCCAATTTTTCCGATCACCCGCCAAGCTTTCCCAGTCATTTTGGCAGTTTGTGTCCTTCAGCGTGCTGTGCAGAACGTCCTTGTATCTTTTCCGTTGCCCGCCATGTTTTCTTCTACCTTCAGCCAACTCGGAGTACATGAGCTTCTTTGGAAGTCTATTGTCCGACATACGGACGACATGACCCGACCAGCGAAGGTGAGCACGGGCCAACAACACCTCGATGCTCTGGCAGCTCTTTTATATTCTTATTTTCTTATTTTTTTCTTATTTTATATTCTTATTTTCTTATATTCTTATTTTCTTATTTATATTTCTTATTTATATTCTTATGATCGAGATCTTTTTCTTTTCCCGTTTTCTCTACAAGACATCCGCAAGCGTTTTGCAAAGATTTGTTGTTGCTGTCTTTATTTTAACATCTTGTTCACTTGGGCAATCCAACCGGTCGCAGTTATGTCTCTACGACATCTTCCTATTATATAAGATTGAATATGATTGTCTTGATATTTTCCCGCCGAGTACATTTAACAAGGTGTCAAAAAAGGCTTGTTTTTAATTGGCAGAAAATTATGCTCTATGGTCACAAACTTCACGTAATTCAACAACCTTCTGTTTTTTTAAAGAATAAAATAATAATATATAGGCTGGTAGAATAAAGAAATGACTTTTAGTATCAAAGTATAAAAATTTATCTTCCAAAGAGATAATTATCCAAAACCATAAATAAATAATAACGTAAAATTACGACTTTTAAAAGCTTCGATAAGTAAATATACGAGTGTAGATACTGGTGTAACTTTGTTATAAATAATGTCGTAGATTTATACAACTTGGACGTTGATTTTCAATTTATTAATGGCGGCGGCGGGCGGTAGAAAGTTGTTCGCGTAAAGTTTACGTAATGTCTCGATCACGTAATTTTTAAGTCGAACAAAATATTAATGAGTAAATTATAGGTCAAATATCTCGCGGCGTTATATCGAAAAGTAAGTTATACTTTATATATACATAGGATGGGAGGGTGAAAAACAAAATTGGATTTGTGTGAAAGTGCCCTTAGCGAACTGAAGCGAAATTTAAAACCCTTCATTTATGTTTTTCCTATCTTTTGCTGTAGGATTATTATCAGCTACTTCGTTATTATTTATTGGAGTTAACGATCCACTTTTCTCTTCGTAGGCGTAGGTTCTTCGTGTCATTATGAAGACAGAGAATCAAAGTGTATAAATAATTTATCTAACTTTTCTCAGAATGAAATATTTCGGGATTAAATATTCGTTAAAATTACTAAATCAATTATTTATCTAAAAAAATACACATACGGGGTTAATCTCGGTAAGTAATTAAGTGCATATTAACTAAAATTAATACGTCATTTTATCAGTTGTTTCATAGAAAATAAATTCAACATACTTTTTTGAGTTAAAAAAGTTGACTGTTATCATATTATGTGACTTTGGTATGAGATACAAAATAATATTAATATTTTTTGGATATAAATAAAATGAAAAAAAAAAACAAATCAAATGTTTATTGAGTTAAATGGCGATTTTATTGCCGTCCACAATTTCAACCAACCAACCATAAAACCACTCGGAAAAAAATATTAAAATCTCTCAACGGGCGCCTTAGGCATCTCACTACTTTTTTGTAACAATAATTTTGCAATTTCATTTCACTCATGGCAACTGAATTGATAATATAATTTTAATATTATTTCAGTATGTGTAAATAAATAATAATATATAATTAATTAACGAATCAATAATATGATTTAACAAACAATAACAAATGATAATATATAC
The DNA here is from genome assembly GCA_963576895.1 of Ceraclea dissimilis. NCBI lineage: Eukaryota > Metazoa > Arthropoda > Insecta > Trichoptera > Leptoceridae > Ceraclea > Ceraclea dissimilis. Next base: position 6,227,274 of record OY756361.1, read on the forward strand.
GATGATTTTATTTACATTTCATCCAATTCAATTGCCGAAGTAACTGATATTCATAATTTCAATTTGCATAACAGTATTATATTTCATGATATTAATATTTTCGATACAAAATATGGCTTTATCGTGAAATGGAATGTCTTTTCAATATTGTTATATTAAAGTTACTTCCAAAAATATATTTTCGGCGGTTACATCCTTGTACTCGTATTCCCCTTTCTTTACAATGAGTTGTTGAAAATGTGGTAGACGATGTGTGGACGAGATAATCTAATAAACCGGCAGAACCAGGGGATGGAAGAGGTCTGCATCCAGCAGTGAAGGGAGGAGGGCTGAAGAAGAAGATGGTTGTATTGCCTTCATCCTACATCACAATTTCATGTTGAATACAAGATCATTACTTTTTAGTCAAACGCCTACATATTAAATACATTGATTATCCAGTGAAATTATACGTAAGTAAGGGAGACACTTAATGATCGAATTATTATGATTAGGAGAAGGTACCTAAGTAATGAATACCTCTGTATCTACTACGTATAACTTACGATAATGGCGTGATTTATAGCGACCTTACATTAGTGGGTTCATGGCACAAATTGATACGGCGAATGCATCGTAAATCTACTTCGGGGGAAATGCGGTGCCGTCCCATGTTTTCATATTGAAAATATGGCCAACATACCTCTTACTAAATCCCCACACCAAGCAGCGCACAATGGGAAAATACGATATTTGACTAGTCAATAAATATTAAGAGTATTTTAGTAGCAGATATCTAATTTGTAATATCAAGAAGCATAATTTAGTTATATGTTACAAAAGTAAACAAGTAGGTAGTATAAATTAGTCTTATTTAATGTTGAACAATAATTAGTCATGGTAATATTTGCGTTACGATGAAATGTTAATTAGGTAGTGATAATTAAGTAAGTACCTTCTAATATTAATTAAATGCTCCGTTTAAGACAATTTGTAATATGTAATTACATGCATCAGTTAATATACTCATTAAAATAATAATTATACGTTCAGTGTTTTTCCTCAACAAAATAATTAATACTGCTTTAATTTTAGCTGTCAATTGCAGAATATTTTGAGTGGTACCTTTTATCGATCGATACCGATTTAATTTATCTAATCGTAATTCTACAGTATGGAATCAATTAATTCTCATTAGCAATAATCCTTTGGTAATGAGATGAACTCATTGTACAAAGATGCTATAAGCTCTCCATGTTCATTTAAAGAACAGAGTGAAACCTAAGTGTGAAACGGATTTCTTTTTCGTAATCGAAAATCATTCAGTTTTCTTAATTTTGAAAACCGCACAATATATTCTATTGTTCTCTTCTATTGATAGAATATTTAGTGTACCTAGAATGTTTGAAATCAAGATATATTTTTATTATAACGTAAAATTTGTTCTCAAATTATTTCGTTATTTGACCATTGTGCAATGTTTCTGATAGGTAACACATTAGTATTACGTTATTGCAAATGCAGGTGAGGTATGGATGGATTCAGGCAGACCTACCTGGGGACTGTGAGCGTGTGGAGGAAACCACACACACATATCCACTGTTATTATTTGATAATGATACCTATACTCGTACGTGTACTCCTAAAGAATAGAAAGGGTCGAAAATAACAAATTTATATTTTAATGGAATTTCTAGAAAAAATTTCTAGATTTGCAACATAATTGGAGGAAAGTGATTGGCAAATAAATACCTAGAGGACAATCACCTTTGCGATGGGCGGACCAAGTTACGCAGATTGTTGCCTCCTCCATCTACAGGGCAGTGCATCTTGCCGAGGACAGAGCTGCGTGGCGGGGATTAGTCAGGCAACGGGTGTTTAGAGATCGCGACCCTCAGAACTGAGGAAACTGACAAGAAATAGAGTTTGCCATACTAATACATGTCACATGCATAAGGATATGTATTAAAATTTACCTAATTAATATTTTAGCATACCAAATTACTTTCAAATGTTCATAAATTAAATAGTAATAGTGGCAGCTCTAAAAGTGTGAAAACATCATGATTGGAATCCACAATCTTCTTCCTTATATGAAATTATATGAAACGACAAAAATTCTCATACATTTGATTAATCCAAAAAAAGCCTTTTATTGAAGTCATCTTTAGGGTTACTTCGATCGTTCGATAATAATTAAATAAATTTCTGAAGGGATTGAATATGATAATTTTCAATTCACCATAATATCGGACAGCTTCAACATCCATGGAGAATGAGAGTGCAGTTTGTCAGAGTGCCAAGTAGACCGTTGCCAAACTAATAGTTAGTACGTAGGTAGTCAGAATAGGATATCATTCAATGATGAAGTTATTAAACATTTTCAATCCATTCCACAATATATTACTCTTGCCTCTATTAGTTATTGTAATTGGAATTTCTCTCAAACATATGGAGGATATTAATTGATTGATTGGTTTCCAAAGTCCATCTTTTACGTTGAACTATTCGATCAATGACAATAATTAGACTAACGGCGTATACTGTCTTGTTATTATTATATACTATGACTTCTTCTTAGCCCCTTTCTCTCCACTGTTGTATGTAGGCCTCTTCCTGATTCTACCATAATCTCCGGCTTGGGCGCTCATTTTCAACCCAGGCCCTACCAGTTATCAATGCTATCAGTGCATCTTTTCTGTGGTGTTTCTACATAAAAAAAATTATTACTCTAATTCGAGATTCTGGGGATCCATATGTTGTTGTTTTTTCTTGTAGTTAACATGACCTATTCACTGCCATTTTAGTCTTTTTAATGGGGGGTGATGAAATCTACTTTTGATTTCAGCTGATATTACGTTCCAAATTATAATCGAGCAACGACTTGCTTGTAGAAATAGAAAAATATAAGCCTTAAAAATAAATGTAAGTCACAGCTACACGGTTAGTTTTAAAACCCGATAGACGTATTGACATTTTCTAGCAATTTATTTCCGTCAGATTTCCAATACTAAACTAAAATCACTCGAACAAAAATTTATGCAGTACGAGTATCATGCTACGATTTTGACGTCTGCTATTTTTTGTCCATTGACGTGTGCTATTCTGCACGGTAATATACAAATGACTACTAACTAACAGATGTCATGTTTTTATTCACAGTATTGACAATTTATAGTGGCCGGTATTAAGAAGATATTACTGGTAACGTTTCGTCCAAATGATATAGAAACTATAACGTAATGTTTGTAGAACAGTTTAGAATTTATGGAACATTATATTCCAGAATCAGTTTTATTTTTATCGTATGGTCAAAGTTAGTATATCACTTCTCTCAAATGAAAATGTTTGGAGGATGGACATTGGGCAATGACAAATTATACCGGAGAAATGCAAGTCCTTATTTTAAGATACAGTTACCCTAGGGCCTAAGCCTTAGCTATTATTTATGTTTTTTTTCTGTATTAGTACTTCATAGAGATAATACTGTTTTGTTAAAATGTTTTAAAACAAAATTGCATCAACGCATTCTTTTTCAGCCGTAATATTTGCATTTTTTCACCCTCTGTTGAAGTTAGATCATTAGCCTATCTCTTTTGTGGTCCACAAACACCTCCTTTATTTCCCCATTTCCATTTAAGCAGTCTCGGTCCACCTGTGAAAAGGAATTGCGTAGTAATACTATTTGAAAGGAATCAAAATAAGGTAAAAATAAATAAATAAATAAATAAATAAATAAATAAGGTGAAGTATCGAGGAGAGACTGCGGTTGGAGTGGCCAGAGGTCCTGGAAGCTGCGAGTGACAGGGGCCTCTGGCGAAGATATAGAGATGCTTTGGGCCCCCGACCCAATCAAGGATAGACGGGGAAGAAGATGTATGTATGTATGTATCGTATTTCTGTCAGAAAAAAACACGTGTACGGGAAAAATAATTAGGAGCAATGAGAAATTAAAGTGAATGATTGATAAGGATAGATACTGGTATTACTGGTGGGTGTTTCCTATTATAAGATGAAAGTCAAGTGTAAAGAGGACAAGAATATTATTGAAGAGAATCGAAATAAATATAGGATATTTTATTAGAAATATTTCTGTATAATACTTCTCTATTGATTTCAATCCTACACGAGTGTGGAGATCTTTTACCATCGGGTCAATGCTTACAATAGTCTTGTTGTTATTTATATATCGCTTGAGATAAATGTTTATTTTGATATTTCTTATAAAAATAATAACTAATAACAAACAATAATATAAGGCGGGACAAAATAAACAAACGTAAGTAATACGACTAGATGAAACATACACTAGGCAGAATAATAACTCCATCGATGTTGAACAAAAAATATTGAAAAAGTTTTTTTTTACACCACAATAAATTCTATTTTAGCAGTTATACAATAAACCACACATGTTTTATATCGTAATACTTTAAAAAATGTAGTTTTGTATAGCACAAAAATGATTCTAGTAGATACATACCCAAACGAATTTCAAAGTAAGCCAGAAAAGCTTGTTTTGCTCCAATGGGAGTCAAACCGCGAAGCTTGATGTGTAGTGGTGCAAAACGCAAAAATGATATTTTTTAGATGTAGGTTGTTGCTGTTTAAATCGGCCTATGTGTCATTAAATTTGTTCAATGCAAACAATGATGCATTTTCATTCAGTTATTTTATCGATGTGAATTTTCCGGCCTATTTAACAGCACTAGCAAAAATGCCATCGGACAATACGGTGAAGTGAAATTGTTTTTATTTTTTTAGAAAATACAAAAAGAAATAAATATGAAAACGCTTTGTGCAAATATTATTTCTATACTGAATATTGTGGGTTGTTCTTGAGAAAATGGATAGAAAATACACAGATGTTTGAGAAATTTCTGATCTAGGACGTACCTACATCCTGTGTTTTCATTTTTTCAAGTATATTAAATATAAAAAATGAGTATAACGTTCAGAAATTAATTATCTGACCTTTTGTGTGAGGACATCAGTGAATACAAGTAAACCAATAGAAATGTCAAATTGTTTTTTTTATTTTTTTTTAACGCTAGAACAGCTTTATCCGAAGTTTTAAATTGCTTAGTTATCTACATAGTCAATATTAGTTAGTCACTACAAATATAAATTTTTCACAATAGATAGGCACGAGTTTTTATGAATTTTGAACATGTTGTAGGTGGTTAGTGTACAAAGATCAACAAAATTTTATTAGGAATTTTTCATATTATAATGCTTTGAAATATTCATCTCCATACATTCGCTATATCACCCTGAAAGAACTGATGCGGAGTTCAGTTTCGGAGTGTCGCTAATAGCGTTGCTTTGTAATTACATACACTAAACTCTGGATTATGATCAACAAAAACTTGTGTATTGGTCAATATGGCTATATTAAGAAGTTATTTTTTAGCTAATAGAGACATGTAGGAAGTGGAGGGGTATTCCTTTCGCTACTGCGAGAGAGTAGGTATAGAATGGATGAAGCGGGTTCAGAAATGTCTCAAAGTCATCTAGGCAGGTCAGATCAGAAGTGGTTAACGAGATAGCTTGATGATCAAGGGCTTAAGTGAGTTGGAAGGAATCACGAATCTGGTGAACGATTTATTGTATCCATTAACTGTACACAATTATATAATTGTATCTAAAACGATTTTTGATGAATGCAAATAATTTTACCTTAACTTTTGTCAATTTTATAAATATAATTTTCTTGTCGTTATGTATGTTGTCTGGAAGACATTGCTTTTGCAACAACTCTGGCCTATGGGACATTAATATTGTTTGTTTTATAACTGGTGAACTTTTTTCGCTAAACGAATTTCATAAACATTTTAATTTCTCGCTACGTATGTTGCTGACTACAAATATTGATCTCAGAAATAATCCCCTCTTTGGCTTATCTTTTGGTGTGTTTTTCTCTTTTGATGAAATACGAGTACATATACAAGTATCAAAAATACACACGTGTATTGCATGCTTTCATGTATTCGTACCAATGGTTACATTCAAATGTATAAAAATGAAAATAATGCTATGAGCTATCTCTATTCAATACATTTTTTCAATAGTTCTACGAAAGAGATTCCTGTGTTTTGCCGGTAACGAAAAAAAAATCGTACAATTCGTTCGAAATATAAAAATTTAAAATATGCGCGAAAGGCCGAGAAATAGAAGGTAGGTGCATTACAGGAACCCATATCGGAACACGAATTCAAAAAATAATAAAACAAGTGAAGTTTACAAAAAACAAAAGAACATCCGTTTTCCCTTTGGTATTCTAAGCGTAGAAAATGAAACCGGGTACGCAGTTCCTACTCTGCGGATATTATGTGTGTTTCCTATGTAAGCCTACTAAATGTAGATATACCTACTTCATAATACGGAGTACATGCATTATACAAAGTAGGTACAGAAGTACGGCTTAGGGATGCAAACGTTAAGCGGCGATGTGATACGAAACTGTCGAAATAAAAATAAAATCGTCGAAATGAAATTGTGGCACGCCCTAGTAACAATTTAGCTCCTAGATTGGTTCTAGAGCAGTCCTAGAACCGTTTTAGAACCAATTTAGGGGGCAAAATGTTACTAGGGACGTTTTTTCAGAAAGATAAAAACGTCAGTTTTTGTGTGAGAGATTCAGGTTCGATATCGACGCTATTAATTTATAAGTTATGCCGTAGCTTGAAACACATCTGGCACTTAATTAGAGAGAGAGTTAATATTTTGAATAAAGTCATATTAAATAACACTTCAAATACGTTATGAATATGAAAACAGTAGGTATATATCCAAACTAGTTACCTATGACATTTCTGAAAGCTATACACCTCAAAAAGTCATGAAAATAACATCACAAATAAGTGTATTTTTGATGCAGGTCTATAATAAGTCATCGAAAATAGTGAGATGTCCAATTTGTAATATTGCACTCCTTGATGCGCTGAGTGTACCTACCCACTACCCAGTAGAATCTAGGGCAGGGAATATTTTGTGTGAGAGGAGAGTGGTAGGGGGTAACAAATGAACGTTGGAAAAGGCGCCAACCAAGATTACGGAGTGACACGTATCAAAAGATTTGCTGATATTATACACGGGGTGTAATCATAAAGTCACGTCACCAACTAGTGACTAGTCACTACCAAATGTTACAATGATTACAATTTTTGTCAAACACAAAACTCAAAAAATATAATGAAATTGATTTATTAGATAATACTCATTTTGAAATACATACATCTTCTTCCCCTTCTATGCTTGGTTGGGTCGGAGGCCCAAAGCATCTGTGTATCTTCTCCAGAGGCCCCTGTCACTTGCAGCTTCCAGGACCTCTGGCCACTCCAACCACAGTTTCTCCTCGCACAACTTTGTCGCTTGCTTCTGCCAGCTACTTCTGGGGCGGCCCACAAGTCTTCTGTCTGCACCCTCGGCTTCCAGAGCTTAGTGAAGGAGTTAAGTGAAGTTCGCCGTATTGAAATACATCCGGGACAATTGAATTACTTTGTCAGATTTAGATGCGCTATTCAGTAGGTCATTTTGTTGAGCAATACTGCTGGCTATTGAATATATATACTGCTGGCTCTGTGTTTGTCATTCTCATAAAATTTGAAAGTTGAATGCTGGATTTCATCAAAGTGAGGAATAGCGGAGATGTGAGCCACGTATCATAATTTTTTATATAAAATTTGCGTTATGTGGCTCCCATCTCCGCTATTCCTCACATAAAAAGCTGGTGAAAACAGCATAAGTGTTGTTGCTGAAGAACCGACTTTGTGGCATATTATACAGAACTCTCTTCGGTCTTTCACCAAATAAGTTATCAAGACTCCCTCAAAAAAATTGTGTAAAATTTCTTTCTCTATATTTTACCCCTCTACTAATACGAAATTAAATTATTATTTAATCAAAATAAACAATTCTATTTGCGAATGTAGTGTACAGCGAAAGAGATAATAATAAAAGTTTAATAATTTATTATCGTAGACTGAAGACTTTGTTAACACTCATTGACTTTTTTATAGTGTGCCATCATCGAAAACAATTTATTTTGAACACTTATTTTTAGTAAGAGATAATGAGAGACGTTTGACGCAGTGGGAAGAACAGGAATCAGAAGGATTATATTCTCTTTGTCTTTTGATAAAACCCTAATCAGTCAGTCTTTACTCCGCGCAATCATTATAATCCATGGCAACTTCATATTATTAAGGGGCCTCAGAAAAAAGACACACGTCATATGCATTCACAAGAATGTGTTAAAAATCGCGATAAATAAAAAGTTATTAATTTTAGTGGAAGTGGTACCGTCATTTGGGGTTATTTCGCCTATCCAGGGGTATCTTTGGCCAAACGCTTTTTTTTTGTTTAATTGCTAACCAGAAGACATAGGTAATAATATGCGATTTTTTTTTCTGGTAATGTAAACACACCTTTGCTGGGTGCACTAAGCATGATGATTCGTTGCTAACTTCACACACCTTTCAATATAAGCATTTTTCCAGAAAGCTGTCAAAACGTAATTTTTGGAAATTCTAATGATAAATAAATCCAAAGCCACTCATAAAAACTACGCCGAATATGCATTTGTCCCGAAGAATGTTTTCCTGCATATTGTAAAGCTCTAAGTTAACGAATATACTACTTGAAATATATATGTGACCCGAAGTAGGTCTGATCACATTGTAACCCATTTTTCTCTTTGGACAAATTTTCTTTCAAAAATTGCGATAGGTGCCCCCTAAATATTGAGATAGAATAAAATTAGTGTAGTGTCGAGAACGGTAGTCCATTGGTTCAATGTTGCGATTGAAAGCCTCGGTGGAGCCTTAAGAAGGAAGCCATCGGGGGTGGAATGGAGTAAGGAGGAAGTTACGTTTAATAAATCTACAACCTTTTCGTCGTTTTCCTTTGGAGAAATGCTGAATTTAAAGAACGGAATAAATTGTATTAATCTTATTAAGCTTGACGTTATCCTAATGATCTTTAATCTACCTTAATACTTATTTTTTAAAATTCTAACTTTAATTTTTACTCATCTAATTTATTACTTTCCTTTTTTTGATCTGATGTGATGGTTCGCCTGCCTGTACTGGAGACCTGAATTTCACTTTGAAGTTCCCAATCGTTTTTTCAAATAAGTATATTGAAGTTAGAGAACTTCTTCGATAAACTTATTTGAACGAAGGTTTTTTGCAAAAATCATTGCACATGTTGAAATAAAATAAGATTAAAATTATTTTTGATATTTTCGTTTGGTATTTATTAAATACTGTTGCTGAATTGAGGCTGTTTCAGAAATTCAGCCTGTCAAAAAATTTGGACATTTTATTAATAAAAGATGACGCTAATGATGATGAAAGACGCTATTCTACACAAAGAAAAATAAAAAAAGTATTTTTGGAATACATTTTATATATTTTGGAATATATAAGCAATTCAATTAGGAGAAAATAAAAATAAAATATCGGAATTCGTATTTCTCTCCAATTTCTATACTCGTTTCTGCTTCGTTTATTTTCATCTATTACTGATTTTCATTTTTGCCTTTGTTTTCCAAATAGGTAAAAGACAAAGGTTTTCGTAATTGAAAAAAAGTCCTTCTAAATTGTTCGTTGCCTAAATCTGATCCACACGGCGGCAACCGGAAACAAGATCAGTTTATGACGAATGTAGAAAAACGAAAAACATGCGAAACACTTGCATACCTACTATATTGCTTTATATTTTCGGTTTCATGTTTCATACTTTGTGTAGCAGACGACTGCAGTCGACTGGTTGCACTGCGGCAGTTAGTTGGTTTGCGAATTTTTACTCGAGAAACGTTTAGGATTTTGGATCCCTCCAGGTTAAAAATGGTAAAAATCTATTGGTTATATGACGGTCTAATTCACAAAATTCTACTAAAAAATGTTTCTACCGACTACATTTTTACTCATGTTTTTACAAATTACCTTTTATTATAAAAACATCTGCTGAAGAGATTATAACTTGCCGTATCATGTGAACCCACTGTTCTCGACAACAATAAACTCAACAATCACTTAAGTTCTCTTCAACGTAAAAGAAACCTTTCCTATAGCTTTTTCACAAATTTTATTTCAATACATTTTTATTTTAGGTTAGCTTCAAAAGTACGTCTGTCTATCCTAATTACTATAGCTAGCAACAACAACGAACTATAACGTATGAGATATAAAACTAACGATGTAAGTTATTTAGGCATATAATGACTAGCAACATCGAACTACCACGTATATGAAACCAAACCAGTCAAAACGCTATGAGTATCTTACTGCGTGTTGCCGAAATATGAATCCGTTTTAGGAAATGTTGTATCTGGGGAGGTAGATATGTAGCTCACTATTATACATAGTGTAATATAATTCTACGTTCGTAGATACTTTTAGTAGGATTGTCACGTGTGGTTGCCAATATACACCCACCGTAATATATCCCATATAAGCCACCCTGGATTATATCATTTAGTGGAAACACGCCGATTTAGAAGATCTTTTCCTAAGAAATGAAAGATTTTCGCTTTCGTATTATTTATTGTAGGTACATACCTACGCAAAGATTTAATATATTCTCTCTTATAGAAAAACGAACTGTATTCGTACGCAAACAAACTTAATAGAAAAAAATATATATTACGTATGTGACTGGAATGAAAGCGAATAATTAGTGTTTGTGTTTGAAGTGCAGAAAATTTGGACATAGTAAGTTGATATGAGATGATATTTTATAGGAAAGAATTACGACCTGAATGAGTAATTGAAAGAGAGATGTTTTTAAAAAATGAGGGGGTTGAAAAGGTTTGAACATTTAATAGGAGGAATGAATGAATGAGATTTGATGTGTTAAAATGATTACTCTTCATTCTTATAACTCTGTCCTCATCTGAAATACTTTTCCAACATTCTTCGTGAGAACTATTCGAATCATTCTGCGATGCATTTTTCCTATCTCTCTTTCATCATTACTTCCAATTTAATACTCATACTTGAACATACAATAATCTATGAATATGGAAGGTGTTTGTGATAATAATATTTATAGAAACAATATGCAAGAAATATTAGTTAAATGATATCAGGTAGTAGGTAAGTACTGTTCTATAGTATCTCCTTAATAATTGTGGATTTTCGGCAGCGTTGAGTATTTGACAAAACGCCGTCACAATCACATCGGAACGTTATTTTGAAAATTGTATATATACTGTTTACAAAAAACATTTCGCATTGCACCTAATTTAATTTTGTTTTAATTATATACGTACAATACAAAAAGTAGATATTCGTATACGCCACTGACTTTGCACGAGATTGTATTGATATTTTGGATAAAAATATGTGCAACAAAGGGAATTATTGATTTATAATGATTTTTCATTTCATTTCTGATTTTATAAAACATCACTACCGCCATCTATGAATCATACATGACTCGGGAAAGAACCTGAAAAAAATGACGATTCGCGTCCGGAGTAAACATTAATACCAGACGATTTTAGACATCCATCTATTAAATAAACTTATAAATGGAATCTCGGCTTCAACATAGGCTATTAAAATATATGATTTGTATCGTGGTTTGGTAAAATTATCAATTTTCCCAAGATACTGAATTCTGTCAAGTTAGTATGAAAATGAAAGAAGCCATTTAAAGTAGTCCCGTTAATATGGTTTTTAAATTTGTTTGCGTCGTTACATAATCTAGAACTAGGATATACATCTAAGGATTATTTTTATACAATATTTTTGCTCTACAAATACTTCTGTATGACTAAAAATGTGTCTATAATAATTAAAAAATAGTTTTGACATTTGCTCCGCGGCGCTTTCTGTCGTCATCTGTTTTGACTCGCGTGGTGTAGGGGCTAGCGTACTTAACTTAAATTGAGTGTTATGCGATGCGAGGGTACGAGTTCGATCCCACTCCATACCCAACGCTTTTTTCTTCTTTTTTTTACTATCTTTTTGTGAAATTTGAATTGAGCAGAATCCTATATACATAAAAAATAATTTTACTAGGTAAAACAAATATATTCCTTCCTATATGCCAAAAATTTATTCCATCAGGTATTTAATACTAAGACGATGTAACTTCACCACCCGTACACAATTTTAGCCGTTGCGAAGCACGGGAAATACAGCTAGTAAGTAATAAGATAGTATGAATTATTTATTCTACAATCGAGCAAATTATAATACCTAGTGTTGACCTGAACAAGAATTAATGAATAGCATTTGCATAGACAATTAGTTGAATGAATATGAAGCAGTTACGTATAATAATAGATATACACATTATACCATTAACTATATTATATTACATCTAATACTAAACTCAATTCACCTGTAGGTAGTAGGTATTACTGCCAGGCAGCTAGGTACTAGTAGTGTTCAGATACCCAAAAATGTGATGAGTTTTATGGCCACTCGATCTGCGTCAAGAGGAGTAGTTTTAGACCGCTAGAGATGCCCCATAAAAAGAACTCATAATGATTTATTTATTTATTGTTTGGCAACGTCGAAGTATTGTCACATCGTTAAAGTCTGACATCCAGCGCCTCCAGCCACTGGAGGAATTCAGGGGACGGGATGGCAGCACTGTCAGTGGTACCGGGATAAGCACGTATGGGGCAATCACGCAAGATGTGCTGCATGGTTTGCTTCGTGTGTCCACAGTCAAACGATAACTCACCAGTTCAAAATTTTGTACACAAACTCTAACGCTTGCCCGCTCACTTCACAGTAATACTGAAGCTTGTATCGTGCACCAAGTTTCGGATCCGCCACCACCAGATTGAAAGATTGCACTGCAACTAAATGCGTCAACCTTGTGCTGGTGTGAATGGAGCTTTTATGTTTAGATAGCGACTTATAATACCTATTGGTTCTGTAATCTCCAACAACAAAGTAATTATTGCCGCAAGTAGAATTAGCGAAACCTATTCCAGTCTGTGTACTTTTAACTACCTGAATATTTCAGATATTCTATAAAATAGGTTACTAGCAAACACTACTGGAATGCATGTAGAATGTAGATATTCTATATTGCAAGCTGTTCCAGTTAATTAGTTCTGTATTTCGGTGGCACCTACTGAATCTGTTGCCAAACTTGTTATTAATTTATAATAACAACTGTAAGTAATAATAATTGTGATTTTAACAAATTGTGATTTTGACAAAATTTAACCATTGTACCAAAAAAATTCAACAGTTATCAAGTGCGGACGTTGATGCTGTGAGATGAATTTGAATATCGCCATAATATTAAAATGATGTTCCATAATGCTTAGGTCTATGCCCCGGAATCAGTTTCAGGCTATTAAAAAATCCAATAGGTACCTTTCACAGTTAAAGTGAAAAATTACTTCAATTATATAACAACATAATATGTTTTAGGTTTGACCACTATATTATAGTGGTCAAACCTAAAATCCAGGTGAAGGCCTGGACAAAACTTGGTAAGAGAGTATTTGCGTTTCTTGAACATTTATGATATGAAATGTAAAATTCCTTTCCCACCACATAGGCTAAATTATGAGCCTAATGAGTATAATGAAGGCAGGTAACGAAATGACGTAAATAACGTTTAAGTTAGTAGGCGTAATGGTAAACATAAGGTCAGATTTATAATATTCATGTTTCCTTTATTTTTTACAAAGAAAAAAACATAATGTTTCATAAAAGTATAGGGGTGTTATACAATAATAACACAGGGCGGTGAAAGATGATGTCTGTAAATGTATGCCATTATTTTTAATACAGAGTAAGCGTCAAACTACGAGAAAAGTTATTTTTTCGAAAAGGAAAATAATAATATTAACTAGAGGGTGAAACAAGGTAGAGTGATGTAGAAAGAAAAGTTTTCTTTATTCTTTTCATGCATTAGCTCGAAAAAAAGTAATGATAGGTCGTTATTATAATATCGTTGAAAGCGAGGGAAAAAAAGAGTTGAAAGACTTTGATGTAATAAAATCATACGGTGCTTTCTGCTTGGAATTCAGATGAAATTGTTACGAGTGTAATTTACTGATCAAGCAATCATTAGATCATTATTAAAATTATTACTGTTTCTTGTTCTTTTGTCCAATAGAAAAAACTTTAGACAACTACAGTAAATTGTAGGAGACTTCTGAGATCCCAGATAATCAATTTAAGGATAACCTCTACGACACGATAGAAAAGGTTCAAAATAGTTAAGAGTAAAGGCCATTGGACCGCTCAGTTAAACTTTGTTGATTTATCCAAATTTGAGTGACTGTGTTGCGTAATTGGGTTGTAGTCCAATGACGGTGTAAACAAAGAATCGCATCAGGTTTAAAGGGTACCAATATTATTAAGTGGACGGGGTTAGGTGTTCTGGGCACGGAAAGAAAGACTGAGAAATTATTGTTTGTTCTGTAGTAAAGAAACATATTGTGACTCCTTTCACGCGTTTTGCATTCATAATGGATTAGTGTTATTATAATCCTTTGTTAATGTTTCCTCACGCTTATTTTCGTGAGTGGTGCGGACATAAATTTTCAAATAATATGACCATTACAGTGATATATTAAGTATAATAAATTGTGGGTGTTTGGTAGAAGTATTGCGATGTTTTAAAATATAATTGTATGGGAAGGAACTCGTCGGTATTAAATGAGGTAAATGTCAAATTGACCTTATTTTTTAATTAAGAAATTTCGTCGTTGCAACTAGTGGGGGTGAGATTTGTATAAAATGGCATTTTAATCCTTTTAAGAGGAAAAACTTGAGTTGAAATGTCATTAGTAATTTGTGGATAAGGAAGTTTTTTGTTTTGTTTTACTACTTCGCCTCTATCGTTGTTCGACGGAGCACAAGAAGGTCAGCAAGCCTTACCACTCAGCGGTTTTGGGAGGTTCGTATCGCCTCTTTCCAACACTCTGATGTCATTGTCACAGGAACGATGTATAGTGCATTCATAAGGGTAAACTCACCTCCAACCTAGAATGCTTCACGAGTTTTAGTTCCTTTGTCATCTTTTACGTAAAAAACGATATTATTTTTTCTGAGAATGTATAGTAAAAGAGCGTCTTTTCTGATGTCAAAAACGCGATGGGATGAAAAACAGCTCTCTATTTGCATCCTCAGAACATGCCCCAGGCAGGACCATCGTCTCTCCCGGATTGACAAGAAGTGACAGACGCTGCCGGCTACACCGAAGCATTTGTAATTCGATACCTACCATCCATTTTGTTTTGCGTATATAATATTTCAATAGGTTTTTTTATATGAGTAGAGAACAAACGAATCATATACAAAACTAGAGGATAGAGAAAATCCATATTGAAGTCTGAGTGATATTGTCAAAGTTTCGACTTGTATTAGACCATCATTGCTACTTGTCAATCTGTTCGTAATAATAATACGAGGGCTATTTTTTAATCAAGTTCCGTTTGTGCTTCTAAGTAAGCACGAAATACGAATGAGCAAGATCTGCACATCACAAGATTGCGCAACTCTTCCACCATAACCTCTATCATTTTCAGATCGAATACATCACTCGCAGCCGAGTTACAGGCAATTGAACATGGCCGCTACGATCGATGCTCCCGCCAATAATGTGAGTTTTCGAAGGTTTTCAATCGGAGAACATTCTGATTTTAAGGTCCGCCCTAAGGAACAATTTCCAGAAATTTTAAAGTCCGCGTTGTAAACAATTATCAGCAAAGCCTTAAGATACAGGAAGGTGTGTGATTGTTTGCCTCTGACAACCTAAGGTGGTCAAATCTACCCGTGGTCCGCGAGGTTCCACGAGGTCTAAACTAAGGGCAGGCTTGCGCCCTTGACCATATCTTCATCACGTACGCCAGCTTGCTTTTCTTCAAATTTTGTACGACAGTCCCATACCTATCTACACTATCATCACTAATGAAGTGTTTACCGTAATTTTTTACCATTTTGCAATGGGTTTTAGCAGCACTTCGTCCATTTGTTGGCAGAAAACGGATTACAAGTCGTAAACCACATTTGGCGGGAGAACCGACCGAGGCGGCCATGTTCAGTTGCATGTAACTCGGCTGCGAGTGGCGCATTCGATCTGAAAATGGCAGAGGTTATGGTGGAAGAGTTGCACAATGTTGTGATGTGCAGATATTGCTCATTCGTATTTCGTGCTTACATAGAAGCACAAACGGAACTTGATTAAAAAATAGCCCTCGTAAAAAAGCACTCCGAAAAATTAGAAATAATTTCTATAAGTACAATTACTCTAAGTGTAACAATAACACCCACTTGCAGAAATAATACGAAAGTTTTATATTACTGGAATAAGTTCCGATATGTACAACAAAGTTTTCGTAAGATTTTGAACTTTTTGTTTGTCAGGTAAACATAGTATAGTTCGCACTCACTCAAACTTAGGGACTCCTTACTTTCTGGTATCGTTTGGTTGCAGAGAATCATGAAACAGTGATTTTGTAATTTCCCAATGATTTTAATTACCTACAATCAATCGATCGTCTAAATTGTTTATTATCAAAGGCTAGATAAAGGTCCCGGCTCTTTGTAGTACAAGAATGCTTCGTGTGTCCTGGATAAAACATAGAACCAATGAGTCCATATTACGGGAGCTCCGCGTAGATACTCGGCTCTACACAATATGCCAACAACGTATACTTAGTCTTTTTGGACATTTATCAAGACGCGAAGAGACCAACCTAGAAAGAACAGTGATGCTAGAGAGTGTACAAGGCCGGAGACCGAGAGGCAGATCGCCGATGTGTTGGAGCGACCAAGTGAGAGCAACCACCAATACCACTCTACACGAGGCCTCACAACTGGCAATGGACAGAGATTCGTGAAGGAGGATTGTCAACTGCGGGAGTGAGAGTCGCGACCCTCAGTCATGAGGATAAACGACACCAGCCACCATTTGTAGTAGGATTAGTATTAGTAATTTTTTTCAGTTGATCTATGTGATTGACCATATAATCGCATCGAAAAACCTTGTAAAGAACTAGGAAAGTAAGTAAAATGTTGACTTATTTACAATTTATTAAACTTGATATTATATATGCAGATGATATAAAAGGAGCTATACCTAATATTTCAATATTTGGGCTTGTGTAGAGAAATATCGAGGGGATGGAAAAACAGAAGTCTTACGAAGAAATCGAAAATATGGGAATTTAGATTACGTGGCGAATTAAATGATTGATGCATAACAAGAAAATGCTTTCAACTCCTCAATTATTCAAACAAAGAAAATGCTTACGATGTAGATTTATAAGTATTTTATTAATGATGTCTACATTGAGTTTAGAGTCTCTCTACCTACACTAACAGTAGCGTTGCTAATTAATTAAGTGTTTGGAAGAGATGAACAATTTTAATAGAGAAATAAAGGTTTGTTTTAATTGCAGCCTGTATGGACACACAAAAAAATATTTTTACGATGCAATATGGTTGCAAAGTGGAGACAAAAGTTCGGATTTACAAGACATGTGTAACACCCATTACGACGTCCGCTGTGGAAACAAGAGCCGACACGACAAGAACCAAAAACTTACTCAGAACATCGGAGATAAGAGTACTAAGGACAATCACAGGGAGGACCCTCAGGGACCGAGTACGCAATGAAAACATTAGGCGGATCTGTAAAACCGAAGACGTCGTACGATGGGGCAGAACTAGGAGAAGATTCTGGAGTGACCACGTGTAGAGGATGGATGACTCTAGAATCCCATATGTCGTGGCCAACGAAATCCCAGCTGGTCACCGGTTTCCCGGAACACCGTTAAAACGACGGAGTGACAGCTGGACTTCAGCCTCCTAAGAGTGAGGGTTTTCTTAAACAAACAGATCACAAGATCTATGAAAAGAAGAAGGTGTTGCAATTTTGAAATCTCATACCGACACCAATACAAAAAATAGAAAAAGACCACAGAGCGAAATAATTTAGTTGAGAACCATATTTCAGTACGTAAGAATTTATTCAATGGTGTTGTCCTTTTATACTTCTAGCACTCCTCATCTTCAGTTGAAGAGCTATAATATTTGTAGTATACGAACAATATCTACTTACTTAAAAGCACTACAACATTTTGTATACCCGTTATGTTATGTTAAATGAATGATACATACGATGGACATTACACGAGTAGAAATAATTATTTCTTCGAAATTCCCTCACATACTCGTAATATCTTAAAAAGAAAACATTTTAGGGATAGGTACAGAAGGACATGAATTACAAAAGTAATAGTGCCGTTTCTAAATGTCGTCCCTACATACATTTCGGTTCCACTGGTACTCAGGTATATAGGTTACAACCAATTTGAAAATTATACCTTCGCAATGCCAAAGGCGAGGAATACAAAACATGGATGCTAGCGTAGCTTATTTTCGAAGCCTACAGAGGTTTTACTATTATTATTGAGTTACCAATATATAAAACTACGATCCCCCAAGGGCTGTGATTGAAAAAATAAAATGTGAATGTGAAAAATATATCCAAACCGCGAATGTATATCTCTATTTGCCAAATTGTGTTTGTGTATTTTTTGAGTGCTTCTCGCATCAACATCAGCATAAAAGATAATATTATTATTTATACTAGACGACTAAATTCAATGCAGAATAACAGTATTCTCACATTCATTCTGGAAGCAGATCTGGAGTGTTTGATAACTTCCAACTTTCGATTAATACAATGAAAGATTTATTTAGATCGATTGTAACACCAATATTCATAATGTGGCTGTGAAACCTCTGGGTCCCATGCAGATGACACATTTAGTCCTTGCAGAAACTACACCAATGACTTCGTCAGAACTTCCGGAAGGACTTTCAAAAAAATTGTTATTCTGTGAACTTCATTAAAATCTACAAAAAACGCCTAAAATGTCTATCTAACAATAGGTACTATTACGAAACTAATAATGCGAATTGAATCACTAATACCACGTTAGTGTGCTATAGTGCAATTAATTCAAAGTGGCGAACGCACGTAATAAAAATGTGACCGAGAAAAGACTACTACCCGCTTTATTCGCACTTATGGCTCTGACAAAAGTGCGAATAAAGCAGGTAGTCGTCGTATCTCGGTCACATTTTTATTACTGCGTTCGCCAATTTGAATTAATTGGACTATAGTGAATATTTTGTTTAAATTATGCTATCGACTATTTTATTTTAAATTACTGTCACAAGTTGACATAATAAACCCAATTTTATAATATGCTATTACAAATGCGTACTAAAATTTTGCAAGTGGCAGCAAATTTGACGGTGTTTCGATATTGTAGCCTCCTTCCAATATTCGGTAAGTACACAATATCTCAAGTTGCTTCTTCTCCTGAAAAACACAAATTATGTAAAAGCTTCGCTGTCGACTTTTATGTATACCCAGTGTAACAGTTGTGATTTATGACGTCTGAATATTTGCATGGAAATTAAATCTATAACTCGTATATCGATAATCCTTTATTTGTGAAATTGGTGAACGAGAAAATGATATGTAGGTTTGTTTTTTTTTCGGGCTTAATCGTGTGAAGATCTGATGATCGGAGGTTTCGGTGACCAAGGCGTTTCTCATAATCCGTGACCAAGGCGGCAGTAACACTTTTCTGCACACTTCACAGCAAGTAAGAAGCTTTTGAGTGTAAATTGGACATTAGTATTTGTGTCTATGCAATTCCGATGAAAACCCAAAAAATGAAAGTTTTCGTTTGACGAAGCTTCATGAGTGTAACGTTTTTTAAAAGAGCATCGAGTTTAGACATGATAGTTTAGATTATCGTAAAACGTCTATCTTTGTATGAGACGCCTACTTTTAAAATATCTTTTAAGAGTGCAATTAGCCCAACAAACATTTCTCGTGGAGACACATCAGTCCACTGAAATACACAATTTATGAAGTTCAGGTCTCGTGCTTGTGATCAATAAAAAGTATACGACCAACGAAGGAATGTCTCCAAATATTTTTCTAATGTATTCGTGCAAATGGCATATAAAAGTCAAAAGATTATGGTTGGCGTTTAGTAAAAAAGTCGATATCTAATGTTTGCGTGTAGATGTAAATATAAATTACAATCTACCTACATTTTAATACCAACATTTTTTAAACCTATATTATAGTTGTGTGATGCAATGCATCTTTGAAATAATACCAAACACATTGAACTTGGAAAAATCGGTTTTATTGGTTATTTTAATAGATTCGAGTGTCGGGATACCATCTCATACGTCTATACTAGAATTCGTATGATCTTAATTGTACCTACACGATTGCTCCAATCGCGTTGTTGTAGGGATCAGTTTTTATTTAGAAAAAATAACTTCTAAGTTCGTACGTGCTTTACGAAGAAAGCTTAATTATGATTTTAATGTTGTTTTATTTTGCGTCCTTCATAAAATTCATTAGCATTTCTCGAACTCATCTAATTATGAGGGAGAAAGTATCTCGTCTAATTAAATCAAAGGACCTTTTGAAGGCAAAAAATTATATAAGCATATCTTAAGACGTAAACAAAAAATAAATATTATTGTTGTATTATTATGTACAATACAAGGAGAATGTGTTTGTACTACCAATAATAATCGTTTTCCTTCTGGCCCTAGTTCGACGTCAGTCGGCGCGGGCATCCGTACGGTGAGGACGTTGCTTACGGCGTCGCGGCGCGTTTTTTTGGAAGTTCGGGCGACATACTGTCTGATTCGTATCTCTAAAAAAACCTTTCTGAAAAAATATTATTAAATTGTAATAAATATTATTTTGATAAGTGATGTGACACTTTTTTGAGTGAATGAATTGTGGTGAATAGATTATTATTTTTTTTTACATCGACTAACATTTAGTAAAGAACTAATTCCCTTCGAGTTACATCGTTATTTTATTTATTTTCACTTTAAAGAGGTAACCAAATTACCATAATTGTGTTTTCATGTTCCCTTATTCAAATTTTATTGTTTACTTTGCTGTAACAATTTGTTTTATAATTTAATCATTGTTTATCTTAATTTTGTAAATATTGTTTTATGATCGTATCCACAAATTATGTTTTCATTGGAAAGCTTTTAGTTAATTTCGTGAAAACTCAATATAATGAAGTAGCAGTGTATCGTCTGAGATGCGAAGTTTATTGTCCTCCCTGTATTCCCATAAGGAACGTTAACGGGCGAAGTCCTTGTATCAGTAGCAGCAGGTAACATAATAGTGTAAAATTATGTTATGTAAGATACACATATTTCATATATGCTATGAATGTACCTAACTTTTTTTCATTACAAATATGCTCTTCCATTTATTTCAGTAATTTTGAAGTTTCAAATATAAGATATAGTGAGATATGAAAATATAACTCCGTATAAAATCCACATACTAATATACCTAGTATTTTTAGAAAATGCATTTGGTCAGTAGGACATGTTTCATTCAACAATTTAATTTATCAGAATTATTCCACAAGCGGGACATATCTAATAAGGAAATTTATGTTTTGCGGTATCATATATGACTTTTAGTAAAACGAAAATATTCATAAAACTTCTATTGCAATTAATTGCTTTAAATTATGTAAATCTGAACATTGTTTAATAAATAATATTTGGTAATCTTTAGAAAAAGCACACCAAATAATTAACTTTAAAGCTTTTCACTGGATCTTTCACTTTTCATCATTTTCATTGAATTGGCATGACATAGAGCTTTTGTTTAATACGCTTTGGACTATTCGAAAGTGAAATGTTCATTGATTGACAAGACCTAAACACTACAAGAACATTATTAAAGTTATTTTTTTTAAATCACAACTAATGTTTTGTAAGAACATCGGAATTTTCTACATAACATGAGTTCATAGTTGAGTATAAGAAGTAGTTATCTCAGTCTTAGTCGAGTATAACAAGTAGTTATCTGTTGAGATAATTACTTATTACTCAAGTCATTGTAAGCAAAGTTATCGTAAACAATATCATTATCAGATCAATGCTAATCCGAGTGTAAAGGGCTCTGATTGACATTTCGTCATACATAAAATCAATTTTTCAACATATCGTCAAGGTGTTGAAGGTGCATGACACCACTTTGTTATTATTGCTGTTTTATTACACAACCACAGATGAATTTTCCTTAATTTTGAAACTTTGACCATTTATTTCATTGTAGGTATAATAGTATTTTGTAAATTGTTAAAGGGCATGTTTCCGTAAACGAATAAAAATATTAAATATTGTTATTTCAATTTTTTGAATATCTGAAAAAAAAATGTAATAAAAACAGAAAAAAATATAATACCTATCTTTATTTTTTATGGTAAAATATTTCTCGTCGAACCTTCTGTCACTAAAATATGTGTATTGTATATTAAACGGTTTCAGGAAATAAAAAGGAAAACTTAAGTACTTAAGTACCTGGTACATTGTGAGCAATATTCTCAATGCTGGACTATAAAAATTTATTACCATTTCTTACCTTTACTTCACACTTCCTACTTTCCCCCATTATTTTTTTATTGCCATACATTTATCCCATTTCACCCAACACGTTGAATGTTGATAACCATTATTTTGTATACAATTTATGCACTGTTTTTTACACATACATAAATTATTTGTTGTTAACCTTTGTGGTTCGCGGAGGGAAATGCATTAAAGGATATTAAAAGATGTACCATCATGTTTTTTTTACCACTTCTGTGTAAGGAAGAAACCCTTTTTCTATAACTTATCTTGTCAATTTTTCATTTTTGGTACCTAAACATTTCTAATGCCAGTTGCTGAATTCCTAATACCAATAAAATTCTGATACATGAAAATATATTTTGAATAGAATCGAGTGTTAATTAGGTATTACATCATTTTATTCCATCCCCTCCCTCTTACGCCGTCAGATAGAATAGATTGCCAAACTTTCCTATCCTTAAATACTTCTTGCTTCCATCTCATTCAAAGGTGATCGGTAGCCTGGTTGGTAACGCGCTCGACTGTTGTTAATCCAGTGGGCGCGGGTTCAATCCCCGACTTACTCTACTTCACAACACAAGCTTTTAAGCTTTCTGTGAAGTGTGTAAAGATGTATTTGGGTTTATTTCGACAAACCCAAATTCATTTAAAAAAAAATAACGATTGAGTCATACATACTCTACAATTCCTTTTACTCAAAACACGATCGCTCTTGAGAATCTGGTCGACATGGGTAAGCCACGTACTTCTTAGATATTTAATTGTTTATAAACCTTGTTATTCATCTTGTAATACAGACATGTTACTCGTATTAAAGGTATTATTAGAACGAAGTAAATTTCTTCACATAAATCTCTATCTGGCCTAAAAAAAAAAAACTTTATTTGTCAGTCAATTTCGGATATATTTGTTCCTCAAGTCTACAATTTTCCCATCCACATAATTTTGCATACTATGTCATCCTTGTTTACTATGCAAATAACCAATCCGCAAAACTTTTTATTCTTTTTATCATTTTCCCTACGATCAAAAGAACCTTCGGGTTGGCGGAGCTTTGCTGGAAACTAATTTCTAGGTTTCAATCTTTTACCGTGATAAAAGAAAGTTGCATAAAATACTGTACAACGCTGATTTTCGAAGTACATAGGAATTTGAATTTTACAAATACGAGTCGTGTCTCCGTTACTTTTAAATTAACATTATTTTTTAGTGTCCCTGCTGGAGCGACGAGACAATGATGCGGGTACACATTGACCTAAAATAGTAACGCAAACTGGCACACCTATCGCTGATTTCCTCAGAAAAATCCCGTTTTGTGAATGGATACTTACTTACTTTACGTGTCCGGTCTAGAGTCTACCACTCCAATAAGCCGCGACTTTCATCGCTTTGTCGTTGGCCACAATCAGGTCCCCAGATGTAAGCCCTCCTCCATCAGTGGACACATCAGAAGGTGGCTGTGAATGGATGGATAATACACATGTGATATATTTTAACACGGAAATAATAATTCGTGCAAATAGCACACTAGCTTAAGATTCGTTAAAAAAACTAACCAAACAAAAATACCTCTGAATAAAAAGAAATTGAGAATCTTCTAATCAAGATTAGACACGGAATGTTCAACACAGAAAGGAGAGATGATAATAAGATACCTAATTAGAATGTTCATTTTATTATCTTTACATTTTGTCTTTGTGCCTTTGTTTTGTCTACTTAAGATTCGGTTCATTGATGTTCTTTTAACAAAATTTGAGAGAAATCTGCAAGAAAGTATCTGATTTCATAAAATAATGTAATGAAAATACCGCTACTGCTACTATACCATCGCGGCACATCCCATATAGTCCAAGAGCCCGCTGCTTAATTTATGACGTATCTGTTTTTTGATCGAAATGTGGTCTAAATGATAGCTTACCAATAGGGTATTACATCGCACTAGGGTTGCCTATCAAAATCCTGCCGCAACCCCCCCTGCCCCCCCCGAAAAGGTCCCTGTTCGCGGTTTTTCGCATTTTATAGGAATATGGTAAGAGATATGAGAAAGTAGTCGATGACAAAAATAATCCTTGCTAAATTCTCTACAAAAAATATTAAGTCAATATTTTCGTAGAACTAGCAGTTTACCCGCAATGGCCGGTCCAAAACTGAAATTCATTTAAAATACTAAAAAAATGTATTTAAACTAAATTGGTTGAAAATTGATAAGAGCTACAGGAAAATAGTCAGAGAACGAATTAATAACCATAGTCTTAGCTACAAAACAAACTATAACTTATGTTCATACATCTAGTAATTTCGGAGTTATTGCAATAAAACTCTGTGACGAAAATTCTTAAAATTTAGTTTTTCATAAAATAACCAGTGATATAGCGCCGCAGGCCAATTTTTTCCATAAAATGTTAGTAATAATGGGTGGAAGAATGTGAAAGAAGAAAAATCAAACTTTTTTTTTATTTTTTCAAAAAATATCATGTTTTTTGACCGGCCATTACGGGTAAACTACTAGTCCTATGAAAAAAATTACTTAACATTTTTTGTAGAGAATTTAGCAAGGATTATTTTTGTCATTCACTACTTTCTCCTATCTCTTACCATATTCCTATAAAATGCGAAAAACCGCGAAGAGGGACCTTTTCGGGGGAGGGGTGGGCAGGGGGGGATGCGGCAAGATTTTGATAGGCAACCCTAGTGCAATGTAATACCTTATTGCTAAGCTATCGTTTATACCACATTTCGATCAAAAAACAGATACGTCATAAATTAAGCAGCGGGCTCTCGGACTAATAGTGGGGAAACAAGTAAATGAACACATGTATAAAAAGACACAACTCTCTTTGCGGTTATATGACATTTAGAATGGGTGGGGAACCTTATTGCCGAAAAAGAAGTGAAATGTCAAACACAAATACCTAAATCGATGTAGAAGACGATATTGCAAGAATTAAATGTGATAAAACCGTCAGAATTAAATGAAGAGTTCATTGGAGTGAAAATTTTCAAAACCATATTCACCGCTTGTCACCCCAAGGTTCGTGGTAAAGGAATATTTTTTCTGGGAACGAGGGTGAACTTGTTAATAAACGTTGTTCTGTAATCGGAATTCGGGTAATTGAAACATATTATAAAGAAAAAAAAATAGTATCGAGAGGTTGACAATGAGATTTTTTCACATTTTTTTTTCTGCCCTTGTGGGGGGGTGGAGTCCATGAACCACTATAATACATTTTACACACTTGTGTGGGAACTTGTGAATCATGTTAGGCACGTAGTAATCTCACACCTGTCTCTGATTATTCCATATTTTATGAAATACCACGATTTAGGTAGAGATAACAGAAAATTTGATGACGTAAGTTTATCGTTCGATAACGAGTCCTGTCCTAAATTCTTGTTAAGTAACAAAGAGGCACGGAAAAGGTCTTATTACAGCAGCTGATAAAAGATAAAAAATGGGGCTACTGAAATCGCACACCCGCAGACCTGTCGCTGATACCTAACACTGTTAAAAACTGTAAATACGTAAAAACACATCATTAGGCATATATGTATAGACAGGAATATTCGAAACTACAGCCATAGAAATAAAATATGGATGAGGGGGAAAATTCTGCGTCGGAATATTACAGGAGTATTTTGTGACGTTTTTAATAAAGTGGATTTTCCTGGAAGTTAGTAGAATGAATAAGCATTTTTTAATACAAAGGACTTTTTGTAAGATCTAGTACTATGAAAACATTTTTTTACTGTTGAAATATTAAAAACTATTACCTACGATGAAAGGCAAAAGGAATCCTGGTTTAGACAGAACAACCCACACAGTTTTCAATAATTAAATGACTGTTCATACGTGTCACATCGTAGGTACCTACAACAATTTTTTTCACCTAGAGACAAGGGCATTAGGAAAAACGTGATTTTGTTAAGTAAATCATAACGTATTGCGGTAAACTTAAAATTGTCCTGAATGGGGAAATCTTAGAATTTCATTGTTTTCTCTTTAGCAGCGTAGGACTGCGAAGCGCTATTGAGTAAAAAGAAACAATTGTTTTGTTACGTAATTATTTTTGTATTTGCTTAATTTTTTTTACAAGCAGTTTTATTCCAGATGACCACGCTCACACTTAAAATCGCTGAAATGTTTATTTTCTCATTACAGAATTACATAAATTTTCTCTAGTCATTATAAATATAAACAGAAATTTTAAATAACTGTTGTTTTTAAAAATCAAAGTGTTTTAAAAATTAATCCTAGATAGTGTTTGAATTAAAACATTCATGTGAAGAACTATGTAAATTTAATATATTTAAATACAATAAGTGAGTTGTGGCTGAGAGAACTATCATGGCCAAGATGAAGAACTCCTCAGCGGCGAGAAGCAGAATGCTGGAACTTCTGATGATCCTTATTACTGTGACAGTCGCCTTATCAAACCCCGCAGGTAAGAACTTCTCTTAATTTCAATCCAGTTGCCAATCTATTGTTTTTCCACTACAATATACTTATGTATTTACTTACTTTCAATAGCCGTACAACTCTGGTAGAGTTTTGGCCTCCAGAACAATGGATGTCTAAGCCTTCCTGTCTGCATCAACGGACTTCCAGTCATTACCAACATTTAATACCCCCAGATCTCAGGCAACATTGTCCATCAATCTATGTCTTGGTCTTCCCAGATGTTTCCTGCCCACGGGTTTATTTTGCAGGAGATGTTTTGTGGCTATTTCTTCATCCGATCTAACTACAACAATACATATAATCAATATAATCTTAAAAAAAATCTTGTACACAATTTCAAATAGTTTTTTGCAGAATTTACAGTAAACTAAAAGCTTGCGTCATGAAGTATAGAATACATCGCCGATCGTTGCAAGTTGTCTTCGTAAACAGATTCGTAATTATTGGAAACAGTATGTTTATTAATAAGGCCTCTTCTAAACTCTTCCACTGTCTTCTATCCTGGGCTATCTGCTGCCATCTACGACGCGTAAGCTGGAAAATATCATCTGTTCACCTTTTCTGTGGTCTTCCTACGCCTCTTTTGTTTTCCCAGGGCCTCCACTTCAGGATTTTAGGTGCCCATCTGACACTGTACTGTTTTGCCACGTGTCCCGCTTACTGACAATCAAACAATGTTTTTTCTTTAAAATCTCACATTACCTCGATAAAATTTCACCAACTGCTATCCTATGATATAACTTGTGACATAATATTCTCCTATGTAATATAATACGTACCACGTACCTACTATTAAAAATTCTATCTGGTGGCGACATACTGCAACTTTTCACAAATAAACCGTTATTGTCTATGACGTGTCCTCGAACAATGTTGAACAGTAGTTGGGTCTAGATTACCATAATAATATCATGCTGTTGTTACAGAGTTACACTATGTAACTGTAAATGAGATACGACATTAACACAGAATGCTTTGGGAGTAATATTATTGTTATTCAAGGGTTTCGCATGAATTATTACGATCACTGCTGTTTGTGAAGCGAGCAAAGATATTTTACTCTTAATGAAGATGTATAATTTTTGATAAATAAAATACAATACTTTAGTAATAAACTAGATAGCTTTGTAGATTTTCACGGTCCTTCTCTTCTCCATTCTTCTCGGGTGTACCGTGTGTAGATTGTCGATGTAGTCCTGAAGATGGCCTCAGCAAGTAGGCCGAAAGCTCGAGACGAATGTCGTCAACTACTTTGGAAATTTATCATGTACGCCTTTTTCACCAGGACCATGATCGTACCTAATTTTTGTTTGGTAGTCACTCAGCAAATTAAACATCAAGAAGTAATATATTTTGCTTTTGCAATAAGCCCGCCTTTTGGCACACTGTATTATCTTGTTTTGTTTTTGTTGTTACATATATTTACTGGCCAATAAAGTTTTATTTATTTATTATTTATAATTAATATATAAGAGTATTAATAATATATTTCAAATTTATGAATAATACGTACAAAATGCACACCGAATGAAGAACGATTGGGAAAAAACCGATTGACAGCAGTTTTATCCAAACTAGATTCTCACAACACTTACATATTTTTTTGAGATGAAACCTGTTTTACTTTCATTTCATAAATCATCTTGTTAGTACAATACACAAATCCAGGTTTTCCATTTTCCTTTTTCCCTCGTGCTTTACAGTAATTTCTTGGTAAAATAACAGGTAAGGTTTGGACGATAATATAGCAGTAAAATCGATTTAATTTTATGATATCAAGCCGGATTGACTTTATTTAACAAAACTGAATACTTACGTACATGAGCACATTAATCCCAACTTTGAAAAACAATCATCATACTAGTGCGCAGGTTTTTACTCTACATAAGAAACGGTTTACTGTACCTACAATTCTAATATTCCTTCACTTCATTGGCCTGCTTAGAGTTCAATTTGTCCACGAAATATTTTAATGAGTTCTTCTCTTGAAATTTACTAGGAACAATGCATACGAGTTGATACCAGACACTCTACTTGAGTGTGATATTATTGGTGAAGTAACCACATTGCAGTCTATCGAACCGTTATCGAAACACTTTTATAATAATTTTATTTTTACGATTACGCCAGTTAGTTGCTGACTCTTTCGTTTCAAAATCCTCCTTCTAAACTCTTCCTTCTGTAATATTATGGAACTGCCCTGTGTAATATTACTTCGGTACAATATCGTTATCTTCGCCACTATGTCCGGTCACCTTCCGTACGTACACCAGCACATTACATAATGGGTATATTTTGTTCTAGCTTTTGGCTTTATACACAACTAGGTCAAGAGTTCATATGCAGGCTAAATTAAATATTGAGTCGTGGTACTCAACAACGCCAAGTAGGAAATGGTTCGCGCTCGTGTAAAATAATAATAATTGTCAGAAACAATGATTCGCCCTAGAACAATATACTGGGGGTACATCCTGTAATACTTATAAATTATCAAATACCCTCGTGTTTTGCTAGAATCGTTTTTATTTTTAGGTTAGGCATATTGATTATTCTTGATAGCGATATTACAATCGCGTGAGTATCAATGTTGGTGTTATTTCCGCAGAACTGTCTTTTGATAACCATCTACACCTTGATAGAAAATAATTGAAAAATATTTAAATTATACCATTGTAGAATTAATCACAATAAGAAAATCTTCTTCGTGTGTGTGTCAGGTCACTTCAAAATAATGGTAAAAAAACTTCTCCGTTATGAACAGTAAGAAGCAGATTTTTCACACGTCTTATTCTAGTACCAACTCTCTAGTCTAGAAAGTTTCCGAGTTCGGAAAGCTGCTTTCTTCCGACCAATTACGTTGAGAAGCTTTTGCATTTCAATATCTACCAGTTTTATTTTTACAAGTTTCCGTCTTTAAGCTCAATACTATACATTTTTTTAAAATTTGTATTTTAAGTTTCTTATTGAAAGGGAAGACAATAAAAAAGGGAATAAAAAATACTTTTGTTGTCCACAACCCCATTACCATAATTTAATATCAATTAATTCGGCCAGTTGATCAAATAGTGTATAGTATATGTACTTATGAATAAATTTAATTTAAATATTTATGTATGATACAATCATTATATTGTGTGCTTTCCTAAGTACTTGGTTATTAAATGTCAAAAATGGTTTCATTTGTCCAATATCGAAACCATAATAATAGGTAATTGAAATTTGATATTTTATTTATGATATTTTATACCAAGTAGATATTTGCAGAGGTAATGATAATTATAAATTCTATTTGAATCAAATTTATTTTATGATTTTGCCAAATAATATAATGTTGATATAATATTAATGCAATTCTTTTCAAACCTGACATTTAATCATTCACGTTGCGGGAAATTCAATTAAAAAAGGCTGTATTATGCGGAAATCGAAATTAATTTGTAGGTGGGTGTAATGTCCGTACAAGTTTTCATGGGAACAAACTGTCCGGGGGAACTGCCATAATAATGATAATTTACAGTAGGTACTACCTATGCCTTCGGTAAAATGAATCACATTCTTAAGAACCGCAAAATCCCTATTAACATGAAACGGAAAGTATATGAGATATGCATAGTACCAGTTGCAACATACGGCCTAGAAGCAGTGACACTGACCAAACAGAGCATCGAAAAAATAAGGGTTACCCAAAGATCCATGGAAAGAGCCATGCTGGGTATCAAACTGAGAGATAGAGTAAGGAACGAAACGATACGGCAAAGAACAGGGGTAGATATTGCCCAGCGTATCGCATCTCTCAAATGGCGATGGGCAGGCCACATGGCTAGAGACCCAGACGATAAGTGGTCGAAGAGGGTCTTAACCTGGAAACCCAGAATTACTACCAGGGGTGTAGGAAGACCACCACTGCGATAGAGAGACGACCTGGTAAAATACGTGGGTACCAACTGGATCCAAAGAGCCCAGGATAGAGCGGCGTGGAAGCAAATGGAGGAGGCCTTCGTCCAGGAGTGGACGGGAATAGGCTGACGAAGAAGAAGAAGAGACTACCTATGGATATGGAAAGAAATCTCGGAAACAAATATTTTGATAGTATTATGGATTCATCGTACTGCAAAACCCTTGAATACTTGAGTTCTAATGTCTTCTTCTTCATCTTCTCTTAGAACTTGAGATCTGTTTATTCGAGAAGCCCTCATTCTTGGGAGGCTGAAGTCCAGCTGTCCCTCCATCGTTTTGGCGGTCTTCCGGTTCTAATGTATTGACAATTTTTACATCTTATAACACGTCATATTTTATGATAAAAAACGGCTTTGCAAAATATCAAGTTACCAGCGGATATTGGATGTTGTATTTTTAAATATTTCAAATATAGAATCTTCAACAATCTTCACGGAATAGTTTGATAATTATCAGAGAATAACAAAGTTCTAACTTGCAAATTGTGAGACAAATCCGTGACAAAGGCGGCAGTAGGTTCGCCGAAATATCGGAAGCACTACAACTTCTACAACACGATCATGCTCGAAAAATATTCACACAAAAAAAAATTATGCACGAAAAAAAAAACGCCACTCAGGTCCATTGTTGGACATAGGCCTCCCCTTTGGTCCTCCACAGCTCCCTGTCTTGGGCACACTGCATCCATCCACCACCGGCACATTACCTAATATCATCAGACCACCTTGCCTGGGGTCTCCCGATGCTTCTTCGGCTTGTTCTTGGCCGCCATTCTATTATCTTCTTGGTCCGTCGGGACTCTTGGCACCTGGCAATATGCCCAGCTCAGCTCCATTTAAGGTTAGCGACCCTTACCGCCACATCGGTTACTATCATTACTCTAAATTAAGGTTAACTGGAATAAATCGCAGCATTGAAATATATTATGTTCTCCCTAGTTAACAGTTTTGTATAAACTGTCTGATTGTTTGTTTCTATTATTGTGACATTCAGATTGTAAATTTGTTTCTTTTGAACCTGATATCGTTTTTCTCAACATTTAAGTCTTGTCAGTTACCTTGCTATTCTCTGGTGAAGTAAGGTACTTATTTATTGCCTATACCTATCCAATCTTTTTATTGTCGGATAGGAGAGTTAAAGGGCCTCATAAATATTCTTAAGTATCGAAATTTCCTGCGTTATTGAGTCCGATGGAGATGTGATCGTCCGAACCTTCGTAGACTTTTATTGATCTTGCAAAGTTTTTATGCTTAGTGTCATTACTATTTATTGAAAAATAATACTATTCCTATCGAAATGGAAAATTAATGTAAGAGAAAAAGTCGTCTGTATTTTTTTTATGTCTAGCCAATTTGATTCTCTCTTATTGTTTTATGTTTGTAGACTTAATAATTCACAGACGTCATCTTGTTATACAAAGAAAAAATATTTTCTCTTGTTGAAACTTTTAGTCAACTGTAGGTATATGTTTCTGAGATCTTCGCATTTGCTTCGATATATAATTTTATTCTATGTAGTTCGTTTCAATTGTAAATAATTTACTGACAATAATTATTTGGAAAAATATAAATTGGGATCAAATTCGTTAAAACAAAATAGAAACTGAATTTCATCTCAATTTTTTTCACGTTATCTTTGTCTTTGGTATCTTTATTCTCTAATACTGTAGATACTATTTCGTGATTTTCTATTACTAGATCTGTATTTTTCTACAATCTTTTAAATATTTACGCAAAGACGATGTCATATGTTTTTAAAACCCATTACCCCATCATTTGGATATAAAGTGATATAATATGTTACGTTTTCAATTATTTAAGGTTGCACCATTTCCTGTGCTAGTCGTATCAGCACTTGTTGAAAAAATAGCGCAATTATACTATAACAATTAACTTGTGTATGATATTTTTTTAGAAACATACTCCAAGATTTCCAAGAAGTACTTCTCTATTTATTAACGAAAACAATAAGTACGATATTAAGCAAGCAATTAAAAGAGAATATTAGCAGCAAAAGCAAAAATATTAATTACATCATTCGTAGCTACAAGAGGAGGTAAATTGAGATACAATAATAAGAATACATCGAGTCGAATAACAATATAGAAGAGACGAAAATACAAATTATCAAGCGGAGAGAACGAGAAGAAGATAGTCTCAAAGAGAATCTCATGGAATTAATGACCCATTAGGGAGGGTCAGCAAAACCTAAAAATATGTCTGAAGACAAACTATTATTATTTAATCGCTTCTTAGAAGACGTTCTTAATATGTTGTTCGAGTGTATCAATTGAAATTTGTACATCCTTAGTTCAAATATTTTTCTTATTCAGATCAGAGTTCTATGGATACATTATCTGCTTGTTAGTTCCATCATTGGAATGTATTCTTCCCGGTTTCGGTGGGGGTTATTTTTGTGGTGTGCGGTATACTAGTTAAACGTTCTTTTCCCGTCATGTCTGTAGTAGTATCGTAGGAGGTTTAAAAAAAATATTATCGTCGTAGAAGATCAATCGACAATTCTTCTTCTCCAGTTTCAATCTTACAATTTGTTTGCAGCAAAGCCCCATGTCTCATGCGGCATGTTCAGGTAGTCCAGGTATTCTTTTTTTGGTCGTTCTTTGTAGTTTGTCTCCTCGTTCATTCCTTCAATGAATTCAAATAGGAGACCCTCTTGACGCACTATATGGCCAATCCATCTGGCGCATTAAGTATACCTTATTTCTGAGCATACTTAATCTGCTCTAATGAGGCGGTTTGCTAGGTGTAGGTTTGGATGTTATTTTACATATTAATGCCGCTATTTCTTCTTTGGGCAGATAGTCATAAAATTACTCCAAAGTAGCAACTTTAGTTGACATTAATTTTTATTTTGTTGAATCTTAATTTGTCGATATAAATCCAAATACATCTTTGTGCACTTCACAGTAAGCCAAAAGAGCTTGTAAGCTATGTAAGTCTATTCGCATAGTCAATAAAACGCCTAAGCGTATTTAGAGGAAGTGCCTGTAGAAACCTAGTAAAATACGTGGATACCAACTGGATCCAGAGAGCCCAGGATGAGCGGCGTGGAAGCAGATGGAGGAGGCCTTCGTCCAGGAGTGAACCGGAGTAGAGTGACGAAGAGGCTGTAGAAAATATATCCCTTTTTCATTTTATATGAAATTTCAGCATTTCTTTTATATTGATAGTATAATTTGTAAAATATTATGAAAATGTATGAACGATTCTTTGTTCGCCAACTTTATGGCCCCATTAATCATGAAATTTAATGAAATATTTTCATTCTGCTTGTTGTATACTGGACGTACCTACTTCTCGTGGTATGAATCTGGAATCTTAAGGCATTGTAAAATACTTTATCAAATTTCGTAAAATATTTCTACATAAATAACCAAAATTTCCGCGTTCCTTTAGTTATTGAAGATGAGCTTGTAAACTAATAATCTGCACGAAAAATTTATAGTAATAATTAAATATTGATAATTTGTCCAGTTTTTATTATTTACCATACAAATAGATCGATCTTTGGTATTTTTGAGTGATTTAGTGTATTTATATTTATTTGGTGTTGTCAAGCTCAAAATTTATTGTGGATATCAGTTTTATCTTCTATTTTTCAAAGAAGTCTGTACATTGATGGTATGGATCATGATCGTTAGAAACACATGTTCTGTATAGGTATACTCTCTGCTAACCCCGCAAAGGCGCTGTTTGAGGGGGAAAATAGATAGATTAATAAGTACGATACAGGATTTATCTATCTATCTATACCCTCACGCCACGTCCCTTGCGGGGTAGGCAGAGAGGACAGAGCGCCAGACATCCCTATCCTTACACACACTCTTAGCTTCCGTCACACTCATACAGTTTGTCATACACGCTCTCCGATTCCTTTTACTCAAAACGCGCCCATCCTTGAGGACCTGGTCGACATGATCGGTCCAGTCCAGTCTGGGGCGGCCGCGTTTCCTCACACCTCTTCGTTCACTCAGATATATCTTTTTTGTCATCCTTTCATCCTTCATTCTCTCAACATGCCCGAACCATCTCAGTTTGTTCACTTTCATTCTAGTTACAACACCAGTCTTGCAGTAACTCATTTCCCTAATAACCTCATTCCTTATCCTATCTCTCAGCGTTTTCTCACACATTCTTCTTAGCGACCTCATTTGCACTGCATTCATCCCGGATTCATCCTTCTTCAGCCATGTCCAAGTCTCGCTTGCATATATTAGGGTCGGCACCAAGACAGCATTGTGCACTAGCACTTTTGCTTTCATAGACACATTGCTACTACCAACAATCGGACCGAGTGCACCATTCGTCCTAGTTCCGGCCAGCTTCCTTCTTTCAATGTCTCCATCACAGCGTCCATCTCTAGTAAATAAGCTTCCCAAATATACATACTCATTCACTTGCTCCAGACAGTCATTACCAACTTTTATCATACAATTTGTCCTTACTTCCTCTCTTTCAAACACTAATACTTTCGTTTTATTTACATTCATTTTCATACCATTCATATCGCAGCTTTCATACACACAGGATACTACCCGTTGTAACTCGTATTCATTATCCGCCATCAACACTAAATCATCTGCAAACATTAGCGCACATACTTTCACTCCATTTAGATCCACACCAACATTCAGCTCATTTAGAGGACGCATGCAGTAGTCGAAAAACAGGTTGAACAACCAAGGTGACATGACGCAACCCTGCTTTACCCCTTTTGTGAGCGTGAACCACTGCGAAAACGCAGCATTCACCCTGACACAAGCAGAACTCTCCGCATATAGGGACGCAATGGCGCGAATCAACTGGTCGCTCACCCCATATTCCGACAGCACACGCCACAGTCTTTCTCGATCCACACGATCGTATGCCTTCTCTAGATCCACGAACGCGCAGAAGAGCTTTTCCACTACCATCCGTAGAGAGAAGATCTGATCGGTGCACCCCCTGCCACTCATGAAAGCACCCTGGACATCCCATATTTTACTTTCAGTCACTTTTCTTGCTCTTTCAATCAGTACTTTTCCATACAGTTTACCCACAGAGCTCAGCAGACTGATAGCCCGATAATTTCCGCACTCCAACCTTGAGCCTTTCCCCTTGTACAAGGGGCAGATGACTGCCCTCCTCCAATCCTCAGGAGTGCAGCCACTCCCCCAGCACACGTTGAAGAGCCTCAGGCACCACTCGAGAATTTTCTGGCCACCGTGTTTGATGAACTCTATGGCCACACAATCATATCCCGCAGCTTTAGCATTCTTTGCTTTCTTCAAAGCAAGCACAACCTCGTTCATACTTATTTCCTCGTCCTCAGCAGTATTTATGTTCGTACTATCTGTTTCATTCGTCTGGCTCGTATTAGTACCACTTTCATACAATTCTTCGAAGTATTCTTTCCATAGTTCAACAACTTCCTCTCCATTCGTCACTTACTCATCATTCTTATCTTTAATGCAATTCATGCTGTTCTTCTCACTTCCAGATCTCTTTCTTTTCACCTCCTTCCAGAATATTTTCAAATTCTCCTCTGCGTTCCTCGACAATTTCATACATTGTTCTTCTTCAAGTTTTTTCTTCTTCTGGCGTACCATTTCTTTCACTTCTTTCCTACATGCTTTATGTATATCCTTCATTCTTTTTTCCTCACCTCCATCACCTCGTTTCACACTAAGCACATCATTCCACGCTTTCTTTTTCCTCAATACAGCATTCTTCACCTCATCATCCCACCACGCATCACCTTTTTTTCTCCCTACCACCGCTTCTCCGCATACTTCTCTTGCACTCTTTACTAGCACCTCCTTCATAACATTCCATAGTTCACTCGTCGAGGATTTATACCCAAATTAAATTGCCTATGTTAAAAAAAAATAACGCGAGAAATATTTCATCCATTAGTTACCGATTAGCTACCGACCAACCAAGTTTAGCCAAAAATATCTTTAAAAATGTAGAATATTAAAATGTTGGGCTGTCGTTAGGCGAATTATTTCCCAAATGAAACTTTATATTATCTTGTACATCTTTGTGCGTTGCCCAAAAAAACGCCGAAAATCTAAAAAAGCTTTTGATTGTGCTTTAAAAATTTAAGCACAATATCGTCAAATTTCCTCGAGTAGTGTTAGGAATTTGTGAATAAAATGTTACATAATTAGATAAAACTGTGAAAAAGTGCACAAAAAATCCTTTTAAGCAAAAAAAAAAATATATCCATGGTTTTTTTATGTGTACAGAAAATACGAGTTATTCACAATTCATTTTTTTAGAAACATCTGTTTTTTTACGTTCGTAGTTGGATGACAAGAAGTTATCTAAAAAGATTATCCAGTCACTAGGTAGGTAGGTACATAAAAATATATTTAGGTATTATATTAAAAATATATATAACATAATTATACATCCTCTGGCTTCTGGAATTCTGGGTAATAATGAGAGAGAACGAAAGTGGACGTTAATGGAAAAAAATAGAAAAATCAAGACGTATTCTCACTCTTAGGTAATGCCAAACAAATTATTTCAGAAGTTAAAGCATAAGTACGAGAAAATTACTAAGAGCATAATATAATTATACAAGCAGAAACTTTACAAGGATTTAATTTCGTAACATATTTGTTAATCAAAAGTCTGAAATAAGCAAGAAATTTCACGGTCGTAATTTAACATTCATAACGTAATACACTAGAGGATTTATGTACTCGTACATACGGTTTATATTGTATATAACATGTTTAATTGTTAGTACGTACAACTTCATTTGGGTTTGTTTATTGTTTCAAAGACTTAAGAGTGTGCATAACGACATTTCAAAAATTTCTAAAAACGGGAGACCTTCTATCTCGACAATCGTTACTAAATATTCTCCGGAAAAAAATAGGGTAGATGCATTGAACCTTTATCTAGGGAATAACCGTAAAATATTTTTTTGTCTTGCATAGATTTCTCAAAAAAAAAAAATTAAAAACACCTCTGATCATTTTTCCGAAAGACGGATTCTCGTTTCCCGAAAGTCGCGGAGTACAATTTTTTTTTGTGCTGATAATATGCATTAAAATCTAGGGAATAACCGTAAAAGTTTTTTGATAGACGCAAAATTAACCCCAAAAAATGAAAAAAACGCCATTTTTGCCATTTTATCGTGCGATTGTCACGCGATTTTAAGCCTTAATGCCGTGGGAAAAGACTGTGACGTCATTCCTGGTGCCATGCCCTTAATGTAAAACTCCTGCTATTTCCTGTGTCCGAATATTTTAATCTACACACCGACCGTCTAAAACACACATCCGTCATATAATTTCAATATAAATAAAAGTTTCCCTTTTGACTAACCTACCTTTCTAAGTACCTACTACTCTGTGAACAGAAGAATCTGGAGAAGGTTTATCTGAAAAAGGGATTTACTTTCAGGTACTCCACAACGTTATTTACATAAATTGTTTTATCCGACGAATAATGTTTTATACGTGAACATTTTTGCAGGTAAAACGTTTCCATAGTATTTTATGTTCGTTATACGGTTGTGTTTCTAAATTTCAAGAACTTGTATCTACTCCTGAAAAGATAGGACCTATAAAACGATCGTATCTCGTAGAATGAAGAATTTAACTATGCTAACGAAATTATTATATACGAGTGTTATATCAAATTTCATTCAAGATAGTCATTATTTTTTAATTTTTGTTAAATAAATATGAGTATATACTTATCTTTACTATAATGGACAAAAATAACAGTATTAACTGCATTTAAAAAAAAATAATGGCACTGAACTATACACATTTGTGGAAAGTTGGATTGCTATGAGTTTTACGGACCAAAGAACGTATAATTTTCCTCGATCGCTTTTTGTGTTTTGCTGCTATTGAGCATGATTTCGAAGTCATCTTCAAGGAAAATAAGTGGATATACAAAACTGAAGACAGATCGTAATACATATACTCGTATTAGATATACATATATATATACATTTCTGAAATACGTTCAGATTATTTAGGATTCGTTTTCAAAATGAGATTATTCAGGTATGATCTTGTGTCTCTAAGGGTTGCGGATTGTTGTTTTAAATGTAAGATAAGTTTTCTTTTGAAATGATTCTTTTCTTCCTCATCATATTTAAAAAGCTGTGATAATTATAGCTTAATTCATTTTCCTGTCTTATGCGTTCATTTTTATGAATTTCCGCAATGTTTCCCTCAAAAGATTTTTACTTACTTACCGTTCTTTGTCATGATTCGGATGTCGCGGAATCTTTAATAAATAGATTTTTTTACGCGGAGGCATGATTTTGCCCACACACTTCTCAGTATTATCAGCCAGAAGAGTCTACTTATTATCATTCATGATTCACATATAAATTCATCAGCCTAATACTGGGAAAAATTCACCTATCCAGATATCACAGGATGAGGCTCAACGCGGTGCCTAAAATACAAGCATTGTGCCTGAAATATCAGTATTTGGATTTAGATTTTTTTTAGATTTATGAATTTTTACGTATAAAGTTTCTCGGTAAATCTCTTTTTTTTTATACTTATTATTTTGGTTTTTATTATTTTAATGTTCACGTAAGGATTGAGAAAATTATTATACACATTTTCCCATGACATTATGTAGCTCTGGCTCTGAATATTGATGAACTGTGATAACCTTATGAAATATTACCAATATTATGACTTCGGAATCTAATTTATGGTGGAATATTTACATTAAAACACCATTATTTTGTAAGAACAAACACTAGGAACTTATTGATTTACCATTAATGAGACATCGTAAAGTAATATGTTGCTCTAGTCTGTATAATATCATTATGGAAAAGAGCGCCATATAAAAGTGCATTAAATTCTTTTATCGCCCCATGAATTTTGCAAGATATCTTGTATTGTAATTATACAGCATGTCTGGCAACATTTCCAAGTTTTTGCTCTAAAAAATTTCGTTGAATTTTGTGACATTTGTTCGATATTATAATTAAAGTGGTGGGAAACACTATTGTTTCTGTTCACCTACATTTTTATATATGCGGCGTGAACTGCGTAGTGTACGAGTTTAATTTACTTACTTCTTATTCTGATTGCAAAGTTTTAAGTTTGGCATCGCTAGAAAATTATGGAAGATCGTTTTCTTCATATGTAGATTTCTGCGTATTTTTTGTTAAAAACCTATTTTTTATCTTTGACGGTTGATTAAGAGTGAATTAT
This sequence comes from Ceraclea dissimilis, assembly GCA_963576895.1. NCBI lineage: Eukaryota > Metazoa > Arthropoda > Insecta > Trichoptera > Leptoceridae > Ceraclea > Ceraclea dissimilis. The sequence goes on from OY756361.1 coordinate 6,267,319, forward strand.
TGAATTATTTTTTGAAATCACGCTCTTCTACAAAGAAAAAAATTATCTGTGTTACGACATCACAAATTTGGGTTAAAAAAAAATGCACTCTTTAAAGGTAAAAAACCACTTGTAACGATCTAATGAGAAAATTTAGCCTGCGGCGCTAAATACTATAATTAATTCTTATGATTAAGAAATAAGGCTACTTATGAAGGCGGGGAGTTGAAATTTTAGTAGCCTAAGCATTTCCAAGGATGTCAAATCCTGTTTGTTGGCACTCCTGTATATAGTAATTACATAATATCGGAGAACCGAAGGACGCTTTAGTATTAAAAACATGTGAGATAGTATGTGCGTAGATATGCAGAACATTTTATAGTATAAGTTGTTTTTATTTTCTAATAAATTATCACGCTTCAAAGATGACGATACTAAATTTCCGAGTGTGGGGGTAATTCTGTGTAATGTGTTAATTTAATGTGAAGTCAAAGGGATATATTATATTATAAGAGAATATGGAGCGTTAAATAACAATACTTTGAGATTGAGAACACACTTTGAGATACAACTTCTTCTTTCTCTTCTTCCTATTCCCATATTTATTTGGGGTCGGCTCTCCTTGTTATCCTTCTCCAGGCTCCTCTATCCTGAGTCGTCACATCCCGCAGACGGGTATCCTCCATCTCCTTCCTCAAATTATTCCACCACGTAGCGCTAGGTCGACCTCTGCCTCGCCTTCCCTCCGGCAGCTTTAGTGCTGTGTGTACTGCATGGTTTTCATGCCTCATTACATGGCCGTACCAGCGCAATCTGGTCTCCTTTAGTTTTTCAGTTATTGGGACCACCTTGAAACTACCCCTGACATGTTCATTCCTCACTTTATCCATCCTTGTTACACCCCCAGCCCACCTGAGCATCTTCATCTCATTTGTATGTAATCTTTGTTCGTGTGTCTTCTTCATCGTCCAGCACTCAGAGCTGTAAATCATTGCTGGTCTTACCGCTGTCTTGTATACCTTTCCCTTAACCTTTATTGGCATACGCTTGTCACACAAAACTCCAGTGAGAGATCTCCATTTCTGCCAGGCCACGCCGGTTCTGTGAGTGACATCTGCATCGACATTTGCATCTGCAGTGAGCATTGAACCCAGGTATTTAAACTGCTTTACTTCAGGTAGCTTTGTTCCGTCAATGTATATCGGTTGTTCTGGTTCTACTTTGTTACTGTACCTGCATTTCATATATTCCGTCTTGCTTCGACTGATGCGCAGTCCATTTCTTTCCAGTGCCGCAACCCACTGCGATAGTGTGCACTGTAGTTCTTGTTGAGTCTTCGCTGCGATTGCTATGTCATCCGCATACAGTAGGCTCCAGGGTAATTCACATTGAATATCCTTAGTTAGATAGTCCATGACCAGATTGAAAAGGAACGGGCTAAGCACTGAACCTTGATGGACTCCTACTTTCACTTCAAATGCCTCGCTCATTCCAGCTAGACTTTTGACCTGGGTACTGATGTTATAGTATAGGTCCTGAATGATTGATATGTACTGTTCAGGAATTTGTTGCGCTCTGAGGGATTGCCACACTAATTCTCGCGGCACCCTATCAAAGGCCTTTTCTAGGTCCACGAATACCAGGTGTAGATCCTCTCGATTTATACGGTGTTTTTCCATTAATACTCTGATTGTGTGTATTGCATCTGTGGTTGATTTTGCTGGGGTAAATCCGAACTGATTTGGTGTTATTTGAGTCAATTCGATTAGTCGTCCGTTTACCACTCTTTCCCATATCTTCAGAGTGTGCGATGTCAGCTTTATTGCTCTATAATTTCCACATTGTGCTACTTCTCCCTTATTTTTATAGAACGGCACCAGATAACTGTGCCTCCAAGACCTTGGGACTCCGCCCTTCTGCACTATCATATTAAACAATTTAGTGAGCCATGCTACTCCCATCTGTGCCAATTCCCTCCATAACTCTGCCGGCAATTCATCCGGTCCAGCAGCCCTATGATTCTTCATCTTTGATATAGCCAGTTTCACTTCACTCTGCATAATCTCATTTATAGGTCCGGCTGTTGGTTTTACTGTGTGTAGTGCTTCACTTGGGTATTCCTCATTTAGTAGCTCCTTGTAATACTCGTGCCATCTGTTATTAATATCGACGTTCGATGTCAGCAATCTCTGGCTTTTATCCTTGATATACTTATTCACTTTGATATCCATAGTCGCTCTGTGTTTGTGCCTGGCTATTTTAAATATTTCAGTCTCGTTTTTAGCCGACTCCAGTTTTTCATAAAATTTATCATTTGACTCTGCCCTAGCCTGGGCAACTTTTCTCTTCGCTGTCTTTTTAGCCTCTTTATATCTCATGTGATCTTCTTCCCCTTTGGACATTTGCCACTTTTTAAAAGCCCTCTTCTTCTCTCTCAGCACATCCTTCACCTCATCATCCCACCAGTTTGGGTCCTTTCCCTTTGGTATATTTCCCTTTGACATACCTAGGGTTTTTCTTGCTTGTTCCTTGTAGTAGTTTTCAAAATTCAAACTTTTGTAGTTTTCAAAATTCAAACTTCTGTAGACTAGCCGTAATATATACTTCCATATTTTCCCTAAAGGGCCTTCCCTTGAGATACAACAACATTAGATAATAATGAAACTAAAATTTTACCCTTTATTTTTGGTAAAGTGCATACTACATACTATTATTTTTAATGCAAGTTTTCTTATATTTCGATTTATAGAGCACCTCATAATTACATATTTTTGCATAGATTATCTGAATACTTTTACGATGGTGAGACAGAGATTCCTTATACCTAATTTCGTTGAGGATTGACAACACACGGGACGAACTATGAAATGATAACTCTTTTATACCATTGTATCTACTTTGACGAACAGGAAGTCATAGGTTCACATCGTGTTGACAATATTTTATTGTACACTTTATGAAACAAATTTAATACCAACGCTAGAAAAAGCTTGCTGTGAAGTGTGCGGTAAAGTATTTTTTTGGTTTTATTTACGCAGGCCGATATCCTTTCTTTTATATACCTACAATAAAGACTATACGAATTACGTACCTGTTTGTTTTCTGTGTGTGTGATAGTTAGAACTCTCTCAAATCCATAAACCTCTTTGTATGTGATTTTTTAAAATATGTATAAGTAATATTTTCCTTTTCTTTTTTCCAGCTGATGTGAAGAGGGACCACTGCAACAAGACTGTAGATATATATGAAGATGTCAGTTCGCCGGAGGTGACGGCGGAGAATTTTGGTCGTCCCATGACCTGCTGGTATAGGTTCAGATCATTCAGAGGATCACCCAAAGACTGGATATTGAGGATACGCTTTAAGAAGTTCAAAGTAGGCACTCTAGTCAATGCAACAACATGTCACATGGGATATATGCAGGTAAATATTTTGATTCGCTAAAGATTCTGTGTTTTTCTCCTCGGCACCCAGAGGAGAAGAAATTTTGGTAGATTTGGATTTTTTGATATGGAAAAGAACTGGTCTTCTTTCTTGTTGTCAGCCCGGTCTTATCTACTCCTGGACAAAGCTAGGCCTCTTCCCTTCTCATCCATGATGCTGTACCTTGGCCTCTTTGGGTCCAGTTGACAAGTCTAAGCTGACAACAAACCCACCTGCGATCCTAGATGTTTTAAAGAATTTCAGTTTCATTTTCAACCAGTCTTTGCAAATATTTTCTTTTTTACAAGGGCGGGTACCTACAAGGTTTCCTCGAAGAAATCCATTGACAAACCTTTTTCTAAACTACTACTCTCACAATCTTTATAACCCATGAAGGAGACATTCACTCCAAGGATATGCACGTTAGCAGGGGCATGTAAAGATATGTCAGTTGAGCAATAACAGCCTTTTTTTTCATCGTACAGTAAAACGAATTGTCTCTTTTACTGTTCCCTGTTCATATGACAATAGTATTAAAATTGCTTCAGAGAAATAATTAATGTATGAAGAATCTTTCACTTCTCTTTGGTAACAAAACCATATACAAGTATTCCCGTATAAAGTCGTTTGAGTATTACTAAATGTTTGATATTTCAATGCAGTAGAGTAAATGGTCTGAAAACACCCGAATGTTTCTGGCAAACAGTATTCTATAAGCCCTTCGTCATATTGACGTATTCGAACAGAAATAATAGGGGTCTAATACCCACCATGATTGAAAGAATTTTATTTTTGTATTTTTCAAGTGGATGGGATAAAATATTCAGCCATTCTTTGTATTTTTAAATTACATAATTGAATTGAGACATGGGTCTTTTGTGTTGAGATTCAATCGCAATTCGCCTCTTATTTCACGCTATCTGTCAGTTTGGGGCAACTTAATTTCCTTGAGGTTTTTGGAGAATAATTCTGTCACTAAAATATTATTGTCATCTCAAAATTATTTTCGACTGATCAAAACTGCTAAGAGATTGTTTAACAAAATACCTCGGAAGATTTGGGTGATATTAATTTAAGTTGTGGTAGTTTTTTATAAATTCTGAATCTGTTTAGTATAATTATATGCAAAAAAAACTACATACTTGGATTTGAATTTGTTTCAAATATAAATCCTTTTAAAGAAAATACCGATTTTAACGATTTTCTTAAAAGGATGTAAGTAGGTAGATACTTTACAAAATACATTTCTTTCATAATCCCACCACCGCCTTATAAAAAGGTATTGAATTGGTTTGTGAAATAAAAAAATCAATTTGTATTCAAAAGTTTTCAACCTCAACGTAAGTAAAATAAATTTTCATAATGAATTGGTCCCACGTTAAAGGTTATCTTAATGGCAACGCGAGATTGCTTTCTAATACAACATGTTCAAATTAAAATGCTTATTTCATCGATTTCCCCCTTAGGCAATACCCATATTGAAAATGTTCTTTGTATAGGAAGTAATATGCTAAACAAGTCTTTGAAAAGGTAGTAAAAATAAATCGCAAGCCATTTTCTTCAGGAAGAAAATCTTTGCTATTTTTTTAAACATTAAGCGCGTTATACAAACAATAGAATATTATGAAAATAGAAGGTTTTGCAGAAGGGAAATCCTTTTATATCGTAAGTGTAAACCAACAAATACTTCTCTTCACTACTAAATATTATGCACCTACTTTCTGCTTTCAATAACGCTAATTGAGATTTAGTTAACTCTAATGAATTGTCTTATACCGGCGAGTTCATTAACCATTTCATGTTTCTAGTGATTATAATATAGGTTTGTAGATCATTTTAGCATGCACTGCAAAATTGTAAAGAATTTCACGTCTAGTATAGCAGCATTTTTGTGCAGTGCCTTATATAATTTCTGTCAACATCATTTCTAATGCTCTATGCATGCTCTAATGCCGTAAGCAAAGTTGATAGAGGGTCTACTAGGGAGGACGAAAATCAGCGCTCCTTTTGACGAACAACAATCCAATATTTTCGAAATTATCTGTGATGATTTAATATTAGATAGGGATTTATGAAAAATGTCTCATATTTGCGATTTTTTTTATTCAAAACAGCAAACAACTTTTTTAGCAAATATTTGGGAAAAAAAGTATTTCGTTGTTGCACATTCAATTTCATATTCAAGAAAGTCGCAGATGTTTATATTGTTTTAAAATTCCGTAATTTTCCACCATCCTAACGAAAATAATATTAGATATAAGTACCTCTTGTCCCAAAAAATATACAGAAAAGAAAATTTAATTGAATACAAATTGGCTTCACGTAGGTACTTAGCAGAATATCGGAAAACCAATGTCGTAAACCTCGTAATGTAGAGAAATTTTGTAGATTGAGAAAAAAGGGGATTAACCCACTGTATACATTAGGTTTTGTGAGTTTTCCCCCTTGACTTTGCGAGCGTGACGACATTGGAATAAAATTAACAACACTTTCACACAATTCATACCTTATAGGGTTAATTATTGAAATCACACGAATAAACAAAGTGTATCTAAAAGAAAAAAAGATCAAAAGTGTTTCCGCCCGGGATCGAACCGGGGACCTTGTGCGTGTGAAGCACACGTGATAACCGCTACACTACGGAAACTGGTGCGAGACGCTTCGAAATACGAGTAGTAAAACTGTATTTCCTTATCTTTCGCATACTTTTTTAACATATTACGATACTCACATAAATTTTAATCTACTATCAAAATTTGATATCCATATTTTATTGTCCTGTGCTTACAGTTAAAAATAAAAAAAAGGATGGATTTCTATACAAACCCAAAAACATGATTGCAAAATTTATAATTATCAAAATGTTCAAGACTTAAGAACGTGGCCTTATTTAGGCACAGACGGCACAGTAACCAAATGAGATAATAATATAAGTATAGTCCTTGGAAATTTTTAATATGCAAATGATTTTATTACAGGGTTTTCGGTGATAGCAATACATTTAAAAAGACATAGAAAATGTCTCCTATTGTTACGTAATTCTAAACCCTTTGGTATTTCGGTGTATATTATTCGAAAGGGTTTATAATATGGGTAAGCATTATACTAACCCATTATAAGGATTGTACCACGGGCGCGGGCGGTATTGTACGTAGTTACTCTTTCTACTTGCAAGAACAAATAATATCACTGACACAAAAGAGCGATTTGTTTTATTCACGGTGTGCCATTTCACGGGATGTGAACTCTGGACTCTCTAGGGATGCGTGTCCATTTTCACACATCAGATGATCCCGTTACTCCCATGGGAACTCTCCGCTCGTGTGATGGATGAATTTTTCTACCTTTTTTTAACATACAAATGTTTCTACTATGTATAAGACTTAATATATCTACATACGTGTCTTTTTCCCTGTGGTGGTTTCGAAAACATGTTATGTACACGTCTCCCTTACAAATTTGTGAATATAATATGATCCTCCCCACTTGATGTTTTTCGTACGAGTGAATTTTTGTACAGTCATCCCCGTTTATCAAACTCCGAGCGGGCACAGTGTAAAGTGTGCCTACGTGGATTAGTAATGATACGAATACAACAGCATGCATTAATATTGTGTTATGTTTCAATTACTTTTGTTAGTAGCTTGTGGTTAAGTTATACTAAACGTCCTTTATCAAAATAAGATTGTAGAAATATATGAAGGGTTTACAAAATATGTGTTGTTGAAAGGCACGAAGAACACTATCGGAAATTCACAGTCAATATTTATTATCTTCGTTAACGATTTTTCCGAGTTGAGGAGTAAAGTCCTATGTGAACAGGTCCAAACAAATCATATGCCCTGTCCTGTTTCCGTCTAACAAATAACCTTATGTCCACCAGCAATCACCAAATCACTAAATAAATGTATGTGAAAGATGTTCGATTGCTTATAGATTCCGCCTGACTCACTGATGGCATACGTAGATATGTTAGAGATTTTATAAAAACATTGAAAAACGTTAATATGGTTTTCATACTGTATAATGAATACACGTTTTTTTAAATACTTTAAACGAGGAGCGATTGTATTATACGTGTTTTATTTCCCGCGATGTTTACAAACATTGTCAAGTACCTTCGTATTATTATTTTATACACACAGACCCAGATTATTATCACAAATCGTTTTCCCTTTCAAAAACCATGCAATTCTAATGTCTTTTGTAAAGTTTAACTAGGTACAATGTTTATGCGTATGAACTTGGCTTAAACATCCTAGCACTTTTGGGATAAGTTCATCCTAGTGAACCATTTTATATGATTTAAGTACCTACCTATTATGCCAAAGAACGCTGTGTGCATTTTTTCGACTTTAAACCATGATATAAAATTTGTAGGGAACACAGTTTTTTACATGAATGTAAATTTAATATTTTTTCTGGACCTTGAAATTAGTATTCCCCTTCCCATACACCTGGACGACGATCGTATGACTTGACACTATTGGGGAGGTATCTCGAAATAAATTAAAGATTAGGAATCATGTATTTATTCCGTATGATATGCTGAATTGATTACCGAAAAATGACGCATTTTGTGATTGAAAATTAACTTAAACATTCGATTTTATGTCAAAATCACAATGTTTCGGCATGATCTGGGAATAGCGTTGCCTCATCTAAAAATTAGAAAGCTGGACTTAGCCGCTAAAAAAGCCGGAATTTTGGGTCTCAGGGCCGGACGCTAAATAAAAAAACTTTGTTGACTAAAAAATTTAATAAAACACATTTTTTAACAAAGTTTTAATCCGTATCATTTATATATTTTCCTTTGGCAGAAACCTGCTTTAAAAAGTCAATTTCTTTAGTAATTTCATCATAAAAGTTTTTACAAATTCAACATTATTGCAGTAATTAATGAGCTTTAATAAAAAGCCTATCAAAAGCCGGACGGGTCGGACGCACTAAAATTTGGCAGGACAAGAGGTCAAAAAGCCTAACACTGTCCGGCTAAAGCCGGACTGATGGCAACGCTATCTGGGAAAATGTAATTGAGTCTATACAAATTAATCAAAATGATAAAGTTACACAGTAAAGATACATAAAAAAAATAAACACATTATTATTTAATATATTTAGACTTACCTCTCATTCTGACACAAAATAAATACAAACATTGTCTCAACGTGATATAAATTGTATAAGGTCTTGATTGATAGGATACGCCATACTGTCGCTGAACCCTTGTATATTCATAATGTAGGACCGGATGGCAGTAATTTGTTTTAAATTACTTCAATAGCGATGTATTATTAATAGGAGTACTCAATATTATGTATACCTAATATAATATCCCCTTTGAATGTTTTGGTTTCACGAACTTGATCATTTAATTATATGTATATCAATTTTAAATATCAAAGTTCTTTACTTCTGCTAATTCAATCCATATAATAGGGACCATGGGTAAATAAAATATAGGTATTTCAGAAGGCCACAGAAAATGTTGGTAGACGACGTTACCTCGGTAGCGGGTAAGAGAGAGTAGTGGAAACGTTTAGAAGAGACCTGTATCCTGCAGTGGAGACTCTAGGGCTGAAGAATTCATATAACTTACACAGTATCAGGGGTGGTTCACATAAGTATTCTCACACAAAATACATAGGAAAATATTTATTAAATGAAACACACTAATTACGCTCGTGTGTGTAACGCTGTACGTGTCAACATGCATGTTTCGCGTGAGAACGCTTACGTAGGACCAGCCACATTATACGAGTAATTTGTTTGATAATAATAAAACATTTTCAGTCTTGAATTAAAACGAATCTGATTGGAGTACCTTAATAGATACCTACCTATAGGTTTTATTCATGTTAAGTATCTACGATGAATTAATTCTTCTGAATTTATACTGACATGCCTTTTCACTGAGTTCATTAAGCGCTTCTTCTTTTTCCATTTCTTCTTCTCCCGTCGTTTCTCTTTCCTTCCTGGTTTTTCCTTACATTTAATATTAATTTACGTTTTATTACGTCGTTAACTTTTCTCTAAAAATTATAAAATCACTTGAACTAAAGATGATCAAAGGAAATTTGCGTCAATTAATTCTTCATTTTGGCTCCTTTATACAGTGGACATTTTAATGAATAACGATTTAATGTAATGACTGAAGTTAACCCCTTATACAATCTTTTTTTTTAGCCAATAATACTAATTTACAGGCACAATGTTATAATCTTCCTAAAGCAAACACAAGGAAGTCACAAGATCTCCTTACGCAGTGCGTATTCTCTCATTCTGTCATTCCTTAAAGGGAGAAGTATCCCGGAATCATTATCAAAATCGCATTCACAGAATTAGGTACGAACTGTACTGTTAGATGGTGCATAAAAAAATAAAAATAGTGTTTTTTTTTTTTTTTAGTCTAGTGTCTAGTTCCAAATGTCTTTTGAATCGCGGCTCCAAAAAAAATCAAACATATCTCTCTGATCCACTTTTGTAATCATTTTACTTTCCCAAAAACGTTTTCTTGCAATGTTGCTTTCCATAGGATAAATAAATGTTTTACCTAATATGCTTAATCACTTCGTCTACGAAAATTTAAACTTGTGAAGATTCAGTAGATGTAAGTTTCCCCCATACGTCGTATACGCGTTGTGATTTAATGAAATTAATAGCGTTTGTTTCCTTTATTCCAGATTGTTGATGGTAACGCCAAGACGGATGTTTCAAACAGGAAGGATCCTGGATTATTCTGTGGTGAGACGGAACAACCACAGACATTCATATCAGAAACGAGCTTCGTTAAGATTCTCTTCCACACGGATAACTTCACAGACCAAACGTATTTCTCTTTTGATTCGAGGTAATGATTCATAATATTATTACTGAGTTACACAAAACTTTACAAATTCCACACTAGTACTATTCTCATACAAACTCGTACGAGTTACCACACAAAATGAAATGCTTGGAGCTAGAAATTAGTTTTCGGTTGAAATATTTTGTATATTTAGCTCCGTTTATATTATCTAACAATGCCACAAGTCACATTACGAGTATGTAAAAAAATCTTAATATTCTTGCTATATAACGACCGGGATGCTTTGAAATATTTAAACGATTTTTTTACAATCTTAATCATTATAAAATAATAAACCCAACAACTATTGTATATTTCCATAATGTAGTAAAAAAAATCACGAAAAAATGATTGAGATATTTAGAAAGAAATTAGGAATTACAAACCAAATATTCTTAACTTACTCTTAAAAGATAATAATATTATAAACAGAAACATCAGACTGAATTGCAGTTTTTGGTTCACCCGAAATCTGAGTTTACAGCGTAGGTCATAGTCCATATAAATCTGTTGTCATTTCTCTCCTAATAATTCAGCGAAAGTCTTTTTTATAGATTATAGTAATATATCTTTTATATATAGTAGTTATATATTTTATTAATGTTATATTGTTGAGTTGCCTAAGTGATAATAATTGAATATTGTTTTAATGTATTGAATTTTTAATTCGCAGGGCTGAGCAACAGTTTGAAGTGTATCTGAGATATGGACAACATCCAGAGTTGTATCCCAACAGAAGAGGAGAAGTTGTCGCAGGGTACGTAGATTTGTTAATTCAGAACTTTTATCGACATGTAATTTAATCACCTTTTTTATGCAACGTTCAATAATTCAGACATAAAACATGCATTTAGACCAATTTTTTTTTACTAATGTTTGAATATAATTTCCGAAAGAATCATTTGGCAAACGAAACAAGTAAGTTATACTGAAGAAGTGCCGTCAAAGAAAGGTAGAATAATTCCTTCAATAATAAAATGGTTAACAGGTAATAAAGTAATAGACAATAATAAAAAGATCGTATTAGTTACTGATCGCCTGATCGCCTGAACTGGCCGTTATGTTGAATGTAAAAAACTGAGCTCAGAATAAAAATGGAGATTAAGAAAAGAAAAGAAGTACTAATTATTAAAGATTATTAAAATACTTCTAATTCAGAACTCAGATCAAATGATTCCCTTCACCGAGAAATTATTTGCATAAATTTTCATATAAGGTAGATACATTTAGATGACTGTCACAAGTTGTCATCGTAAAAAGTTTTTTTTTCGTTTTATTAATTTAAGTGTATTTTTTCGTTTTTCTGATCAAATTTTTCAACATCGCCATCCGTAGATACTTATTTATAATAAACTTGAAAGCTGTAGAAGTTTTGAAGGGGAAAAGAAACATGATTAATTTTAAATTATTCAATAAATTAAAATGCTAAATATCCATTTTGAATACTCAATCGTGAAATCAGTACAAAAGTTTGTTCTTTTGTAGAGGTATTAACGTTGAGACAGGGAACTTTTTATCGTATTAACATATAAATACGTACTTTAATGTTAACTCAAAAAGTTTGATCTGTGCATGTATCAACAAATCGAAATACTTTCCCAAACAATTCACTGTAAGCAAAAGCTTGTGTCTTGTAACGAAGAATACATTGTCACCAACGAGGTTCGTACTCAGCAACTCCCGCTTGAAAGGTCCCCATTTCAACCAACTGAATTTAGATAATAATTTCTTTATTTATCTCATCAATAAAGTACATATTATAACATAATTGAAAAATAAATAACAAATATAATTAAAATCACCCCTCAAAATTGAGCAATGCTCGTGCTTTGAGGGAGAACACACACACACATGAAGCAATAAAAAATAATAAAGAAGATAGATATTAGTTAGTAAAGATAGTAAAGAAATACAAAGAGTAAAATATAATAATAATAAAATAAAAAAAATAAATAAAAAAATAAAATAATAATAATAAATAAAATAAAGTGAGATTAAAACAGAATCAAAAGATAGACTAAAAATAATAAATTACAATATAAAATAAAAAAGCAAGAATAGTAGAAAAACAAAGAGTAAAGGTGTAACAACAAACACAAAAATAAAAATAGTAAAAAACAAAAAAATAAAATAAAAAACAAAAAAATAAAGTGAGAAAAAAATAAAGTGAGTTATAATTTTCTCGCAATGCTCTCTCAGTCAAACCAGATACTAAAATATCGATTGTGAACTATTAAGCCACTCTCCCTATAGTCTAAAGTATGTCGCATTCTGAGAGTGAGGTTGTCTGCTTATTGTATAGTATAGCGTACATATTTGAACAGTGAGTACAATACGAGTATATTTTGTTTATTTCCTAGGTCTTATTGTGAACGAGTGTTCCGTGACTGTCGCCTGCAGACTTGCTACGTCCAATCTCCCGCCTACCCAGGAGTCTATCCTCGTCATCTGCACTGCAGATATCACCTCAACACCAGGCTGCCCTTCATAAAGCTGTACATTGAAAATGAAGAGTTTAATATTGATGGACAGCGGTGCGAGAATATTATGACGTGTCCGATGAGGCCGATTACCTCTGGTAAGAAATTTTAATAGTTACATGTTTCTGTTATTGACAATATTTAATAATATTTTCAAGCGCATTTACGAGGTGATAATTTACGTGATAATCACGGCATTCTTCCAAATAATCAGAGCGTAGAGTGCATGTGTGAGTGAAATCTTGCCCTACGATTTGATCATTCTCAGTTTTAACATCTGTGGCCAGTTTGTGAATACCAATCGTTTTATAGATCCAAAATTGGATGTTGTTTAGGTAGTTTAGGTAGTCATGAAATCATTTTGCGCTGTTCTGTTATTCCTTCTCCACTTCACGACACAAGTTTTTCAAGCTTACTGTGAAGTGTGCAAAGATGTATTTGGGTTTATTTCGATAAACCCAGATCCATTTATTAAAAAAAAGATATTGTTTAAAAAATTCATCAATAATAATTAACAATTTCACGAGGAATAATATTAAGTCAGTGATGATATGATAATTAAATTAGCTCGACATTGAAAATCTCTCCATTTTCTCTTTTGATTCACAGAAAAACGAGAGAAATTCATTTAAGGCCGTCGATAACTAAATAATTAATCCGATTCTCTGTAAAACAAAGAACTCTTTTTTTTCATAATAAAAAAATCTTTTATTTTTTGCGTACAAGATTGGATTTCAAATGTTTTAATTAAAATACGAAATGCCACGGAATACTTTGTAGCTCTTATACCGGACTCTGGCTTATGTTCTATTCATTGTCTGAATATGAACATCGCTTGTGATGAGAATTTTGCAATCGAATGCACGTAGTTCACTGCAATTTGCATGTTGATTGTGACTATAGCTCTATTCTGTGCTGTTCAAAATACAATAGTAACGTATGTTTTCGGGATACAATAATAAAGAGAAAAAACTATGTACAAATAGTGTATCATTATTTGATTTTAATACCTATGTTTAAACTTTAAATGTCTGCTATTGAAACATTATAGACAAGAGTTAAAATCTCAGAACGATCAGTTCATGAATATATGCACATCACATCAGTGACGTATGTATAAGTATAGGTTTTCATTTCCGGGGGTGGGACGGAAAAACTCCCGGGGAAGGCAGTTAAAATTTGAACATATGTAGACGCAATAAAAAAATCAGTAATAGCGCCGCAGGCGAAATTTTATTGTGAAGGTGAGTGAGAATGGTTGCGTTTTAGGTTGGCTTTTTAAGTTAAAAATGTAACAAAAAAGATGCGCCACAGACGATTTTTTTTTTAAATGGGTGAAATGATGAACCTGGGATCGTTCTATAGCAGATGGTACATTGGGGCTCGCCCCCCCCCCCCTATATACGCTGCATCACATATGTAGTTCGTGTTTTCAAGCATTCAGGTTTGGGAAATTGATTTTCTAATGTAATCAATGGATATCAGATACAGCTAGAGACATCTGGTGACTTGAGTACTAATTACAAAACCATTTTACATAAATTTCCCCGAATATCCATTACCTATATTGGTTTCCTAATGTACTCCGTAGTAGGTAGTCCATGCTTATTGTACTTAGTACATTTTCATATTATTACTGTGGAGAGTGGTAGAATGAAACCATCTCATTATTCCAGGCGATTAATTATTTGCCATGCCATGGAAGCGCGGGAGTATTACAACATCGCATCGGTTGAACTACATTTTTGACATCAACAGGGTTGACGTTTTGATAACACTTTTTGTGCAGTAGCTAATTATTTTGAAAGGAAGTTTGATTACCAACATTAAGGGCATATATGCACTGAGTAAAAATCGTTCTATTTTAGCTTCAACTTTTTCAAATTTTGTATTACAATGTTAGCGCTCAATAAGAATAACGTAAGCGACAAAGTGAATTATACCTTTTTAAAAGAAACCTGGAAATAAATTTAAAAATCTAAAACAGCCGATTTGTTAAGATTATAATTATCAGTATTTTGGCTAAATTATACTTTTATATCTGAAAAACTGAACGAAAAATCTTCAGATCCCGTAAATTTTAGGGGTCCTTTACGAATACTTTTTAATTCAAGGAATTTCCAAATCCTGTAATTGAAAAATAGCCGATCTGTAGTCCATACTTTCATCTATCACTGTCTTCAGTTTCGAGACGATTCCCTTAGTATTGGCTGAGAAAAATTTAGGACCAATGACAGTATATAGGGCGTTAATAATAAATTCATCTGCGTTACTCGTATAACAATTTTGTGGTACATGTAAGAATAAATAATAGAAGTATCATCTCCCCAAGTTCTCTCTCTCACTGGTAACATAGGTTCGATGTGCTACTATTTTACTTCTATGTGCGCAATGATTGAATTACAAACGACACACTCTGTATATCAACGTGATTTAAGAGAAAATTATTCTGAATCTCCACGCTCTTTGAAGAAGGACTAAAAGGGAAATAAGATTTTTTTACATCGCCTCTGCAATCCACTCGTGCGCGAATGTTAAAAAAAAGACTCAATGATTCCACGTAAGCATTGCGTATCGAAATATTAAATTTTCAATTACATAAGCGAGGTGAAATTCTTATGAAGCTTATTTTTTTTATTATTCCACGGTGGTTTTATGAGAACGCAATATAAAATATTTGTAATATTATTATACTCTTATACACCCAACCCTGAATTAAATTTGATACATGTTGGGAACATAATACATTCCCACTTCGCTGGCAGATGCGTGGACGTGACGTGAATAGGCTCATATCGGACACATTGCTGAGTGGGGAATGGGAAATATACACGGAATGAACATTGGCCAGAGCAACACTGGCACGAAGCAAAAAGATATTGCAGATGAATCCCGAAACAAGCACCATGGAACAGTAACATTAGAACAAAATAATTGCTGAAAATAACAGGAATCCTATGTAAGCCATATTTTGTTTTAAAAATCAAAGATTCACAATTCAGAGACGCAATGTGTTATATGGGAGGACAGAATATCAATCGAGACGATTTAGTTTAAAATACATCTCATTGCTTTTATAATATACGACTACTGTTTGAGAATTCTCTCCCTCATCGTCAGTCGTTTACAAATATTTTTCATGAACACAGAAGTATTTCTGGCGAAGAAAAAGTAATGCATAATAAGATGTAGTCAAAACTTTTCCATCAAAATCTAAACCATGATAACAAGAAACTAATTGCCTATTTAATTTAGGTAAAATGACATAATCAGATGAACTAAAAAATGTATTTCGACATAGGTATCTACTGTCTATGATTAAATGTATCAAAGTATTAACATTCTTTACCACCATATATTCTAGCCACCTTTACAAACTGCATTACAATAAACTTTTTTTAGAATATGTGGTATGACATTTTGGTATCAGATGGACTTCAATCTAAATGAATGTACAATTTCCTGAAATGACTGAAAATTAGTTTTGTTCGGGCATATCGCCAGTTTCGAATTCCAATACTTTGGTGCGGCGCGTCTTTTCACAT
Organism: Ceraclea dissimilis; assembly: GCA_963576895.1. Taxonomy (NCBI): domain Eukaryota; kingdom Metazoa; phylum Arthropoda; class Insecta; order Trichoptera; family Leptoceridae; genus Ceraclea; species Ceraclea dissimilis. The sequence continues at coordinate 6,283,593 of OY756361.1, forward strand.
TCCATTCAAACCGAGTAACTGTGTCCTTCTATAATAATTTCACAGATAAAATCACCGTTTATTTGCATTGTTTATATGTGAATTGGAATCGATACGGGTTTGGAAGTAACAGTGAGCAAAATACTTGAATATTTCGAGTCATATAATGGAATAGTGTGAGGTACATGGAATAAACACGACGAAGTAATTTGCCAGTTCTCGTAATACAACAATTGTTTGGTAGAGAACTTGCAATTCTACGGACACTACTACCAACTACTACATATTGTTAGTAGGTAACTACTCATAGATTGCAATACCCAAAAGGGTTTTTGCGTATAATTATAGGGTTGCAGTTTAGATTCTTCTTCCATGCTCTAATGATTTCGCTTATGGACAATTGTTATCGGATTTTTTTTCAAATTCTCATCACTTTATTTCCAGAAAAACAATACTGTATAATATGACCTGGATCATTTCTCCCCACAAAGCCAAACCTCTTCGAAGGATGGGTATATATACTCCCAAAGAATCGAACCCTTGGTGATATACAAAAAATGACACGTTTTAGGTTATCTGCATACATAGCTAATAGCTATTATGGAATGTAATTTAATTGGACGAGCCTACAGCATTATCCTATATCTGACACAAATGATAAGTACAAGAAATTATCTTTTTTTCGAGAACAAATGTTATGTTAACTCGTATTTATTAAAGAATTAGCTGACGTTTAACATGATAAGTACAAGAAATTATCCTTTTTTCGAGAAAAAATATAAGGTTAACTCGTATTTATTCCAGAATTAGCTCACGTTTAACATCGTATATTGATCTGACAATTATACTACACGAACAATGTCAGTTTTGGAATGGTAAATTTGTGTACATATACATAACCTGACAAGAGAGAGGTGAATTGATATTGACATGGATAACAAACTGTTGTTTATCATTTAAACTGTCAATAATCAATGTTTCATTAAACAATGTCAAATCAATTTTGAAACAGTTTTGACATTTTAAATGTAACTCGATCACGCTACTAGGCTTTTTGGAACAAACTATCAACCTCCTGTACTGACATAGTTTGGTATCTATCCACTGAAATAGTATTGGAAAGCAATTGAATACACTTGTGGGTAGCTTTACCGTAGTAAACACTGATAAAATGTGGTTTCCATCTGAATTGAAACAACTTTATAGAATTTAGTTAATTTGTACGTAGTGCATTCATAATACTTTTCCCATTGACCCTAGAACCATCAATGTACTGATTACTTGCAGTCCTATATATCTATTCAAGTATGTACGTTTTGCACCACCAAGAACACCAGCCGTAGATAAGAGAAGATATCTAAAAAAATCAACAACCTATTGTCTGCTACGTGGGTACATTAATCGATATACAGTGTAATACAACTACTGGATTTACTTAACAAAATTTGTTGTTTTCCAAATAAAAACGTAAGTAGTTGATTCAAGATTGATGTCATTTTTTGCCTACAGGGTCGAAAAAAAACGAATTTATTATAGTAAGAACCCTTCTTAAGTAAGAAGAAAAAGTCTTCTCAGAGTAGCCGAAATGAAAACCCTACGATCCATCGCGGGCAGAACACTTAGAGATAGAATCAGAAATGAGACTATACGATCTGACTGCGATGTCGAAGATATAGTAAGGTGGGGGAGAAGTAGAAGACGCTTCTGGAGGGACCATGTCGACCGAATGGATGACACCAGATTGGCAAAGGTAGTCAAGACGGAAAACCCCACTGGTAGAAGATTACCTGGAAGGCCACCCAAGAGATGGAAGGACAGCTGGACCTCCTCATCCCAGGACAGCCCGCCGTCACAAACAGGTCACCCGACCTAATACAAGAGGAAGAAGAAGAAGAACCCCTAATTGGACACAATAGCAACATCCATAAGTGGGGCATCATACTCTTAATGATAATATATCTTTCAAACGATGTTAGTCGTCTGTTTAATATTTTAACAAAAAGATTTGACTTCCTAATATAACAGAAGCTAAGATAAATTAATAATTATTACAAGTTTTGAAAGTTTTCAAAATGAAATATATAAATGCCTCTGTACTTATTTCAGTTCCCAACTAAAATTAGCATTTTTATAAAGGGAGTCTTTAAAATGGTATTGTTCTCAATATTTGAAACAAGTCGCGGAAACTCTCTAATTAAATTAAGAAAAGTTTGTCTCGGCAATGAAATCGTGAAGCTTGGATTGTCCAACAAATTATTGTCACTTGAAAGAAACAAAAAGTTTTATTGAAAACATAATTAACGACAGAGAATTTAAATCATTTCTGGAATAACTTTCAAGAGAGCTAATATTATTAGTTTGGTCCAGGAAATATTCGCAATATTGAGAATAAAATGTGATATTCAATTGGTCAAAACCCTATTTTAACATCTTTGGAAAAGTTTAGAACTGCGTCGGTTTCGAAAAATGTAACAAACGTTTCAATTTCTATAAGTGCTTCGTGATCAATTTTGTATTAATTCACATTTTAGAATAGATACACGCTTTATTTCAAACATATCTAATTTTACATCTTATTAGTCGTCTAATCTCCATTAATTTTGCTCTGAGTGCACTGAATGTGATCTAAAGAATCTCAACTTATTCACTTTCATTCTTGTCACAACACTCGTCTTTAAATCACTCTTGTCACTAGGGTTTTAAGCAGTTTTTTTTAAATAATGTCCAAACGATTGCACTGCCAAAGGGAGATAATATTTAAGGGCATGGCACCAGGAATGACGTCACAGACTTTTCCCACGGCATTAAGGTTCAAAATCGCGTGACAATCGCATGATAAAATGGTAAAAATAGCGTTTTTTTTTCATTTTTTGGGGTTAATTTTGCGTCTATCAAAAAACTTTTACGGTTATTCCCTAGATTTTAATGCATATTATCAGTACAAAAAAAAAATTTTTACTCCGCGACTTTCGGGAAACGAGCTTCCGTCTTTCGGATAAAAGGTCAGAGGTGTTTTTAAATATTTTTTTTGAGAAATCTATACAAGATATAAAAAATCTTTTACGGTTATTCCCTACATAAAGGTTCATTGCATCTACCCTATTTTGTTCCAAAGCATATTTAGTAACGGTTGTCGAGATAGAAGGTCTCCCGTTTTTACAAATTTTTGAAATGTCGGTATGCACACTCTTAAGTCTAACACGTAAAATATTAATATTATGATATTGATAAATGTTCGCTTGATGAATAAATAAATAAAATTGATGGTATACTTTGGTGCCTACATTTCTCATTCTTCATACCATCTCAACTTGAACAGTCAGGAGTTGAAGTGATCTTGTCATTATCCCCATTTAATGAATGTTCCAGAAATAAATATCGTTTGGTATATTCTATAATTTCATTATGGCTTGTCACTGTTTGTCATCCAATTAATGTTCAAGTATGAACAAATTCCCACATAAATCATTATTAAAGGATGCATTTATAAAAAAAGTGCAAGGTATAAAATAAATTTCCTGCGTGAACTCCCGACGTCCCGACATTGCTTTAAAAGATTAGAAAGAGAACGTTCCCAACAGATATTACTATCAATCGCTTCTTTATCGTTCCTCTGGGGAACAGCGGGAGGTCACAATACCCACTACTAAGAACTGCATATTTTGTGCAATGCAGTGCCTCTTCCTAATATTTTCATTGCATTGTTATTAGGTAAACAGAGATCATCATGTCCTTTCGAACAACGTTTTCATAATATTTTTTCATGGATGGGTTCAAAATGTCGTATTTTTCTGTGTCTTTTCAACTCATCAATAAGCAAGACTGGCAGATGAAAAATTCTTCATCTAAGATTTGTGTTGTCATGCACGATTCACGTTATTCACGTCAAAACGGAATGTCGAAGCCATCTGGTGACAGAGTGGCGCACTTTCTAAAACAAAATTGTGAATATCAAGTTACAGGGCATTAAAATAATAATATATTTTGATCTTAGTAATTCGAGTAGAGAGCAAGGCCGTTCATCATCTTTCAGTCTTTGATTTTAATGACGTTCAGAATACCTACTGTAGGTACATATACAAAAAAGGGAAATAAGAGTATTTGAATTGACGATCTTAATGACATCTTTGAGAAACTCGGAACATTTTACCTTTTCACGTCTGTAAATAATTGCTGATAAGAAAATGTTCTTTTTATCCTTAAGATAGAGAATAATTATTACTCTTATATATCTTGTTAACAAAATAGTCACCCGTAAGAAATTTGACTCATTGACTTTTACTACGATCTAAAATTATCTCATGAATCTACCAAACTGTGACTCCGCGCTCTTCGTAGAGCAAGCAGAGAAAAAAACAGATTGTATAACATGCTTTCATAAAAACAGAGGTTGATCTACTAAATGAAACAATACTCGATGTATATTTTGGGATTTCTGAGAATATGGGTTGAAATTAAATGTGTGACGTTCATTTCTCTTTACTTATCTCGAAAAGAACACAGATAATTTATATTCATAGTCGGTTGTTCACCGTCTTTTCATTAAACTTAAAAAAAATAATAGTCAACTAATATTAGGGCTAACTTAAGGATGCTTCGTTCACTATGCGTTAATGTTTTTCATATGAAATACTCAAAAACCTCTAAAAAGCTGTGTTCAACTCGTACCCATGTATAAGAGGTATTTTAATGCTTACTTTCCATTTAAACCCTGAGTTTAACGACATAATAATAATCGTAATTCCTTCTATTATTGTACTGTACTTACGCAGAAAACTAGTGAAATCCGTAAGGTTTTATTGTATGTGTTATGTTTCTCTTGTATTTTCAACTTTCGGAGAAAGAGTGTTGAATATTTTAGTTTGTTTAGTCCTTTTGTTGCTCCTTCTACATTCATAATGTAGATACAGAAATGAATAATACATGGAGTAGGTGTTCAGTTCACATATTATTATATTAGCGTGATCATATTACGTAAAGAAGGCATTGTACAAAAATGGCAAAATAATAATAGGTATAATCAAAGATCATACCTTTAATGATTTCTGTATCAATATTAAAAATAAGAATGTGAGGTAGTATCGTATCATATAGCGAGTTGATGGCAAAAGCATGAGAGATTTACTAGAGCAAATATGCCATTACATTATTGTTATGTGAAAGATAACTATGATTATCTTTGCGTGAGATTTGGTAGAATGTGTATCATAATTATGGCATTCAATTAAAAGAATTAAAAAAAAACTATTGCAAAGAACTTTAATTTTGAAATTTAACACAAATCGTTCAGACATCAATCGTAGGTATATCGATTATCGTTTCCAAATTGTCGTTTTTCATTTTCATAATATAGTAAATTACAACTTTTTTGTATATGACTTTTGATTCAATTATATGACAGCATACTTGACCTCCAATTCTAAATAATAAAATTTGAATGACTGTATTTTTATATTTATTACTGTAGGAAGGAGATGTATAATGTAACTTATTGAACATACTGTTTTTCACAGGTTCAGAGCATTGTCCTTACGATTACATAAGGATATATGATGGGAAGGATGAGTCTTCACCTGTCATTGGAACTTTCTGTGGGATGGGCAAGTTTCCCTACTCCATAATAGGAACTTCACAGGACCTCTTCGTTGAATTCGTGTCGTCTCCAGCTGGTATGTTTTCCGTTACTTTATATTTATTTTTGTCAATTTGTAATTTGTAAACACACTAATGTCTGGCGATGATGTAAAAAATCTTCCTCTTAGAGAATTTTATTAATGAATACAAAACACTTCCTGCAAAATTTAAGCGTCGTAGTTTTTAATTGTACCTATATGATTTTAATTAGCTAACCAGATCCTCTATGATGGGGCTCCGATCCTGACTGAGATAGATATAAGCCTAATAACTTTTCAGTACTATTTGGAACTACAAACTTTCGAAAAGCATTATGTTTTTCAAATTACTTGTTATTGGTAATGTCTCTTCTTATGAGTAACTAACTTCGACATAACTGTTACAAATGTACTTACAATTATTGACTTTGTAGATAGTTTTATCATTATCCATACTCCATAGTTAGTTATACTATAGGTAGATAATTTCGAAACAAAACTTGAATCAAAGTTATACAATAAATTTATCGCTTTGGTAAGAGACATTCACATCTCTCGATTGTTCATCGTTCCGTTTTCAGTACAAGTAGATGTCGTCAATGCTGAATGATATAATTTCAAACTTTTAGAGCTTATGGTTTGATAGTTTGATTCAATCAGTTAACCGATTTTAAAGTTAGAAAGTTGTAGGTAACTAACATAATGGATTTACAGTATGCAACATTGATGAAAAATACTCGTAGTATGTGTACCTATACGAGATGTACCAGAGGGACGAAGTTACTGGTAGGAGATGTTCAGAGAAACTCAGATGACAGTAGGCCGAATAGAGTGCGATTATTCATCCTCTTCCTGGGACAGCCAGATCAAAGAATTAACAATGTTTAGAAAAATGCAATAGCCTTTGTGTAAAACTACCGTGGATGAGTCCTAGTAACCTTCCTTTGACCGTCGAGTAACCGTCGAAAAGTTGTAGAGTCTCTCAAAATATCATATCTTCTACTGAATAATATGATATTTATTGTTTCACAGGTCCCCTTCTAAATACCGGATTCCATTTCAACGTTGGCAACTGGCCCGGTCATGTTGAGACAGCTGGTTCCAGAAACGGTACTTGCGATTGGCTGCTGACTTCAGAATCGTTGCAAAGATCAGGTGACACAGAAGGCATTTTCCTTTCTGTCGCCCATTGGTATCCGCCACATACATCGTGTACGTATCTGATGCAGGGATTGCCGAATCAAATAGTCAGGCTTTATTTTCCAAGGTTTGTATCAAATATAATTTTCGAGATGTCACATTACAATCGAAGGACATTTCTTTAAAGGCTCTACAATTGTACTATATTTGCATTTTATTCACAGTTTCCGGATCAACAGAATCGAATCTCCAATAAAGCCATTCGATGGTGACTGTGGAGAAAGTTTAACACTATACGACGCATCATGGCCAGATGATTCGAGAATAATAAAGACGTTTTGCGATACATTCTCCAAAGCAATGGAAAAACACGATTTCGTCTCGACTGGAAATTCTCTGTTTGTCAGATTTGAAAGCAAGACTGGAAGCTACAGTGGGTATGTACTCCTCCCATATTAGACATGTTTCCTAAATGTTCAGTTTTTTTAATTCTTGTATATAAGGTGTAAAACTTACTGGATGTTTCACAGGTCTTCTCTGTATTACTGGGCCCATTATGACTTTTTCAACAACACTCGTTATGGAGAGCCTGTCCCAGGGACAAGATGTGATGAAGTTATCGCCTCTTGGAGATCACCAAAGGGATTCCTTAGGAGTCCACCCAATACACTGGTATATAAAAGACCTGGGCAAGATGTCAGCTGCCTGTATAGATTTGTCACTGATCGTCGTCTATATGCGAGAGTTATTCTGAACATTATCAATATAAATTTCAAGGTAAGATTAAAAGGATCTTTGTATGTATTACATCTAATACCTATTATTTATCAAACAATATATTTTTTTATTCAATGAACATGTTTTTTTAACAGGAGCACCCATATACTTCAGCACCATGTCAAAACTGTTACGAAGATCGTGCGGATAAGTTAGTGATTTGGGAACCACTGCCAGCTTTTACAAACAACCAGTCTAATACGCCCCAAACTCCTACTCCGCTACACACGGTCATGCAGAAGGGAGCGGGCTCATGTCTCTGCACTAAACACGCTCCATTGATTTCGATCAATAAACCATTTAAAGTGATTTCATTAAGTGAGCAATTAAATTTACAATTAATTGTCGACAGTGCACATGCCGCCTCATCCTACTTCAAACATCAGGCTCCACTATTTGAAGCGACGTATGAGTTTATACATAGTCCACTATGTGGACCAGCAACGATTGAAGCTACGATGGAAGGTGAAATATTGTTCCCATATTTAGATGCTTTGGGATACACCGATCCTCCTAAGGACATACGATGCATTTGGGACTTGAAAATCAACAGAGATAGAGACCTTTGGATTCATATTGATAAAATTAAATTTGCATCGAAGAATTGTGATGATGGTAAATTAGAATTGTATCTTCCTGGTCAAATTGATCCATATATTACAATTTGTGGAGAAAATGTGTCCCTTGCAAAAGAATTGCCTATTTTATCGGCGAGTGAATTAGGAGTGGAATCTATTGAAGATTTCTCAATGTTAGACGAGACTAAAGCCATTAGGATACAATTTATGAGCGCTACTTCACCAACAAGGGCCGCATTCAAAATTGCTTGGAATGAATTATTCCATTTACCAAGAAATTCAGACGGTACTCTCCAGACATCAAGACTTGTTGAAGGAGGGTCCATTGATTCGAAATACAATAGTGAATATGGACACGATAAACGCAGTATAGAAGTATGTGATTTCTTGTGTCCTGGAAATAATGGATTATGTATTCCTGGTAGACTTGTTTGTAACGGGGTTGTCAACTGCCCCAATTCCACTTCGCACAAAGATAAAAACATTTATGATAAATCTAATATGGAAGCAAAACTTCAGTATATAGAAGAGAATCTTAGAAAGATAGGTTTTACTGGCGAACTTACTCCCAAAATGTTGGAGAACCTATCTGACGAGTCGCCAGAAATATGTAATAGCAGAACTGAAAGTATCGTTGTAATGAATTGGATGGGTGTTGCTTTGGGGGCTATCGGTGGTCTCATTTTGGGAATAGCTTGTTTGGTTGTATTGTGCAAAATTTGTTGCCACAAAAGATCAACAAATGAATCGGAGCTAAGTTACTGACATCAGGCTAAGTTCCAGCCTGGACCAAACTACCATTTAAGCTCCGCGTCATCGACGTTTAATAGAGATTTTCAGAGGGATGGCAGTGGTAATGCCTACGACTGGAGTTTACATTGACAGCAATAAGATTCATAAACAATATTAGATTTTGAATAATCAAAATGCTCAAACGGTTTTAAAAATTATGCGTATCGTTTTTGATCGAACGACATTGGATTAAAACACAGAACCTTTTAAATTAAATAATGTGCCTGTATTATAAAATTATAATAACTGTTGTATTCCAAAGAAAAACGACAACTTGTGTTATCCGACATTTTGTAACGAATATTCATAACAAGTTACAATAAACAATTTATAGAATATTGAATCTGTAGATATAGAACTTGTTGCCGATTTTAATTTTATCTGCTGATTATACTTTCGCAATAATTCTATAGTATGTTTTTTTATTTAAACATTTATTATATGTAAATAGTTATTGAAACCGAATTTGTAGATAGTTTTCCTTCGTTCTTCCAGAGTATTGTCAATTATTTCCAGCAAAAGCAGTTATACCTAAATCCACAGAAACAAAAATATTCGGCTATTTCTTTTGCTCAGATGCATATAATGGAAGACAGAATTTATCTCGTATTGATTTCTCATCAACGATATTTTTTTCTTTTTTTTCCGAGAATCATAACACATATAATTTTGTACGTCCTATGAAAATTAATATTTTGTTTATTTACTTGTTTATTCAACATTACACAAACTCAACAACATTTGATATTTATCAGTATCACACCTATTCACAAGTTCTTCATGATTTATTAAGAGGTGTAGTTAAAGCAATTTTTTTCGTTAATTCAGCGAGTCTCTTCCAGCTAATTCATATTTGAGAAATGTTTTTACAGCTTTTAAAATTATTTAAACATTTTAGTTATTAAGAAAAAACACCCTGTGTTCATTTTATACCTACCTATTATTGTAATGTTTTTTTTTTGTTTACATATTTATTTATACATTATTTATATAATATTATATAAAAATGTAAATATTAGGTATAATTTTATATAATGTAGATTCAGGAATGAGATAAGGTGATATTATTGTATTTATATAATCGTTATGGGCCCGCTACACGCTCGCGAGTCAGGACGACCTTTTGGTGTTCATAAGTAAAAAGGGGTGCGGATGGAACGTTTGTCTTGACGTGTGTACGTAACCGTTCGTTGACGCCTTTTTACTCACGAACACCAAAAGGTCGTGGTGCCTCGCGAGCGTGAAGCGGCCGCATTAAGAATAAAATAAAAATAACATGAAATAGTAATATACATAATATTATTTGTGATGCACAGTGTAAATGGTTGTGCAAATATTATATGAAAAATAATAAGTATTTATTATTATTATATTCGGCACCCACATGAGTAAATATATTACGATTATTTAATGATAAGTTAATGGTAATTATGTATTGTTAATGATGATAAGTGGCGGGAATTATCACAAATAAAATATATTTTTATTAAATTGTTTTACATTATTCATACATATCCTTTGGTATATTGGGATGATTATAAATTTTGCCAGCACGAAGTTCAAAGAGATGGAGTATTCATTGTGTATCTTTCATACCGAATCAGAAATACGCAGAAGGTCAGGAGTAACAGATGTAGTCGAAAGAGTGGCTAAGCTCAAGTGGTCTTTTGCGGGTCATCTTGCGAGACTCCAGGACCAAAGATGGACAAAGAGGGTAGTGGAATGGAGACCTCGGGAAGATAAAAGAAGTAGAGGGAGACCCCTCACGCGATGGTTAGACGACATTAAACGAGTTGCTTGTGATTGGATGCAGAGGGCGCAAGATAGAGATATATGGAGGAGTACGGGGGAGGCCTACGTTCAGCAGTAGAGAGAGATGGCTGGATAAGTAAGTAAGTATCTTTCATACATGCTCAAAGTTAGACTCGTGCAAAGAAATTTTTATGTCAATTCAAACACATATAAAAATAGTCTACATTCCTTGATTATGAGATGAGAGAGTTGCAGACTTGCATATAGGATCTAAGTCTTTAACTTGCTTAATTTTGGAACGGGAAACACTTCATTGGGTCAACATAGACCATTGTCACAGAACATTTAATTAAAGCATTATGGATTGTGATGGGAAGAAGACGATTATTACGACTCCATCCTTTAACGTTCCTTGAAGAATACAGGGAAGCCATGACCTACCGATCCTCAGGGCGGTTCTCATGTCATGACCTCCTTCTATTGCCACGAGGAATGATGAAAGATTAGTGGTATCTGTGTATAATTTTAGTAACTATCAAGAGTACTTTAAACGAGTACTTTTCCATAAAAGCGACATACCTAATTTCTAGTATATGTATGTTACATAATAACATAGTAAGTTTAGACTAAAATTTTCATTCACAATTTTACTAATTATAATTCCGATGTACCAATGTTGTGTCGGTAACAAACTAAATAACTGGTGAATGTAAACAACTTCCTCATTAACTTTCTGTAACTTTCGTTTGATATTTTGTAACATTTAATATTGGATATTATTACCCTCTAGTAGTATTTCTACCCGAAAACACTGATGTGTTTGTTATATTGTGTTGAATGTTGTCTTTGTTACGACAGGAAGTCTAGTTGAGCGAGTTTGATAATATTCGTATGAATACCTCGAATGCTTCCTTTACTTTCATCGTTTATGAAATCACACCAGAGAATAATATCTAGCGTAACTGAGAAATGCCACGAAATTCTGTCCCACTGCATCTTTCCGATATAATTTGACATTTTGATTCTTTCCTTTTGACTAAATTCACTTTGATTCGTCTGATGTCACACCGATTTATCATTGCAATTTTTTGATTTGGTAAGAGACTACAAAGAGAGTTGACTAAAAATACGAAAATACTTTTTATTAGTTGAGCCGTGAGCGAACCGTAGCAGTTCACTTTAGAATTACGCATTTTGATAGTAGGATGTGGCGAAATTATTTATCACTTTTCTGTATTTTTTTTTGTAACGAAGAATTTATTTTCTATTTTATTTATACCTATACAGATCGACGAGATGATCAAAAGGATAGTATTCGCTAAGTATTTAATTAATACTCAATTATCCATAGATCTTTGGTCAACACCGTACCTACTCAGTATTTACTATTTAGTGAGTACATGGTCGGCGCAGTTGGTTGAGGCTGCAGTCTCTCAAGCGGGAGGTGCCAGGTTCAAACCCCGGTGGTGGCGATGTATTCCACACTTTGCGATACAGGCTTTAAGCCTAGTGAAAGGTCTGCAGGAAAGTATTTGGGTTTGTATATGCAAGCCCAGATCCTTTCTAAAAAAAATATTAGTAATTGCATGAAAATAAGGTATAAAATGGAGTTATTGCTTAAGACGGAATATAATCATCTCTAGACAGACTTATTAATCATGCACGAGACAAGAAGACAAAGCCACACCCCTACAGAGAATGTCTTAATGTGCGATAAAGTCGTCTTTAATTCTGTGGGGAAATTCTGGGAACGAAAACTGTCAGCTCTCATTTAGTAGGTCCAGCACGCATTTCTTCTTAAATATTAGACAGGCCGTAATTTTGAAAGGAAAGAAAATAAGTATGTCACAATTTGATGATTGAGTTATCAACGTTTGAGCTTTGTTTCAGATGACACTTTCAAATAGATCGAAAGACTTAGATATTTTAGGAAAAAACTTTATGTAAGCCAGGCTGATTAAAACCATGATCATTGGTGATATTTTTTCCAGGACAGATAAGAGTGAATACTGGGAAGATTTGCTAATTGACAGAGTGATCATAGAATTAATTAATACTTAAAATCTTAACTTGAAGTACTTACAGTATACACTACCAAAGTTCTTAAAGGTATCTATATATGTATTTATCATTTTGATAGACTATCACTAAAAGAGGCAAACGTTAGTTTATCCGTCTGCCTATAACTGTCTAATCCTAATGTATTAAGTCAGTTTACGACAGAAGTAATGTAACATACATAGAGTTGACTAGATCTTTAGATAAAATTTCACGTATTAGAAGACCATGAAAAATATCTACTCAAGTTATAGGTAAATAAGTTTTCCCAAAGTTTTTCTCATAAAGTAAATGAAAGCATGTTAGGAACTACCTACTTATAACATATTGAAACACTAATATAGACAACATGTAACGCGCAGTGAGGGACAGGAAGGACAGGATAATGTGATCTTGGAAAACAGGTGAAATACATAACATGTAATTTATTGGTGGTTTCCGAGTTTTCCGAGTAGATCGTCCAAGTGAAGGACAGTTGGCTATCTACCTTTCAAAAGTAGGAAAACAAGGCCTTATGCCCAATCCCACCAACTTCCACCTAGGCAGGGGACTCCTAAGTAATTTCCATACAAAAACAGAGATAATGTAATGGATGAATAGAGCACAACAACTAGAAGAGCATAAATTCCATATGAAATTCTACATGTGACTCTCCTAGTTAAGGAGATTCTGGGTGAAGAGTTTTATGTAGCATTTCATATGGAATTCATGCTCTTCTATTTACTGTTATCTATTCATACATTACATTATCTCTGTTTTTGTATGGAAATTACTAAGGGGTCCCCTGCCTAGGTGGAAGTTGGTGGGATTGGGCATTCATCTTCTAAGAAGAATAGGGATAATCATTTGAAATTTAGGAATCTGTGTATTTAAATTATTTATGTTTTGAATTGAGAAAATAGCAACATTTTAGAAAATTTTTGCTATAGCAGCATTCAAGTCAATTGTTATATTATCATTCCTTATACGTTCATAAACAAACCAATATTAATATTATGTATTTTATCCTAGCGAAGTTTTCAACCGGGTATAAAAGTCTGAGATGAAACGGCAAAATGAATAATTTACACGTTTGGATGCGAATTTTCCTTCTATAAAGAGGACTTCAATTGAACGACAAAAGTTAACCGACAAAATAATAAAATTCATTTGAGTTGACTGAATTTATAATAGAATATTCTTCGTATGATGATAATACATACTACAATCGAGGCGGAATATTATGATGAAAATCATAGAGATTACAACAGAACATCGAAAAAAAAAACGCTAATTTTTCAATAACTGAGTGTGATATAAAAAAACTTAATTATATTTAAATACTAGAATATGTGGAATAAGATAGAATAACGTAACATAGGTAAAGTTTGGAATCCCTCAGGGACCCTTTTGTGTGCAATTTTGATCACACAAGGGAAAATGTGATCTATTCTCTAACCATAATTTCGAAATGATCGTTAACAATAATATAGATGGATTCGTAGTAGGTAATTATTTGAGAAATTTTTCAGTTAAAAGACTTCACTCCGATGTCCATGAATGTATCTGTGCCTAGTGTCCACACTGTGAGTGTCGTACATTCCAGTTTGATAAAACAATACAATACTGTAATTGGAGAAATTGATAAAATGTTTTAAGGTTTAAAGTATATCGATGCACGTTTTTTTAAATTTCATATTTTCATCTCTTGATGCATATTATGAGTATAATAATAATATAGTCGTTTGAGAGAAAGCTTCCATCTAAGCTAGTCTAAAAGTAAGTGGGAACGTACCTACCCTCTGTACTCTGTGAAACGTGGCATCTAGATATTGCGGTTAGGTACCCCATACAGCATACAATCTACAACGTATATTTAATAATAGATCTCTAGCTACGTATGTAGGTATATCTGTGTACAATAATGCTATGACGACAGACGTAGTGAACTCTAAACAGAGAAATTTCATCACAATTTTATTCTCTTTTATACCAAACCCACATTTGTATTGTTCCTCAAGGGGGAACAAAGTGTGATGACCAGAAATATATTTTATTCGGAGTTGTGCTGAGAAAAGGTGAAGGTAAAACTATGATCACATATAGTACCTATATAAAAATGTATCTAATTCTCCATCTGGAAAAAGTTAAGCAAAATTCAACAAAGTTTTTCATCGTTAAACGTTAAGTCCTATTTCAAGAAATTCAGAAAATAATTTCATACGGGTTTTATTCAATTTATTCACTCCCCCATTTAGACCAATGGATGATCGTAAGGTAGAATATAGTATTCTGAAGGTTAGGAACATTTGGAATTTCAACAACGCCATCACCGGATTTTCACAATGTGCGTTTGTTATTGGAAGTTGTGATAACACTTTATGCCCAGGGTGATATTAACAACCACAGCAACGGACATAAATTGATCACTTAAGCCATTCAAAGCCGACTCGTAAGCGTCGGAACACCTTAGCTGCGTTCTTCCAGGGAGTTCACATAATGCTGCATTGTGTGAATTGAGATACCTCTTGCTTCTGTTGAGGAAAAATTATGATTCCAGCTGCGCAATGCAAATCGAATCTAGTTTTAAATAAATAAATAAATTAGGTGTATCTGTGATGTCCAAGATGTAGACAGAGAGGGAAGACAGCGGCGGAGATTTTGGCTCCAACATGTGTCAAGAATGAACAACGCCAGGCTCCCATACATCGCTTTGCATGGGGTGCCTGATGGTTAACGCCCGCCAGGAAGACCACCGAAGCGATGGAGATGACAGCTGGAGTTTCACATCACAGGAGAACAATCCTATCAATACAGACTCGCTGAGAGAGATAATAATACAGAATAATGAAACTTTTCTTTGCTGCTGGATTTTAATTTTCATATGAATGGTTGACGATTGCCTCTAAAGACAATATTACCGCTTCCTCCTCGTTACTGTACTATGTCTCAAGTCGAGTGTTAATGAGAGTCCTCACAAAATTGCTCTATCGCCTACCGCTCGCATAGCACGACACCCCAGAACACCGCATCATACCACCGCACGCCAAGTTAACATTGAAGCTTTCCGACGAGACGAGAAAACCTACAATAATCATAACATCTAAGAAAAGCGGCATGTCACCCAGTATGCTAATAATATTTCTACCCTTCAAACTATTTTACAAGCATCGCGGTTCACCGAGTCTACGTTTGCTTATAATGTTGGAATTTTATTGTCCCAACAAGTATAGGTTTTTAGAAATTCATTAGAGCCATTTAATTACAAAAGAAACACATTGAAATATTATATTACATGCGAGGATTATATTTCATATTTTATGCACATTATCTTTGTAGTGGTTGGTTGGCAGACATTGCCTACGGCAATAAACCCGCCATTTGGAAGATGTGTTTTCTTTTCAATAAAGATTTTTTAATTTATTTTTTATTTATTTTCTTTGAGTTGCTAAGGCTAAGGTGACGACGCTATACAAATAGTCCATTGTTATTTATTATAGTGATAATGTCGACCAGATTCTAGTACACGTATGCGTGTGTGATGAATTGCATGACAGTGAGTTTGTGTGAGGATAGGGCAGTGTGGCGTTTTGTTCTCTCCACCTAGGTACCCTGCAAGGGATACAGCGTGAGGGTAAAGTATTAATAAATTATAGTATTTTAACAGATAACTGTTAGATACAATTTCCTTTACTTTTGTCATAACTACGAAAGATTTTAAAATAAGCATCTAGCCGTTTTTTTTACTAAATTTGGGAGTGAATTTACTGCACAATAATCATTTGCGAATATCGTATAAGTATTTTATTAACTTTTACAGTCAATATAAAACGGGGTATCATACACGTACATCATTTGTACGTTAACTTTTCCTCATATTATTATTTTCAATATACAATTTTTCTATTATTATATTCATCTCTCATGCTTATTGAAATTAAATTCAGTAGAGCGCGTAAGTGAAATGACTAGGCAATTTGGTATAAGGAATATTATAATAGTTAGGTGCTATGCATACTTTACCTACATAACTTGCAGATCTCCCACATAATCCATTCACTTCAAGGAATCTTAATTTATTCACCTTCATTCTCTGTTAATTTTCCTATTATTGCACCTTCGTTGTGCATAGTAGGCGAAAATAATATGCACAACATAATGAGAAGCAAGGATGTTAACTAGAGTGAAGAGGGATCCTTATTCCTTATTGTAGTAGATGGGTGCGGTTGCTAGAAGTGAACGGGTGTGGTAGAATTATTATTGTACTTTGTACAGTTAAGTTTTCTACTACATCAGCAAAATGATCAGCATTGAATAACAATATGAAGTCTAGGGGTTTTACAGATGGGGTTGTTTTACCCTAAGCATAAATTTAACAGAATTAGAGTGCCCCTTATAACATAATAGTATTCTATCTATCCGTCCACTTGACAGCTTGCCATCAATGATAATGGGAATTTTCTATTAGGTATATGGTGGAAGTGGCTATTTATGTCAATGATGTATTCAATTATGTTGATTGATGCAAACTTGCAAACGTCTTTGTTTACTTTTGCGTCCCTTATTCTGAAGTGCGTGAGTTAAGAGTGGATCTATTTATAAATCTCTCCATTAGACCGGAACATACGGACATATTGATAAAGCAAAATTGCGTACAGTAAGATTCGTTTTTAAATATGACCCTGGCAATTCAATTTACATAATGGTAATTTAATCAAAGTATTATTAGAGCATATAGTGGCAATTAACAATGCATCAGATTTCCTCACCCTTAAAAATGAACCAGAATGGCATTTTGTAACTCTACTCGCTCGCTACGCGACGTGTATAGTGTGCGTCGTGTACCTACACGTCGCATAGCGAGCGTGTATGAGTTACAAAATGCCAATGCAGATCGAGTATAATTGAAATCCAGACAAGCAGGAAATTTTACACACATACCTTGACATTGTTGTGTAAATGTTTTAATTGTGAAGTAAATGGCCATGCGATAAGTAAATAAATAATCATACGTTTTCACTAAATAATTTTAAGACTCATTATGTCAAATTTTTGCAGAGTAATCAACTTCAAATGAACTGAATCCGATTTGCCGAATCAATTACCACATAAGTTGATAATAAAAAAAATGAGATATTATTGTAAGAACATAAATGCATCTTGTAGTGTTCACTTACCTCCCAAGTATCAGCAAGTTGTCCTGTTGCTAGTCTAGTGGTCTGCAGTGAAGTGGCTCTGCTCTGGTATGCCTGGAGCCTCCTGGACTCACAACTACATTACCTGGTGCAATAGTAGGAGGAGCTAGTCCTATGCCACCGTCTCCAGTACTATGGATGTAGACTATACTGTAGCCCAGAGTAGGTACATACCTGATGTGGTGCAATGCCTCTCTAGAGCCTATATTCTATAAGATCTACATTTGGGTTCTAATACACTATAAATCTGAATACAAAAACAAGATCGATCAGATTGGCTAAGAATCAGTAGTTTCAAAGGGTAGTTGTAAGCAAGAAAAATACGTGATCTATGAGTGTTAAATAAAAACATGTTTTCATATGAAAATCTCCTATTTATTATTATGGAGATTCGTAAGGAACAATATACGAACGTTTCCGAGTAGTTATGTATACCTTCAACCATTAAATGCCGCAAGTGAACGTCTAGGAGGCAACCCCTGTTATATCTGACTAGGAACTATAAAGTTCTAGATATTATGCATATTGCACTACTAGTGCATAATGCATTATTTTACAGTACAGCGCTACATAGCGTGGCATAGATTCTCTTAAATTACTCCTTCAATTTTCTGTCTTATCTTTAGTGATGTTTAGGGTTGTATGTGCTCAGTTCATACTTATTTATAATAGACATGTCGAATATGGCGGTGGGCTTGTCATGTCTCTAGCAGCTCAGATAATAGATGGACAAAACGCCTCCTCGCTGGCGTCCTAAGATTACCACAAGAAACCTCGGACGACCACAGCTCCGATGGAGAGATGACATTGTGAAATATGCCGGTACTACATGGATGCATGTGGCCCAAAATCGTTTGGCATGGAAAGGGATGGAGGAAGCCTACGTCCAGGAGTGGATGGCTACGGGCTGAAGAAGAAGAATATTACAATAAAACACAGCATTTGCATGGTATCCTTATCAGGATTCGACAAACAGGGGACCAGCTTACAAACACTTTCGTGTTCTTCGCGAAATCACTAGTCGCTTGATTGATAAATTAAATTTATGGAAGACACCAAACATAATGAGTTTCATAGCATTGCGTTGAATTTCGACAAAGACAATACGCTCAATCTTTTATTTTCTCAATAATTCTCTGCCTGACTTAGACGTAGTCGTAGTAAGTCAAGAATTTATTTTTCGATGAGATTTTTGATGGGTCCTTCATTATTATATTCATACAACGTAACACCTAAAAATTATGCACTCTATGTGGACATACAACTCCGAAAATTGTGTCTACGATTGGAGAATCTACAAGTATATACTCGTAAGTGTCTTGTTATTACAATATTTCAGATTGTAGAGTAGACATCGTATACCTTCTTCTATTTCGATTCATCACCTTTCCGTCTTTCCCACAAAGGTTTCTAGGGATCTGCCTACACAAATTAAAATAATGTTAATTTTTGACAACACCTTTCTTTCTGTGTAATTGATATCCGGGTGTCATTCATTGTTGGAAGAGTTGATAGTTACTCTTGCAAGCATTTTCATTATTATTTTAAAACAATAGTAAATTTCAAGAAAACAATGGAGACTAATGATACTGTCTTGTCATTTCAACAAATGCCTCGGGCTTATAAATTCTATTATTATAACCAACCATACAGATAAGGAAGATGATTGAGCATTTTCTCTTTTTAACAATTGCTCAACCGTTTTCATTCTTCGTTTATTTATTAAACTTAAGGTGAACTAATATTTTAAATTTATCAGTAGCTTTTCATTTCTTTTTTTTTTGGTCTGTGGAAGGACAAAGAAAGAGAGGACGGCCGAGGGGACATGGAACACCTGGAGCTTACTCCACAAGACTGCTTCGATCGGAGCAGATGGAGAGAGAGGATCCGAGCCGCCGACCCCAGATAAATGAGATATGGTGCAGAGAAGAGAGAGTAGCTCTTCATAAACCCAAAAGTTATAGAGACATGGGCACTATGGGCAGAGTAAATAAATAGGCAGGTCCAAATGTATACTAGGTATGTTATTTTATTTAGTAAATTTCTTTATTTTTTAAAAATAATTTACTACTTATGTTACAGGTAGCTCACAAAGTCATTTGTCAAGTAATTTGCAGGCTTGAGTGCAAGTCAAACACTTAACATGAAAATGATGATAAATTTCCATGAGCTCTGATTATTCTAGCAAAACCTCTGATAATTCGTTCCAGTGACTTGCAACCTGCGAATCTCCAATATTTTACAGGAAAACTGTACTTATTATTACAAGTGCTTTTTATTTCATCAACATTTCACCAACAAGGATCATTAGTGATTATTCAATTGTACAAATTGAGTTTGTTATTCTTCGATACTAAATGTGTATGTATGTAGATACGGTAGATTTTAAGCACACACAAAGTTAGTAGATTACTGATTGAAATAGAAAATGCAAAATGTTAACAAACCACTCATTGGTTTGTGGATTTTGTTGTTGATGTTAGTCAAAGACTTGTGAGATTGCACACATTGTATGACGGTTTACGTATGCAAGTCACAAGATTGACTAAATAACAGTATCTGTAGGTAGTACGAGTATACAAGCTTTCCTACAACCAACAATACACATTACACAGTATAACACATGCACGGAACATGGTTTGCATGAATTAAGTATGGTCTCCATACTGAAATTAGTATGAAATAATTGATTCAATGTTTGAACTGAATATTCATGGATTCAGTCCAGCGTATTCAAATATTCGTCTCATTAATAATACAATATTATAATTATTATTAGCTTTGATATAATTAGTTATTGAAATCAGAGAGAAACTCTTTTGACAAATTTTATAATATCATTATAATTAGCAATTATGTTAATTTTAA
Source organism: Ceraclea dissimilis (assembly GCA_963576895.1). Taxonomy (NCBI): domain Eukaryota; kingdom Metazoa; phylum Arthropoda; class Insecta; order Trichoptera; family Leptoceridae; genus Ceraclea; species Ceraclea dissimilis. The sequence continues at coordinate 6,304,323 of OY756361.1, forward strand.
TGAGAATTAAAATAAATATATGGGTATTATGGAATAATGATATTTATTAAACTAATTTCGTTTACGTGTAAATTCATTTTCAGTTAATTTACTTATCGTTGGTTACGGGGATATGACCGAATCTATTTCTTCTTATTCTAGTTTATTAGGATCAATCGAATTAAGTACTGGCGCATACGATTTTACATTGGCAAAACTTTCTGGTGCCCATTGTTTACTTAATTTAATTAAAGTACCTATTTAAATATGCCTACTAGGTATAAGACTGACAAAAGAAGTTAATAAGACGGATAGCGATTTTAATTAAAACATGCGGCATGATAATTTTCATATATTTTCCTTTAAATTTATCAAAAAACTAGTTATTAGATAGGAGTCAGAATATCCCATTTTCCGTACCTAGTAAGCAAAGCTTTTGCCTATAAATCACTTACGAGTACAATTCCCAGTATCAAAGCCATTAGGTGACTTCGACAGGGATAGGAAAAAATCTGTCACATTCTTTTAAAGCATTTTACATTATAATTAGTCCATGTCACACAAAGACCTTTGGAGCTTCATTAATCGAACCAGTCAATGTATGGTACACCATTGCATTTAGTGATGTGAGATAAATCGACAACGTATTCGTATACATCGATAGTAAACAATATCACAACTATTCGATTGTATTCGATAAAGCAGCGCACCGTAAGCAGTAACTGTTAAGGTTTATCTCTGACCGACATGACCGTATCGTCTCCGCACCGCTTAAACCGGAAACGCATGCCTTGCTATTTTTTAATACTAGCAAGAGGAGCCCGTGCGATCTATATAGGCAAACGCAGCCGTGGTTTCACTCTCTTTTCATTTCCGCCCGCTGACCAGAAGCAATCGAATAAACTACATTGTACTACATACAGAACGGAGTTTGATTTACCAAGGAATATACAGTCCAATACTAGACATCTGCACCAGAGTTGGTTCTTCAGCACCGGATCATCAAAAGAAGAATACCAGTATCATTTTATTCCATTTTTTTTCCGTTCCTTGTATTGTAGAACATTCCATTTGGCATATACATATTACATGTACCCTGTAATATTGTACATACATTTTTGCATTACTCTTTTGCAAATAGTACATGCATATTTATCGTGTTTTCTCTGGTTGCAGGTGAAGGAGCAGTCTGATTTTGTCAACGAGTTTAGTGATTTGCCACGGAAAGAAAGAATAGCATTTTTTCGTTTCAATTTGCTATTCAGTTCCCACGTGCATGGTTGACATAGGTTCTAAAAGTGTTTGTGAAATTAGTAATACGCGTATTAATTAAACAAATATTATTCGTGATTTTAGTGAACGGTAGATTCCAAATGCATTGCCATATAGTATTGCGTATAACCTACAAATAGTATAGCGCGATTATAGTATACCTACATTGTTACATTAATAGACCACCCCCGCGTGTTTTTCATAATACCTAGAAACAATGGCTACGGCGTCTGTAGATATAAAGGCATTGAAAAAGGTGAGGGCTGGGTTGAAAAGTATACTTACACGTTTTAATGATTTTCTAAATAAAAAGGATTGTTCTCTAGACGAATTGAAGATTAGATGTGAAAGTTTGGAAAAATCTTTTGCCAAGTTTCAAGAAATTCAGTTAGAAATAGAATTGCAGGACGCAGAGGAATCTAAGGAAGGTAATTTCATGGAGGATAACTTTTACGCAGCGTTAGGCAAGGCAAAACGTATGTTAGAAAGGGCTCCTCAAGCAACGCCAACAATAAAGTTGTCGCCTATACACCTACCCACATATCAAGGGGGGTTTGACACGTGGCTTCATTTTAGAGACACATTCATGTCACTTATAGGCAATAACACGGGATTGACTGACCTGCAAAAATACCACTACTTGCTGTCTAGTTTAAAAGGTGAAGCATTGAAACTATTATCGTCCCTTGAGGTATGTGAGAGCAATTACCCCGTAGCATGGAAGATATTAAGCGAGCGATACCATAATAAGAGGATTATTATAGAGAAGCACGTCAATGCACTATTTTCATTAGCACCGATCAAAGTTGATAGTTATTCTTCAATGAGGAAGATGACTGATGAGGCGCTACTGCACTTGCGAGCATTAGCAAATTTAGGGCTTCCCACAGACAAGTGGGATACGCTGGTAGTACACATTTTGGCGAACAAAATGGACGCGGACACGAGGTCCAACTGGGAGAGGTATCCCTTGAAAGGGGACATCCCCACACTAGAAGAGCTGGTTCAATACATATCCGAGCGAGCGAGAGTATTGGAAGCAGCTTCGACTTCCAAAGGCACTGGAAGACAAGACAGGGCTAGAGTGAATCTACATGTTGGGATAGACGAATGCCCAATATGTAAGGGTTCACATTTCATTCAACACTGCGAGAAATTCAAGCAATTAACCCTGGAGCAACGGCTCAACAAGGTGAAAACAGGTAAATTGTGTTACAATTGTTTATCAAACAAACACAGGGTGAGTGAATGTAGCAGCAAGCACAACTGCCGAGCATGTGGTAGTCGTCATAATTCCCTGCTACATGGATCAACCAGGATCCAATCCAACAACAGAGGAGAAGCACAAGCGAGTGTCCTGGCGCTGAGTCCTGATGTGTCACTCCATTCTTCTCTGCAACAATGTGAGTTACTGTTGTCCACAGCGATCGTGGGCATCCAGCTGAACAATGGTGAGGTCTACCATGCGAGGGCATTGTTGGACAGCGCAGCCCAATGCAGCTTTATAACAGAAGAGCTATGCAAAAGGCTGAATTTACATACATTGCCCCTGAATATTCCAGTGTCGGGTATTCAGAGGAATGTGACGTCAGTAAGAAGTGGAGTGAAGATAAATATCCAGTCACTTCATTCTAGGTTCCAAACTAATATAAAATGTCTTGTATTACAGAATATAACGACAAGCTTGCCTCATGCCTACATCGACAAGAGGAGTATCAAAATTCCAAAGGGTATTCAACTTGCAGACCCTGACTTTAACAAACCAGGACCCATCGAGTTGCTGTTGGGTGCCGACATCTTCTGGCAGACACTACTCCCAAATCATCAAAACCCAGATGAACCTCTTTTACATGGAACTCAATTCGGATGGGTGGTATCAGGAAATATACCCATGTTCTACAACAAAGGAGCCGATAGGAAAAACAGGCCAGTATCTTTTTCCTGCAATTTATCTATTAATCAACTAAGTAATGATCTCCAAAGGTTTTGGGAAATTGATGACCAGAATTGTGAAGTACCCTCATCAAGGGAGGCATCTCAGTGTGAAGAACATTTCATGAAACATTATTCCAGAGATACGACAGGAAGGTTTAAAGTAGGTTTGCCCTTCAAGGAAGGTTCGTATGACCTCACAGGGTCCTATGAATCAGCGTTGCAGAGACTTCATTCTATGGAGAGACGCTTCAAACAGAACGGTGAGTTAAAGAGGCAATATTGCAATTTCATTAATGAGTATATAGCCTTAGGCCACATGTCTATATGCCAAGTCCCGGCAAATGACACCTATTATCTTCCCCACCATGCTATCTTTAAGGATGAGAAGATACGAGTGGTTTTTGATGGCTCCAGTAGAGGGTCCAACAAACATTCACTGAACCAAGCCCTGATGGTTGGTCCCGTAGTACAGAAAACGCTGTTTAAAATTTTGATTAATTTCAGAAAATACCAATGTGCAATGACCGCCGACATCGAAAAGATGTACCGACAGATACTGGTAAACGAAGAAGACAGGAAATATCAATGCATCCTTTGGAGGGAGGACGAAGCCCAAGACGTTCAACAATTCACTTTGAACACCGTAACGTACGGACTGGCTCCAAGCTCATACCTAGCGACAAGATGCTTAAAGCAGATAAGTAATATTTATAAACATAAGTATCCAACCGCTTGTAACGTGATAGAAAACGAATTTTACATGGATGATGTGTTAATGGGGGGTGAGGATGAATCTAGTTGTATTCAGATAAAAAATGATCTTATATACCTACTCAGTTGTGTGGGAATGCAACTATCTAAATGGAAATCTAATTTCACACATGTTGAGGATTCCAATTCATCACAGGACTTGTTAATTTCAAAGGAAAATGAGGTACAATCTAAAATCTTAGGCTTGTATTGGAATTGCAGCAGTGACCATTTCACTTACAAGGTAGGTGAAATGAGAGATAGTAAAATGTATACAAAGAGGATAATCTTATCTGAAACGTCAAGATTATTCGATCCTCTGGGCCTATTGGGCCCGATTGTAATAAGATTCAAATTAATTATCCAAGAACTTTGGCAGTTAAAGATTAATTGGGACAAGGAAATTCCCAAGGAGATGACTAACAAATGGTTAGCTTACACAAAGGATTTATTACTCATTAATTCTTTCAGCATACCCCGTAAGGTGAAACTTCGGAGGTCAGTGAAGACAACGTTGGTCGGGTTCTCTGATGCTTCTGAGAAGGCCTATGGGTGCTGCATATATCTACGCAGTGAGGATGAATTTGGTAAGATACAAATTCAATTATTATGTGCCAAATCTCGAGTGGCACCTCTTAAGACACAGTCATTGCCAAGACTAGAGCTCTGCGCAGCTGTCTTATTGTCCACCCAGATGAAGGAAGTTCGATCAGTCCTCCAGATGAACGAGGATGTGGTTCACATGTGGACCGATTCTATGATCGTGTTGCATTGGATTAATAGTACCCCCTCAAGATGGAATACATTTGTAGCAAATAGGGTGTCTCAAGTTCAGTCTGAGGTACCTAATTGTGTTTGGAGACACGTTTCTTCTAAACTTAATCCAGCAGATATTGTGTCTCGCGGTTCTACCGCTGAATCGCTCAAGAATGACGAATTGTGGTGGCAAGGTCCGCACTGGCTGGCATGGCGGGAGCAAGAATGGCCCAATTCTCAGTTGCCTGAATGTCCAGCTGATGTGATGGAAGCGAAGGTGACAAGAACTTTTGTCACTACTACTGTGGATGATTGTGTAATTTTTTCAAGGTTTTCATCCTTTACAAGATTGATTAGAGTAGTCGCTTATTTATATAGATTTGTTTATAATTCTAAGAAAGGAAATTCTAAGAAGACTGGTGCTTTATCTGTATATGAGTTAGATATGGCTCATAATGTTGTGATCCGAAGACTTCAACAACATAGCTTCCCGCAGGAATTACATGATTTAAAGAACAATCGCTATGTATCCAAGGAAAGTAGGACAAGGGCTTTAAATCCATTTGTCAAGGAGGGAATATTATGTGTTGGAGGCAGATTGACCAATAGTGATTTGTCAGAAATCCAAAAATACCCGATACTATTACCTCAGAAGCATCATGTCACTGATCTCATTATCAAACATTATCATTATTCTAATTTACACTTAGGAGTACAAGGATTACTTTCTCAACTGCGCCTAAAATATTGGATAATTATGGGCAAAAACGTTGTAAAGAAGGTACTTAGAAAGTGTGTTTTATGTTTTAGATACAACCCCCGTACTATGGAACAAATAATGGGTGATCTTCCACTCGATAGAGTGACTGCTTACCGTCCCTTCTATGTCTGTGGAGTGGATTATGCTGGCCCAGTATACATCAAAACAGGATTGGCCCGGAATTCCAAAGTAGTAAAGGGCTATATTTGTGTTTTTATTTGTTTTTCTACTAAGGCTATGCACCTGGAATTGGCGGTTTCGTTAGATACTAATAGCTTTTTAAATGTACTACGTAGATTCGTAGCTCGTAGAGGTAAACCTTTTAGAATCTATTCAGATAATGCCGGTAATTTCAGGCGAACTTCTAGAGAGTTGAAGGAGATTTATGATGTTATTTTTTCTTCCAGGCAGGAAATCATTGATCATCTGACACAGAATCAGATTCAGTGGTCTTTCATTCCACCCAGAAGTCCTACTTTTGGAGGGTTATGGGAGAATGCGGTCAAACTAGTAAAAAAGCATCTACGTATACATGTATATTTGTCAAGTGGTTTGTCCTACGATTCCTTTCATACCCTATTATGCCAAATCGAAAGTATCCTAAATAGCCGTCCTCTGACTTCCTTATCCAACGATCCTCAAGACATCCTACCGCTTTGTCCATCCCATTTTCTCATCGGAGATAATCTGTTGGCAATGCCAGACCTTCACGTCAACCAGCTACCTAGTAATATGAAGATCCACTACAGAAAAATTTGTCATCTGTTACAGCAATTTTGGAGTACATGGTCCAAGGAATACCTACAACAACTACAACGCAGAACAAAGTGGTACAAAGGGGCTCCAAGACAACTGAAGATCGGAGATCTGGTTCTAATACGAGAGTCCAACCTACCACCCCTGACGTGGAAGACAGCCCGAGTGATTGCTACACACCCCGGCAAAGATGGAGTGGTCAGGGTAGCCACTGTACGAACATCTCAATCCACCTTCAAGAGAGCAGCTACACAACTGTCCCTGCTACCTATTGAAGAATGAAGTTATCTCTATAACCACACTTTCAATGTGTCAAGTTTATTTTTATTTATCATCTTGTGTCATTCAACATTGTGATACTATTTTCGGAACAATTATACTACAAGAAAGTGAATTTACAATCTGTTTGAATACCTAATCATGAACAATCTTTGTCAAGTTTCATTACATTATATAATTGATTATCAAGTGAACTCTTCAAGATGAACTTTCAAATGATTCGAGTGTTTTCAATTAGCAATTGCAGTAATGAAGTGTTTACAAACTGTCCAGTGAATATACTCCGTAATAGTAGCTGAAAATAGACTGAATTGTGTTGCACAGCAAGAAGATATTTCTCAGTGATCACCAGTGAAATAGACACTATTTGTTTTGATTGGTTATGTATTGTTTTATGTATGATTTACATGTCATGATTTGCTAAATAAATTGTCTTACAGCACGGAGTGTGCTTACAATGGTTTGTGAGATTAGTGTTCACCGTTAATCACTGTATCAATTGTTAATTTTCACTGTTTTTCATTGTAATCTAGTTAATTTTTTTGTAAGGTTTAGATTTTCTGTGAACACTGTTCCTCGCATGTTTTCATTTGGTAACCTAAAAGGTTGAGTTGACCGAGTTGACAAGCCAGTTGTCAAATTTTCATAGACAATAGTATATCAGATGCACCATAGAGATAGTCATAGATAGTAATTGTGTTAGACGCACACTTTCATGTATTAATTTTAAGATATATTTTTCTTTGTTTACTAATCATTGTAAAAAAGAGATTGAAAAAACGCTGTTCGCATTTTTTGGCGGGAGCTATGTTAAGGTTTATCTCTGACCGACATGACCGTATCGTCTCCGCACCGCTTAAACCGGAAACGCATGCCTTGCTATTTTTTAATACTAGCAAGAGGAGCCCGTGCGATCTATATAGGCAAACGCAGCCGTGGTTTCACTCTCTTTTCATTTCCGCCCGCTGACCAGAAGCAATCGAATAAACTACATTGTACTACATACAGAACGGAGTTTGATTTACCAAGGAATATACAGTCCAATACTAGACATCTGCACCAGTAACCACCTATTGGTAAAACTCTGTTACGCTTAGGTACTAAAAAATAAAGGATGAGATTGGGGGCACCTACTATAATGTTTGTCGTACAAACATAATCGCAACCAATTTTTTTTTTTATTATTTATTTAGAACATGTGTAATTACAATAGGTTGACAGATTAAATTTGCATTTGAGAATATAGATCTTAAACTACATATTATAACGTTTTACCCCCCCTTATAAAGTAAAACTTGTGTTAAGGGGGAGGAGTATCCCGTAATTATTTTTTTAACAGTCTATCAGGTTTAATAGTCGAGTGATAACCATCGAATACCAAATTAGCAACTTATAACTATCAACTTTTTACAACCATCGAATGAGAAAAACAAACAACCTAAAATTGACAATTAACACTATATTAGTGCGCTGTTTGTATAATAAGTATAATAGTTTTATGCATCCTAGTTAAGTCGATCATTGAAATCATTGTAAATTATGAAAGAATTCTATTATTTCGACTGTAAAGTATGATGATGCTCATCAGCAACACTAATTGTACTTGCCATATTCTCGGTAATTGAAATCAGCACAAAGAGACCGGTTTGATATAACAGGAATATATGTGTTGTATAAGTACCAAATGATGTACGTATTGTTTAAAGCGTAATGATGATAAAGCACTACTTGTCGAGCTTTATAGAGTGCTATAAGCTTCATGATGGTGATGCTTTTTCCATGTTAATTTATTACCGTAATTAATAATAATACGCAAAATATTATTCCTCAATTTCATCTTTTGATTCAGATAAAGCTTTGAAATATTAAAAAAGTTAATACGTGTACTGTTATGTACATTGTACATACTTTCAATTTGATCAAATCAGTTATTGAAATCAATTTTCTACAAATTTACAGACATTTCTTTGATTCTTTTCAACTTCTGATATTCTTCTTGCTTGCAAATGACGAACGGATAATGACTTGCGTGGATGAACCATCAGGTGAAAAGGATCGTAGACGTAGATGTAGTAACTCTGTATCACTCTAATCCGGGTGCTTTGCCCTGATAAAAGAAAGAATATAGTAGCTCTTGTATTAACCAGTAACAGCACTATATGTAGGACTAACATTGCTGAAAATTGGGAACAATGAAAGAAGAATCCATTGAGGAACTGACTGAGAATTTGAGAAGACTCGTGTCTAACTAATATGGCTTTTCTAGAGTCAATAAAAGAATATTATAAGTTCTGTAATGACTGCAAACAAAGCAAAATAGGATAGCGATTACGAAACAATCAATGCATACGAGCATACGAAGGGAGCTTCGATGACTTCCTATACCTGAATGAGCCAGCGACTGATTATATAAATAACGTTCAGTTTAGTTTCTGACGACCAAGCTTGCTTGCGAAATTTATCATTGCCCAATGCCCAACCTTCAAACTTTTTCCTTTGAGGGATGTGGTATGCTTCTTTTGACCATACGATAAATAAATAAATAAATGCACTAAGATCTACGGTATGTCTTAAACTGAAATGTTAAAGACAGAATCAGGATACGGGAGTCCTATCTTAGCACACTTCTAACTGTAATTGTAAAATTAATTAATTTGATTGTCATGTTTTCGACAGAGAGTATTTATTTGTGAGTGTTAATATATTATTTGATTGTCATTTATATTATGTCTTCCTCCATGTTTAATAAACACAATATTAATTAAATTTCTTATGTCAGACAATAATGTATTGGTGTTGTTATTGTGTTGTAGAAGCAGCTCCCTACTAACTGCTAACAAGAACAAGGAGAAGAAAATTAAATTGCGATTTAATTGAAAATTGTTTATTGTTACCCTGTCAACACTGACACAGAGACGTGTGAAATATTCGAAATAGACTGAATGAAGAAGAAATCGAAGTGAACATAAAGTTTAGATAAAACCTAAACATTCGGATGGCGTTTATACTTCAGTGTATCGAAAGATTCATGGAAATGGTTTTGATCTCTTCATTAGCACGTAAAAAAAGATTCTTCAAGTTTGCACCTGCTTGTGCAAAATACAGGTGTCCGTTAAAACGTTGCTTGGTCTACCTATCACTCTTTCTAAACCAAATATTAGATTTTCGTGCAGATGTAGGTATATTAGTTCCTTAAAAATGTGTGACTTTCCGTTTTTGATCAATCAGATGAACTTTTTTTTGTAAGAAATGTTTGTATAAATGTTTAAAGAGTATCCACAAAATTCATAGAAAGTCGTCAGAAGTCAACTTTTATAAACACCATATTACGTTCTTAATGATCAACAACATCACTCGTAGAGATAAGGGAAAAGATGAGAAACACCGAGAAATGAGAGATACATTTTTCCATTTCCGTTTTGTCACAAAAATTGTAAACATCATCATTCAATGTAAAGAATTCTATTACACGGAGGATTCAAGTTATGTAAAGAGTACAATATATCTTAAATGTATATAGACACAGGAATATGCATGATGAAAGACTAGAGGTGAAGGGTGAAAGAGAAATAAAAGCCTCGGGCGAATCTCTTCCTTTTTGTACGAAGCAGAGACGATGATTGAAGATAATGCCGAGAGGAGAATGAAGACTTAAAGGATTTGTGACAAAAGGAATTTGTAAATACGCGTGGAAGACAAGAGCAAACTATTGATTGATTCTATTCTTAGATCATTATTGCTATTGGGTTTACTTCATACATACATTCCGATACATGATCGTCTAGAATATTCTTCATTACATTTTTAGTCTTACTTGGTTTTAAAGTCTTACTAATACTGCGACTTCCAATATACTCGTATACAATCTTTCTAATAATGGGCTGAACACTGTGAACAGTAAACGTTATATGTCTGTAATACTATAAATACACACATAGGTATCATTTATATCAACGGATATACAGCAAAGGATGGACTATCCATCAGGCTCATGACTAATTGGCTGGTTTTATGTTATCACTTTACACTTCACCAATTCCAGTTCATCCATTTGACGCGGCCGGAAACCAACCCAGACCTCCAACCTGACAAGCAATTCTACCGCTGACATATATACAGCCAAGTTAGGAAAAACCATCTGTTGAGATAACTACTTTTTATATTCAACTACGACATGTAGAAATTTCCGATGTTCTCACAAAACATAATATATTGATATTTTCAAAAATAATGAAAAATAATTGACTATGTACATGTGTCGTATATATTTTCAATAATGTTGTGAAACTGTTGGCTTAGGGAAAAATATTCTGCCCTCCTATTTTTATCTAACCATATTTCTTCTTTGGCAAATAATCTCTATACATTTTATTCCTTGTATATTTACTTTCTAATACCCTTTTTTATCCTACACAAAACATACTTTTACCTCGAGCTTTGAGCTTCGCGATATTGTTAGGATACACACCGCTATGTCAACAGTACTGAAATATATAGGTGCGGTGCTCATACTGCTCATGTTATATTATATTGTACTAACTTAAAATACTGTTTTCACAAAATTTTATACTACCCGAAAAATAACCTTTCACAGAAGAGTAAACAATAGGAGGATGTACTAGGCAGATAATGTAAACAATGTAAATTACAATAATGCTGTACTTTTTCCTATATAAATCATGATAATACAAAGTATTAGAGTACCTACCTACACTTACCTCTAAAATAATACCAAGAATTAAAATTCCCGTGAGAACACCGGGTTGTAAATCCCCCCTCTCACTCTTTTTCATACCTATTTTTCAATTGTCCTGTAGGATAGGAGTCAAAGTATTCGAAGTGGGATACTCATTGTAACATTTTAATGTTTGAAAAAAATAGGCAAAAAAACACGTTAGTGCGATAATTTTAATATAATTTGACTAAAATATTCGTTTTATTTTGTAGATATACGAGTACATAGATACAGATTTAGTTTATTTTATACCATCGAAATATGAGAAATAACCTTTTAAAAAAAGTTATTCCCCGAGATTGGGATTATATTTTACAGTATGGTTTTTCTTTGTAAATACAGATCCAAGTTGTCTTTGGGGAGTATATTATCAAAGAGAAAGATGAACTTGATATAAAATTATTTTCTCCACTAGATATGCTGTCAATGAACTCGAAACATTACAGACGACCTTTTGAAAGTGATCGATGTTCTCTCCGTTGGCCGTCTTGCTATTTCTGTATAATTTTCCTCAATCAACCGTCCTTTCAATACACCAAATACTATTACCATAAAGTTGGTAAATTGGATAAATAAACCTTCCTGGACTTCCGAAATTCACTGCTTAAATAAAACATTTAGCTTTTACATTTGCTTTAGTATAGTGGGAGTTTTTTCTCACTATTAATTTTGAACTAGTTAGTATAATTTTAATTAATTTTCTTATAATTTCATAATTATAAGAAGAAAATGGTTATTATGGAAGAGTTGCTGTATGGTTTATAACCCACGTTCGCGGTTTATAACAACGTGACTACAAATTTTTTGAGGAGTTATCATCCGGCGTTTGTCAATATTCCACATTCAGGTTGACTTTATTAAAAAACGCCGGAAGAGAATCTTCGAATACTAGTCGTGTCATTAAGTGGATTCTAAACTACATAATAAGTATCTTATTTTTACATTTAAAAATGAACCTTCGCGTCGGAGACGAAGCTCGTGCCTATTATAGAAAAAGAAATAACTGATTAGAAAAATAATTATCTCGGATGTGGTAAAAAACATCGTTTTGTTTTCTATGAAAGCGACTTTATATATTTTTTTATTGAGCTGTAAAATCTGTAATATGATAATTGACAGCTCTTTAGATTGCTTCGTGGAATCCATCAATCATTATTAGTAAAGTTCAGGAAACTGTTAGTAGCTTCTTACTCAAACTACTCTACTTCTTGCTATATTATAGTACTCGATATAAAGTTGATACTAAGCAGTACATCGGTTCTTTACTTTCTGGGAAACGGAGTTTTGTTAGGAAGATTTGAGAAAAGTTTTTATTCTTACAAGTAACTTACTGTGAAAGTTATATCGTGACCGGACTAGGACGAGAGGAGATAATATGGAAATTAAAAAGTCTTTCAGGTATTTGAACAACTTATAATGTACATTAAACAAAATTTGATAAATTATAAAAAAGTTATAAACTTAACTGATTTGAAACAATTTGGACGCGGTAGGGAATGCTTCTAAAAAAAGTTATGCACCATTTTCGTTCAAGTTTGAGTACCTTTTTTTTCATCTCTCAATTAATATAATCATTTACGCAGGGTATGGGTAATAATCCTAAATCCTTAACAATAATTTTGTATTAAAGTCAGCAATGAAGAGTGTCGAAATTTATACTCTTATTATTGAGAAGTACAAAGAAAACTATATTAATTTGTTTCTGTTTTGTGCAGGTAGAAATCTAAGAAATAGAAAAGCTCTGAACACGTAGGTACCCATTATTATTTAAAGAGTTTCCTGAATCAAAGAAAATGTACTGAGTCTCTGGTCTATAGACTGTCTGCAGGAGTTGCTTAGTCTAATTTATTAAGATTGATCGCATCTTCTCTTATGCATCTTAGGGAAATCAACTTTAGATAACGGTGCTTAATGCAATTTTATTGATAGTGTGAAAATCTAATCAATTACTTATATTCCCTGAAGATTGGAGAAATGTTTGAATGAAAACAAATCACTTTGAAAGCACGTCGAAGGTTGTTTTATTATTCGAAGGCAAAGTTGTGGATCGTTTCGAAAATTCACTCAAATAGGGAGCTACCACAAAAACGGTACATTTTAAAACGCGTGCCACTAATCTATGCTTTTTAAAAAGATTTTTGCTACCCTAAGTGAGCTGATTTATTCGTAAATTGAATCTTGCATTGTACGCCCGACCCAACAAATACACTCCAAAAATTAATAATCACTCGATCTTTTGTACAGCAAATGTTTATACTTACTTGACTATTTCTTATGAGGTTAGTTAATTTACAGTACGCGCTAGCAACTGTATTGATATTTTTTGCGTTTGTAAGTTTATCTAACGACTTGATGAGGAGTTTGTTATATACGTAATTTGTTTTGTTTGATTAATGACTCCACAATATTCATAACAGAACCTAAAACAAATATTATAATTGAAAGCACTCTTGATAATAATTATAAGAGTGCTTTCAATTATTGAAAAAGTAGAAAACTTTAGATTTTTTTTCATTCACTAGAAAAAAATCATAATTACTTTTGGCAAATACAAGTTTGTAGTAGTTAGATAAGTATTGTTTCAGACGTTTTTAGTCGAAAGTAATAAACTATTTTTTTATTGGCCTTTCAAGAGTTTTTTTTTTTCATTTGAAGGTTTTATACTAACGGAATAGTAAATCGTAAAAATCTGATTATCTGAATAATTTCAGTATCAGTAAAAATCTTAAAAACACTGTCAAAAAAATCTTCCCAAGGACGTGACTCGATCATCCGTTTCTTATATCCCGCTAGTTTCATTCGGCCGCGCCGCAGCGTGAAAGCTATTAGGTCGCTTGTTGAGTATTCCTAGCACGTAGTATAAATCGCTCGCTACTGGCTGGGCTGGGTGGGAGATGTGTTGTATGGAAAATCCTGAGGAGGATCAATGTAGAAGGGGAGCAGATATGTCAAGTGGAAAATATCACCACCGCACCGCACTAGATGCTTTTACTGTAGTTTGAAGAACAAGACTCAGTATTATCTTCTATTATTACTATTAACGTTGTATGAAACATCCTCATCAAATTGAAATATTTACATAATACTACCGAGCTATTGTTACATTGAGAGCAGAAATTATTATAAGCGAATACATGGCTTATTATAATCGTGTGCAGTCAACTGTTCATCAAACGCCGAACAACGATAATAATATGAGTACGTAGATACACCGATAACAGTACTAATATATTAGTACACTGAGTAATAATTCGCCAACAAACATGTGGAGGGTGGTAACAAATCCGTCTTAAGGGCATGGCACCAGGAATGACGTCACAGTCTTTTCCCACGGCATTAAGGTTCAAAATTGCGTGACAATCGCATGAGAAAATGGTAAGAATAGCGTTTTTTCCATTTTTTGGGGTTAATTTTGCGTCTATCAAAAAACTTTTACGGTTTTTCCCTAGATTTTGATATATATTGTCAGTACAAAAATAAAATTTTACTCTGCGACTTTCGGGAAACGAGTTTCCGTCTTTCGGAAAAAAAAAAGATCAGAGGTGTATTTAATTTTTTTTTTGAGAAATCTATACAAAATATAAAAAATCTTTATTATACGGTTATTCCCTAGATAAAGGTTCAATGCATCTACCCTATTTTGTTCCAAAGCATATTTAGTAACGGTTGTCGAGATAGAAGGTCTCCCGTTTTTAGAAATTTTTTAAATGTCGGTATGCACACTCTTAAGACATCTGCATGTAAGTTTATAGATACAACTTTTTTTACAATACAATGGATATTTTGAATAAAGTATGAAAAGAAAGCTTCGACATTAACTTCATACGTAGGTACATACATCTTGAAATTCAGTCACTTTTATGATCCCCGTGAGTCGACACGATAATGGCGATTTTACAGAGATATTTTTTCGAGGATTATGAGAGAAGAATAGCGTGAGGTGGATGGAGTACACGACGTGTGTTGAATATTGAAATATTTCAGTAAGTAATGCTGTACTACATCACCTAATAGATGATTGCTTCGACGAAAAAATACTCAATTTATTTTCACGTGTAATAAATGCGTTTTACGAGTGCATTCTAATGCCTATTTTTACGATTATAACAATACAAGAAAATTCAGTAGGATCTTTCAATATTGTAATGGTTATTGCATTCCAAAATCAATTTAAATAATTGTCCTATGTCTGTCTGTCTGTGCGCAGCGCGCGACGAAAATAAATAGTACCGTGATTATTATGCAAACTAATGGATCGAATCTATGAAATTTTCAAAATGTTCTCTACACTAGCGCGTTACATCGGACGAAAAGTGTTGGTTGAACAATAAGTTTAAGTAATGTGATTTCATACTTTTTGAAATTTCGAATTATTGGTACTTGGTGAATACAGTAACTTATAGGTAGGTACATACCTACTTGATACAGAATGCATCGATCGAGTTTTTCGAATCATACCTACATACTATATATAGTAGGTACGTATAGCCAAATGGAATGAAAACAGTTTTGAATAGGTACTATCAGTTGGTTCGTATGATTTTGAAACAATCAAGTACTACATACATACCTACCTACCTATTATATTAATTATTGATAGAGTCATTCAAATCATAATTACTGTAGGTATAATAGGTACGTATGTAAAATTAGTATGGAAAGTAGGTAAGACCCTATATTTTTTCACACCAAATAGCGACCAATTCTCCACACCTCTTACCGAAAAGACGGTAATGTTACCTTCGATTATTTTTAGTGTTTATTTTTTTAACGTGCCCAAACCAGAAGACTATCAGACCGATCTCCAATACTGTGCGAAGTGCACAGCACATGGAGTGGAGATGTATCAAATACATCCTATATAGTGAATGTGAAGGGACATAACGATTCACGACAACGAATTAGGGAATTCAAAGTAATCCATATACCTACTATATTCCAGTTCGCCAACTGTAAGAAGATGTTGGCTACGAAAAGTTTCGCATGGTCCTATATTCGGCATGTTCCAATAATGCAAGACACACAGGGTTACCCATGCTCAGGAACCCCCTTGCTCTTTACGATACATTGTTCCTATTACAATGATATCAGAACATTGTCAGGGCAGCATTATCAACAGCAATAGCAGGGGCATGGGAAAAGACTGAGCCTTGTGATTTCCCTGATGTGTTCCTTCGATTAACTTTAAAGACCGTGGTAGAGTGGCAGTATGAGTATGGGAATGACACAGGTAAAGAGGAGTCTTGTAGCTTTCACGGGTGGGTACCAACTAAGAAAGTCGACGATGTGAATCTGGTTCTACGACTTTCTTGACGATATTGGAAAGACGGGGAAAAGACGGAGCCTTGTGATTTTCCTGTGTTCTCTCGAAGAATTTTGAAGGGTGGAGTTGTAATAGTGGTTACACAAAAACATATTAAACCAACCTCCGTGAATTCACGGGTAGGTACCCACTAGTTCAATAATAAATATGGTAAGCGCACTCTAGAATATAATGTCCCCAAGCTGTTTAATATGATGCCGTCATCTATTAAAAAATGCACAGGTAAGCTGAAGAGAAAGGGACTTATCAAGGATTGGTTGTTGAAGTGTAGCTTTGTATATAGTTGATACCTTTTGTATTTATTGGTGATAAGATAACTTATAAGTAAGGTGTAGTAATATAGGATTGTATTATAGATAAGTATCTTGTTATTGTGTTGTGTATGATAGTATGTATTACACATGTATATAAGATAATGTATATAGTAGAATTAGGATAGTATTGTTACATATCTATTAAGATTATTTGTTTAAGAGCACACGCCGACAAACTTGTCAGGTTTGGCGTGACTTGATTGTTCTTTAATTTGTATATATTTTATGCCTAATAAAAAAAAAAAATAAAAAAAAAAAGACAATGTAGTACTTTCATCACATATGAACTTCATCACTACAAAATACTTATGTACCAAAAGCTTCTATCATCTATTATTAGTATAATGCCCGTTCCCACCAACTTTCACCTGGGAAGGAGAGCACTATGTAATTTCCATGCAAAAACAGAGATAATATTCTATTTATTGAATAAATAACAGCAGCCACCAGCATCACCAGAGCCTAAATCCATATGAAATGCAACATGCAGCTCACCTAGTTGGGGAGATTCTGGGCGGAAATATTGGGCACCCAACGTAGGTGAGTCACATGTTGCATTTCGTACGGATTTAGGCTCTGGTGATGCTGGTGGCTGATGTTCTTTATTCAATAAAATAAATATAATATTTTCATTGTTTGTGTATGGAACTTACTCAGGGCTCTCCTTCCTAGGTGAAAGTTGGTGGGATTGGGCATATCTATTCTAAAAGGAAAGGACACTAATTTTAACACAATTCACTATTTTATAAAATGACGTGTGTGACGAATTCCATAAATAAAACAGAAGTAACGACAAGGGCGTAGGGGTAGCAGAGTACCTACCTTAGCTTTTTTGTTATCACTTATATTATTGTGTATCCAAAAATAAACACAGGGTGAGTGGGTAGAGTAGAAAAAAGAACAGAATGTTATATACATTTACATAATATATTAGTATAGTCTTATAAGCCTTTTTCGTGTGGTGGGTGATACTAAATATAAAGAAAAAATCTCTGAAAAAAGTGGATTCCAGTCGAGATCACAATAGTTGTAGTTGAGTAGATAATAAAAAGGTCAAAATCATATTGAACCTATTTACCTACATTGATGTGATGCTGAAAATAAAGTTTAAAAATAGTAACTACCTGCCTGGAAGTTCATCGCGTGTTAAGAGTGTGCATACCGACATTTCAAAAATTTCTAAAAACGGGAGACCTTCTATCTCGACAACCGTTACTAAATATGCTTTGGAACAAAATAGGGTAGATGCAGTGAACCTTTATCTAGGGAATAACCGTAATAGATTTTTTATATCTTGTATAGATTTCGCAAAAACAATATTTAAAAACACCCCTGACCTTTTTTCCGAAAGACGGAAACTCGTTTCCCGAAAGTCGCGGAGTAATTTTTTTTGTACTGATAATATGCATTAAAATCTAGGGAATAACCGTAAAAGTTTTTTGATAGACACAAAATTAACCCCAAAAAATGGAAAAAAAACGCAATTTTTACCATTTTATCATGCGATTGTCACCCAATTTTGAACCTTAATGCCGTGGGAAAAGACTGTGACGTCATTCCTGGTGCCATGCCCTTAACATTTAGGAATATTGAATATAGGTTTAATGGTGTAGCCATTGACGTCAATGGCTACAATGTAATTGTTCACTAGCCTGAATGAAGCCAATATGATTATTATTATAAAGGTAATTAGCATTGTAAGTGGCATACAAGCTAACAATCATAATGCCGTCTTATGCCTTTGTATGTAATGCATAAAATATTGGGATTGGAAATGCATTTGGTTATAATATAAACTTGATCAAGTAATTCCTATTTCATCCTATTTTATGCATATTTTATTGAAGTTTCGTATATTATATTATAATTCCGTATACTCTGCATATTTTATTGGCTTCCGATTTCTATATTATTCGAGGGAAGGTTTGTAATCACTAATACTTTTTATTCATTGTACAAATAGATCGACACTACCAAGATTTCAGCTGTAAGCACCTAGTTGAGAAAATGAACTTGAACCTATCAACTAAATATTTTTTTAGGTGGTTGCCAATGCACCCTTTATTTGTCCATGACACACTTTGTCAATTGCACTAAGATCACGGACAAAAGTTGTCGACATGGTAGCTCGTATTGTCAAAAAAGTGCCAAAGGAACTCACATTTGGTACAAGTAGGTATAGGTCGCCAAAAGCTCAAAATAGCAAGGAAAGGAAAACTTTAGAAGAGGCTTTTATCCAGCAGTGGAGAAAAGGCTAAAAAAGATGAAGAAGAAGGTATTGCTTATCTTTTATATTTTTTGTAAGTAATGCTTAATTATATAACTGACTGAATGTAAGTACATATATTTACTTAATTATATCGTATTTATATAATTATGCATTAATCTTCACTTTAAAGAAACTTGTTTACTTTTAATAAAAATATTCATTTTAATTAGCTGTACTTTTCTTTGAAAGATCTACGATAATTTTATTAGCAATGGAAATTCTAATTATTTTTATTAAGACTAATATAGTGTTATAATAATTAATTTCAGTATAATGTGTTGAGAGTTAGTACGATCATAATATATTTAATTACTTTTTACTGTTCTACCTTCTCTTTAATGAAACATTGGGAGAGATAATACGTCTTACATATTTTATTATATTCACCTAGTTATAATACGACTTACTAGTTTTAAGGGCTTGGCACCAGGAATAACGTCACAGTCATTTCTCACGGCATAAAGGTTCGATAGATAGGTTGGCATAAAGGGCCAAGTGGATAGGCCACACAATACGACACGAAAACCTCCTCCACACCGTAATGGAGGGAATGACCGAGGGGACAACTCACAGAGGGCGACCCCGACAGGAATATATGGAGCAGGTTCTCCAGGATATGAGCTGCTCCTCATACTTGGAGCTGAAGCGTTGTGCGGAGGACCGGGGGAGTGGAAAGCGAGGTGTTCTTTGCTGCAAACAAATCCATTGGATTGAAACCTGAGAAGAAGAAAGGTTCGAAATCGCGTGAACAATCGCATGATAAAATGGTAAAAGTAGCGTTTATTTCCATTTATTGGGCTTAGTTTTGCGTCTATCAAAAAACTATTACGGTTATTCCCTAGATTTTAATGCACATTATCAGTACGAAAAAAAATTTTTTGCTCCGCGACTTTCGGGAAACGAGTTTCCGTCTTTCAGAAAAAAAGATCAGAGGTGTTTTTCAATTTTTTTTTGAGAAATCTATACAAGATATAAAAAATGTTATTCCCTAGATAAAGGTTCAATGCATCTACCTTATTTTGTTCCAAAGCATATTTAGTAACGGTTGTCGAGATATAACGTCTCCCGTTTTTTGAATTTTTTTGAAATGTCGGTTTGCATATTCTTAATCGAAAAAAGTATGAATAATAACTCATAGTTTTTACCACTATCACGCTAGCCAGTTGTAGACAAATCGCTCTGTTTTAGATTTGCATGACTCCTAACGATTTTTCGTTTGTGGTAACAAACTAAAGCTCTTTCTATTGTAAACATAGCGTTTTCAATGGAAATGGCTGTTACTGGTCGTGTTCGTGACCTATTTGGACTTTCATTAATAGTGCTTCATATGTGAAAACGCACAATCTCATAGAAAAATATATATGTCAATATAATATATTTCAAACGAGTTCATCTCATTTGGGTATACATAACTAAATCGAAATGCGGTAACATAACTCTCGCGGAGAATAATGATTTCCTACGTATTTTTCTATTTTTTTATCGACATAAGAATACATATTTATATACTACAGTAAGGTAGAAAAACTTGCGTGGTTGTGTGTGTACATAAATACATTTCGGCATACTTCACAATGAGCTTGCAGAACACATAGCAATCAGCATCGAGATTTGAAGCCGGCAACTCCCGATTAGAAATCCGTGCTCCATCCAAAGGGGCCAGCCCTCTACTTATTCATTGGTAATCGAATCTACCCAACGACGTATGCTCACCACTTTGTTTTTATAAAATTTCTGCGCTTTCATTTTTTTCATTCTGTGATATTTAGAAGAAAATTTGATCCGTCCATTATGTTATCATCCTTTTTTTATATAAATCTGTTTAATTTTTGTAAAAATATGTGTTTTTCACTTCAAGGATGACATGTGAGGTGAGGTCAATGTATTGTGAATTTCGTAATGAAAACAATTGAATTTAATGTCTTAAAACTTAATGGGTAGATATCATTTAAACGATTCATTTTATATATTCTTAACCCTTTAACGCCGCATGAAAGTAATGCGAGCAATTTAACAAAAGCCACCATTGCGTCCCAGCTATAAATCTGTTAGCAAATTAGATTATCTCGGTTCAGTGTGATTTAACCCTCAAAAACCTATTATCCAATGTGCGTATATGGGTTAAAGCTTCACACGTGTGTACCATACATAATATTATTATACAAAACACTTTATTTTAAATTATTTTATAGGTGTACAAAAATACCCAAAATTTAAAACAATACCTGCCCACATAAAATTTCATTAGGTATACTGTGCGTTTTTATACTAAAATTTACATAATCGTAAAAAAAGGTTTCATTTTTAAATGGTTGTTAAAAAAAACGAAAAAATATTAATATCAGTAATTTCGCACTTTGTATAAAAAAATACCTACCTTTGATTTTTTCAACAGGGTTTTGACGTCACAGTCTTTTCCCACGGCATTAAGGTTCAAAATTGCGTGACAATCGCATGATAAAATGGTAAAAATAGCGTTTTTTTTTCCATTTTTTGGGGTTAATTTTGCGTCTATCATTCCCCAGATTTTAATGCATATTATTAGTACAAGCAAAAAAAATTACTCCGCGACTTTCGGGAAACGAGTTTCCGTCTTTCGGAAAAAAGGTCAGAGGTGTTTTTAAATATTTTTTTGCGTAATCTATACAAGATATAAAAAATCTATTACGGTTATTCCCTAGATAAAGGTTTAATGCATCTACCCTTTTTTGTTCCAAAGCATATTTAGTAACGGTTGTCGAGATAGAAGGTCTCCCGTTTTTAGAAATTTTTGAAATGTCGGTATGCACACTCTTAATGCAAATTACGAATTAGGTAAGTACATGGGAGTAGTTATTACGCACCGTAGGTACAGTAATACTACCGTGCCTTTCGCCAGGTGTAATGCCTTGTAACCTCACCGTGTTCTTACTAGGAACCTGTATTATTAAGTTTTCGATACAAACTGATGTTGGCGAAAAGTTTTCTTACTACGTTTTTGGTGTCGTTTCGAGGAGAAAAAACGTGGAGATGTTTTTTAATTTGGTGGATTATTAGTTTATGGCCTATCAAATTCCGAAGCCAACGATAGTATACAAGCCTACACCCACGAATAACATCACCGCCATGATTGGTGACGTCACCTCGTATCGGTGACAAACACCTTGTCTCGGTGACAAACACTTAAACTACGGAATATTTTTTCCCATAATTTTCATGGTGTAATCATCGTCAAATGTCAGTTGGGCCCAGCCTGTATGAAACTATGGCGCCGGCCTCGCAAATTCTCATCAAAACTGATCATAATCACCAGAAATACTTGCGATTTCCTTGCAAGTTCCATAGTTGTACAGAATCACTCCAGTATTCACCGTTGTGATTATACCTAATATAATATTTTATTTTATTTTATTTTACAATCGTACACGGCCTTTAGGCCATTTGAACAAAGTATATTGCAAAAATCACACAAAAAAAAATCAATCAATAAAAACAGTCGAACAATTGTGCATTACACATAATTCATCAATTACAAATTAACATCATAACACAAAACCACATACAAAAAATAGTCAGATCTAAAAAGGAGACATAGCAAACTGATTAAACTGTCATAAAATGCAAATAACAAGTCATTCTCAACAAATAAATTCAATCAGGCAAGTATGCACTGTATCAAATAGGATCAGTGACAACACACCAAGTAAAATCAGCCAACAAACACATAAAACACAATCAGTCACATATCGCATAAAAGATTACCAATAAGAATAACAGACTAAACAGAACATCAGCCACAGCATATAAAACAAGTCACAGCATCAATAATAAAAAAAAAAAAAAATTCAAATTCAAATACAATGTATAAAATATCGCCTCTTCCTGCGTGATTCAAAGTGTTGTGATAAATTATGTATATTTAATGTTGGTTGATACTAGAACTAAAACAACAATAATGATTCTAATAACGTTGAGGGTTCAACTCGCAACTAACTTTGATTTTAGGAAATTATTAATGTGTCCCTTCCTTATGACAACACTACAACTTTTGACATATTATTTTATCATGAAACTAGCTACATTGTGAATAATATACCAACCCACCAAACTGGGCAACATAATGTACATGAAAAAAAAAATAGGTAGGTACGTCGGTACACTATGCTAAATTACACTTTGTGAAGAAAGACACGTAGGCCAGTGTAAAAACATCAGAAAAGGGGGTATAGCGTCAATAATTCTCGGAAAGCTGGAAACTATTTTAATATCTTCTTTAACATGCAAAGAAGGTTTCTTGAAGTTTGCACCAAATTTGCGCTTGTGCTAAGTACAGGGTGACCCAAAAACAGAAACATTTTTGTATTTTTTTCAGTTTTTCACTAATAACTTCTAAACGGTGCTTTCTAGTAAAATATTGTTTTTTTATAAATTAAAGTACGTGATATTCTGCGTCGTTTGAGCATAAATACTCTTTTGTACATCAAAAAATAATTATGATACAGACACTGCCAATTACATATGAATTTTCTCAACAAATTGAAATATTCAAATTTTTCTCTTTTGTTGTTGAATATCTCCTCAAATCAGGTATTTACGGCAATATTTTACTAAATATTTTTAATGGTGGGTTGATTTTTGATAACTTGAGATTAAAACTTTACACCTACAGCGCATAGTTTAAGATGCACAGGTGTTTAAAGAGAGACGAGTGAAATAAAGAAATTTATTAAATGATAGATTTAGATATGTAAAAGCAAAGGTAATTTAAATTTTACTCTTCCATTTTGTTAACCTATAGTTTTTCAAGTAAAATACAAATTTTCAATACTGTTACGCCACTGCATAACATTTTTTATCGAAAAGAGAATTTTTTTAACCTTCATTGGTTTTATTAAAATATCTCCTAAACGGATGGGGTTAGCAAAAAATGTTTATCGCAAAATTTATCTACAATAATTTTTCTATATTATATTTGAAAAACTATTTCTTTAACTTAAATACTAAGTGAGGCAGAATTGATTAAAAATGGTATATAAAAAATAAGTTCATACATGTCGTCACTTTTTGTTAAATTACTCCTAAACCAAGCGGTGTAGCATAAATTCATTAAATTACATTTAAAGGTAAATAAATTTTCTATATTTTAAGTATAATAAAATTAATTTGAGAGTTATAATAAAAAAGTACTAGATGTTCAAATTTGATTTTGTATAGAGGCACGTTGCTACGCAGCAACATTTTGTATTGGAAGCGTGGATTTATTTTACAAAATATTGATATTGATCATCTAGTACATTTTTATTATAACTCCCAAATAAAATTTATTATACTTGTTTTATAGGAAATTAATTTAGCTTTAAATTTAATTTTACAAATTGGTGCTACACCGCTTGGTCAGGGAGTTATATAACAAAAAGTGACGACATGTATGAACTTATTTTTTATATACCATTTTTAATCAATTCTACCTCACTTAGTATTTAAGTTTAATAAATTATTTTGCAATCATAATATAGATAAATTATTGTTAATAAATTTTGCAATAAACATTTTTTTCCTAACACTACCCGTTTAGGAGATATTTAAAAAAAACCAATGAAGGTAAAAAAAATATTCTTTTCACTATAAAATGTTATGCAGTGGCGTAACAGTATTGAAAATTTGTATTTTACTTGAAAAACTATAGGTTAACAAAATGAAAGAGTAAAATTTAAATTATCTTTGCTTTTACATATCTTAATTTATCATTTAATAAATTTCTTTATTTCACTCGTCTCTCTTGCAACACCTGTAAATCCTTAACTATGCACTGCAGGTGTAAAGTTTTAATCACAAGTTAGAGAAAATTGACCCACCATTAAATATGTTTAGTGAAATATTGCCGTAAATACCTGATTTGAGGAGATATTCAACAACAAAAGAGAAAAATTTGAATATTTCAATTTGTTGAGAAAATTCATATGTAATTGGCAGTGTCTGTATCATAATTATTTTTTGATGTACAAAAGAGTATTTATGCTCAAACGACGCAAAATATTACGTACTTCAATTTATAGGAAAACAATATTTTACTAGAAAGCACCGTTTAGAAGTTATTAGTGAAAAACTGAAAAAAATACAAAAATGTTTCGGTTTTTGGGTCACCCTGTACTTAGCACAAGCGCAAATTTGGTGCAAACTTCAAGAAACCTTCTTTGGATGTTAATGAAGAGATTAAAACAGTTTCCAGCTTTCCGAGAATTATTTACGCTATAAATCTCGTTTTACTGGCCTAACGGTCTCAGATTATTTTAATGCGTTTGGAGTTATTAAACGACAACGTCTTTTTCAAGCACATTGTCTGAAAGTTTCCTCATTACCCTATCTCATTGTTATAATAGGATCGGCGCATAATGAAAGAAATCTCCAATTAGGTTGAGTTTTGATATTGCTAAAGCGTGCACACGTACATGAGAGTGACTTGTGATTTAAAAAAAATGTTGTATTAGATTCCCAACAAAACATAGTGGTGTGGCGCCTCCACATCACCGGCGGCGGTGTGAAACTTCCGCAACATGGAACAATAATAGTATTGTTGTACAACCCGCCTAGGCTACCGATTCCCATAATCGACAGCGTTTCACCATGCACGCTCTATATTCTGCCCTGGATATATATCTTGAACTACGTATTTCTTTTTTACTTATAACTAAAATTACTTATAATGTTTAATTTTTTAATTTAGACAATCCACCCGATAGCGATTGATATATGATAATGTTTAATAAATACGTAAATTCTTTTACATACTTAACTCTCTCTCTCTCTCTCTCCTGGGCAATTCCCACATGATAGTGGGGTCTGCCATTCTTGTTTTTCGCCGCCACTTGGCTCTATCCTGTGCATCTTCCGGGGATGCTCCACACTCTCTCATATCCTGACTCACAACCTCACGCCACCTCCGCTTGGGACTTCCTCTGGATCTCCTACCAGGGACAACCAGTGACTATGCCCTGTTGCCAATGTATTCGGGGGGTCTTCTACTCACATGCCCATACCACCGTAATCTGCTTTCTGAATTTTGAATGTTACCTACTTAACAAAATCTTTTATATCTACAACAACAATTTACCAGGTCTCTCTCTCTCTCCTGTCGATTTCCTCACTGCTGAGGGTCGCGATCTCCAAACCCAAACACCCGTTGCTTGACTAATCCCCGCCACGCAGCTCTGTCCTCGGCAAGATGCACTGCCCTGTAGATGGAGGGGGCAACAGTCTGCGTAACTTGGTCCGTCCATCGCAAAGGTGATCGCCCTCTGGGTCTCCGTCCCGGCGTGTTTCCCGTGATTATTAGCTTCTCGAGACTATCTCCCCCTCTGCGAGCGATGTGTCCAAAAAATTGGAGAATTCTTTCCAAGCATAGAGATGACAATCTCGATGTGATTCCAAGTTCTTGTAGGATAGAGGCATTTGTCCTTCTTGCAGTCCATGGGATCCGCAGCATGCGCCTTCAACACCACATCTCGAAAGCGTCAACTCTAGCTTTGTCCCTCGCTCGCAAGGTCCAAGATTCCACCCCATAGAGGAAAATAGAGAACACAAGCGACCGCACCAATTTACCAGGTACATTACGAGTATTTATATGGGATCAATTATAAAGTCAATCTATTTGCTTTGACGAGGTAATAAAATTGAAACACAATCTACACAAACTAACCTTATCTCTGCACACAGCAATACAACTATTATTTATTGAATGGTATGAGTAGTTACACGCAACTATGAAATCGTTTGTGAAACTTACAAGTTCATGTTAGTCACTATAATAAAATATAATATTAGAAAAACCATCAAGCAATTTGTATAAAACCAAACACGAATGATTAGCACTCTTGCTTAATTTAATATACAATAGTTACGACATAAAAGTGTAGTTTTTACTTATTTTATTCCTACATAATAAGGGTTTTGGTCTACTCAACCTTCATTACTAAGCGTTCGTGTGATTTAATAATTATAATGTGAGGTTACTTAGGATTATACAAGCGTCATTTATTTAAGAATTTCCACAAGACACGCTAAGGTCATTCAGGACAAAATGTCCGATGAAATACGTCGTTAATATTGCTAACAGAAGTTGAAGGGAATACTCTAAGATTCGACATGAAAAATCTAAATAAATCACTTTTTTAATTAAACTTTTATAAAATGGTATAAATGTAACTATAACAAGATGAAAAATAGTGTTCTGAAAACGGAGGAATGGTTGGGAAGAATGAAGATCACTTTGTTAGATTTTTGTCAAGTTTTTCCGTGGATTTTAAAGAAATCATCTTTTCGTCCCTCTATGTTGTCCTCAATTCGATGGGTTGATGATGTTTTTCCCACGCATGACCCAGCTCATATGAGGCCTTTCTCACCTTAACTTAATAAGTTACCAGTCTGTTAAAAGGTTTGACTAAATGATGGACACATAAAATTATCATTTTTGAATACATCTTTGCGGTATGATAAAAGGACTAACGGATTATATGATCATAATAATATAATCCAGGTAACATTATCTCATATCAAAGAGGCAACTAATCATACAGGTAACGATACTTACTCTTCATTTATTAACATTTCAAAATGTGTATAAAATTATTATTGCGGTCTTATACAATAATATTGAACAGTTATTATAAAATTACATCTCAAATCCAATGCCCATTTATCTACTACTTGTCTATCGAGTTAATGTATCTAATGTTATGGATATTCTACCATCAGATACTGTAATGGGAACTTGTGTATCGTAAACTTGCCTTTTCCCAATATAAAAGGGGTTACACGAGCGAATAGAGGAGATTTAATTGGTGCTAAAAACCAGTTGGAAATTAAGAGCCTTGATGAGACGGTTGATCACATTGATTAGAGTGTAATCAGAAATAAAAGGTATTTGGGACAAAAGGACTTGTCGTTAATTTGCGAAAGTCGAACGAAAACCTCAAGCGATGAACGTAATTATTTAATTTTTGTATAATTTGTCGATGCCGTAGTAAAATTATATCCGCAGGTAAAACAAATTATAGATTTGATAAAATCGCAAAAATTCGTTACATTATATTTCCTTCTTCTCAAGCATCCTTGCCCCATGTAGACATTGTAGACCCCTAGATAAAGAATATGGAGCCTATGAAAAACAAAAGTGAATGTGTATGTACGTCCGCGTGTATTACATTATTTTGTGCCTAAAGGAGTTCATGCTAGAAATCATCGGCATCGGCTCAAGAAAAAACTCGTTGAGCAATAGGAATACTAACATGGTGCGTGATGGTGATGGAAGTTGCATTGTAATAAAATAAATAAATAAATAAAACCTTTATTGAAAAAAATATTTTCTCCAAATGGCGGGTTTATTGCCATAGGCAATGTCTGCCAACCAACCACTTTAATTAAGGAGGTATTAAAAAGATCTTTTGCTTTCTTTACCTACCTATACAAATTCAGTATCTTTTCGTTGCATCCTACCAGCGGGTACCTTCTATTATCTAGTACATTAAAAATTTATCCAAATCTTGGTTTATTCGTTCCCAAAGCAATATTTTGTATAAGTAAGTATGTTATAAAGTTGAAGATATGACAAGGTTCAATTCATATCACCATCCCGCGTTAACCCCTCACGAGTCATATAAATTATTAGACGAGAGCAGTGAGTGTCGCTGCCGGTGACCAGATTTCATTGATCCCATACGAGATTACCACGTCCTAGTTCCATATCCGCTGGGAGAGGTTAAACGGATACTGAAATTTGGTAATTTCATTACATAAGGCTTTTAATCCCTTTTCGTTGTAATTCTACATCCCTACGTAGAATAATGAGAAACGTTTTGATGAGACATTCAGTGAATACAAATGAAGGATATTCTTTAACGCCTTATCTATTTCACATCCAAGTAGATTTAGAAGTCATTACGAGCAATAAGTATTCATATCACCTCTACATTGTAATACTTTATTAAACATCTATGAATATTACGAGATTCCTCACTGGAAGCGAACGGAAACAACTTAACAAAGTGTATTCTATGTAGTAAATGTTGAAGGTTTTCATGGTGTGCGATTGACATTATTTCTTGGTTTTTCGGATGAACGGTGAGTAGATAAGCTTGTTCGACGTTTCGACAATCCTACTGGTGTGTTCCGAAGATGAAGTCCAGTAGGAGTGTCAAAATGTCGAACAAGTTTATCTACACACGGTTCACACGAAAAACCAAGAAACAATATATTCTATTTGATTATATGTACATGTTAAACAAAAACTTCCACACAATAGGTACTTTAATCACAATGTAAGTATTATAGCGACAGGACTAGGACTAGATACCCGAAATTGGCTCAACCTTAATTTTCAGTGTTCTGAAAGGAGGGGCACTTTTGAGTAAATATGTAGTTTATAACTTTTCTTAATTAAGTGACTAGATTTCCATACCTAGTGAGGGTAGTTGGACAGAATAGTCAGGTAGGTAGGAAAAGTCTTTAGATCGGTAGTAAAGGTGGGAATGAGATGACTGTTTATTAACCTGCATGTTTGCATGAAGGGAGGGTAAAATAGTTTTTAAAATTGATATTTTTTACCCTTCTGTAAAAAAATGTATGAGGATATGAGATTTTAAAAACTGTAGCATTTTCATAAAGCTTAGTCTTAGCGTTGAACAGAATTGTGATTAATTTAGTTAATTTGCTTATTACATGTCTGTGTAAAAATGGACAAGCGGCAACAGTTTTGAAAATATTGAAATCATGTGTATATTTTAGATAAAGATTTTGAAACTGCGTTGGAGATGAATGTGGATTAGCTTCGTACTGGAGAAAAGAGAATTCGAATAATTTTACTTCAAGAATGTCTCCATCTCAGGGGTATATAATGATATTTTGTAAGACTATTTTTCAAGAGAAAAAATAAGAATTTTATTTACCTATCTGATGTAAATATCATATAAAAGAGGAAAATGAAAGGAATTTCCATCCCAACCCTCTTCTTATTTCCATTCGCATTCTTCAACGACAAGAATAAATGTCCAGGGCATGTCTCGAGCGCCACATGATTGATTGGCTTATTAAAATGTTTAGATAAAATTCACGAAGGAGCGCCATAATTTCAAGAAATGAATAATTAAAATTCCGCTCCATCAAATTAATATCTCAGAGGAGGGCAAAAGCTTTTAATAAATTTATAAACATTATACAATGGTAAAGAAAATAAATACAAATTACTGTGTTTTACCACGAAACCAAAAATATACCTGGAGAAGTGCCAACAGCGAGATAATTAAAATACTAGTTCCTACAGGAAAAAATTTCTGATGATTCCTCCAGCCAGATGACCACCAGAGCGACCATTTAGAGCCAGGTCCTGCAGAAAACGTCGGATGGGGCATCAGGAAATTTACCGTTCAATTATCTTCTTCTTTGGTCTCAATCCTTCGAATTGGTTTGCAGTAAATATCTGCATCTAATCCTTCATTCTGTTCGGTCCTCGACAGCCCTCTCCAGCTCCAGGTACATCCCATATCCTCGTAAATCTGCTCCAGATACTCTCGTCGAAGGCGCCCTCTAGAGTTCGTCCCCTCAATCAAATTTTCCATTACAGTCGGCAGGAAGTTTTCATGGCGTGTATTACCTGGCCCGCCTCTCTGAGATGGTCTTTATAAGGTGCCTCCCAGAATATACAGACATAAAATGGATTAAAACAGGTCACCAGCCTACCATGCTACCTAGCACTCCAAAAGTACCCGTCCTGAATAATTTTAAAATACTTTAGTTAGCGTAAGAGTCGCGCTAGTCTTGGATGGTGAAGTTTTCTTCAATTGTACAATTACTTCATATATTTGATTATTATCGTTTTTTTTATCTCCATATTTCTAAACCTGAACTATTCGTAAAATCGCATTGAAGAAAACGAGCCTAAAAATGAATTTTTGAACGTAAATCCAATTACTAAGAATTAGTAGAGATTACTTGGTACGTATTTTTGTTTAAATTATAGAAGGTTGGAGAACCAACGCTCCCAAACATCAAAAGAAAAGTTCTGAAGTAAAAAAAAGGAAATTCCGCTGCTGGCTATGGATTTAGAGATCAAGAGAAAATAATAAAATGAAATAATCTGGGAATACACCTACAACATACTGCCTTAATAATTTCTTTCAAAATCCATAGCCTCCCTCGATTTAGAAGTTGACTATCAAATAAAAAAGATAGGTATATGAGTACCTAATAATATACGAGTATGTTTAAGCAAACAGTCTAGGTCGTGAAATCATGTGATCTCTCTGTATTCCTACAAAAAAAAACGTTGAAGAGTGTGGTTTTTTTCTTTTTTTTTAGTTCACAAAATGGTAAATTTTTATTTTCACACAACTTTCAGTGTTCGTACAATTTACGAGGACAAACAAATGCCACATATTGAACGATCCAATGACGAAATTATTCACATAACGTGAAGTCTCTCTACAGATGCCTATACTGCCTAGCCAAACGATTTTTTTCATCGTCTCAAGGGGAACATTAAAGGCTAACGTTTAATAATTATTATTTAGATATAGTTTTTAGCTTCAAAGATTGTATTTTATATGACTTCTTTTGACAACTGGTAAGTGTTGATATAATACTATAAAATAATAATAAAAGGACCATTTCAATTTTCATGGCAAAGTCGTGAAGTAATAATAAATAATCATTATGTTCGAAGGTTACTTATCAAGATTGTAGATTTTTCACTTAAAGCCTATTCACTTCAATACTTATTTCAGGAAGGATATTGTAAACAAACTCAGAGACTGAGCGATGGCTGGTACGTGACGTACACGAGATTTCCACGGGGGGTTGGAAGCCCATTTAGACGCCATTCCAGGAAGATATTAATCAGAGTATAGATCCAAAATGGAGAGAGCTAGGTCTAAAAGCTCTAGGGATTACGGCGTATAAAAGAAAATATGAAAAATATTAATTAAAACATTTTGAAAAAACCTCGTAGGGATGTATTCAGAGAGCTTTAAATTAATTACAGATTGTGAAATTTAACTCAACTCGGAAAAGCACGACTAAAAAACAAGGAAGATTTTTCACGCAGATTAAAAATGATTACATGCCAATACACCAACGTAATCGTATAATGTGAACTACTTTCATGCAATGCTGAAAACTTATTCTAACGTAATGAAACCAGTTTTGTATGCCGGCGTTGCTGATGGAACCAAGTGTGTCATTTGGGTACGGCAGCGATCACCTTCAGGAATTACTTATCCAGTTATCCCCTTCGAATTTTGGCACAATGGCATTCATCCTGTTAATGAAATCACTCGTGCGCGAATTCAGATATTTTTCTGCAATAAAATAATTTAAGATAATCTAGGTAGGTAATCTATTTCATGTAAAATAGGACAGCAATTGTAAATGTATTTTATGTTAAATAAATAAAAAAAAAAAAAAAAAAAAATCTTTTTCTTCTCTTTCTTTGGACTTCAGGCCTCGTTCAAAACGTTTTCGTTCCTTTTTGTCATGCGACATTTTCACCCATTGTCTGCCTTGACTTTACATCAACCCTTTTTTCCGTGGCATTTTGACAACTGTTTTATTTGTTCATGGCATTGATGTCCTATAATAACTTGATTACTAACTCGAGTCCTTTTCTATGAATGTTGCGCGATTCGACACATTTGTTCCCATCTGACAGTTCCAATTAGACATTATGTATCGAACTTGACATTTGGAATTAGGCGAGCTCCATACAAATATTTTTTCGCACAGCTTCAGATTTGTTGCTAAGAGCGTTATCAAGTTACTAGTATAGTATAAATATCGATGGCTCATGGTAATTGATAAGGGCGTTCTGTTATCTACTTCTTTGTTAAAAATTGACACACTTTAAAAAGTAGGTATCAAATTATGTTTTGAGGAATTTCGAGTTAAAAGATATTGTCACAAAAAAAACGTATGGCGTAGGCGCGTAATGTAGGTAAGTATTTTATTATAAGTTACAATAACAGGATATTTATATCACAGTGTTATACTCGTATTTTTGATATACGCTCCCCGAGTGAAATTTATTCATACGGGTAGAATGTTACACACACATGTTATATTCGCCTCGAGTTACCTCTGATAAAACAAATTTATGACTCGTGGTACAAGCCGTACCTTGGATAAATCAAGGAAATTTTACGGAAGTATCTCTCCTTCATACTCCTACTACTTGATGCTAGTGTTCAAAGGCTCGCTATAACAGATGAAAACAGTAACTATTTAATTTAAGTTACACATTTAAACAAAAACCTATAATAATATACCTACTGAGAACTTACTCGTAGCTAGGCAACTACAGTAAATAAAGGTAAATAAAAAAAATAAAAGTATTTGTTGACGACAACATCTATCGTTTTTTTTTCGAAAATGCTGGTTCTGCTACTAAAAATAATAGTTTTTTTTTTAAATTTAGTAATGTACTGTCAACATCCATTATTGTAAGTATATTAGAACACACGCCCAATACGCATTTTATTATACAGATACTTACCGCGTTACTGCAATATTGTCTTTTCAAGTAGGAATTATGGGTCCGAACTTAGTTGTTATTGACTGATGGTTTCTTAACTAATTATGAAGGGCTAAATAGAGGGATGCCGCGGAATAGGAAGACGCCAGATGTCGTGGCTCCGGAATGTTTGGAGTGGACTGGCATCAGGAACGTCGGCGAGCTGTTCCGCACTGCGGCAGACAGGGATGCTTTCGCCATAGTGATCGCCAACGTCGGGGGGACCCGATAGGGCACGGAGAGAAGAAGAAGATGGTTTCTTTTGCTGTTATTCGTTATACTTCTGTAAAGCATTTTGGTTTTCAGCGATAAGGCTCGCCACTCATTTTGATTGCCGTGTAGAGAAAATACAATGTATTTTTATACTAGTTGCTTCATTATTGCGATACTCGAGAAAATATGTAATATCTATCTGATAATTTGTCACATAAATAAATAAAATAAATAAATCTTTATTGTCCAGTAAATATAAATAACAACAAAAACAAGACAATGCAGTTTGCTAAAAGGCATACTTACTTCATTAGCTACTTAGCTCAAGACAATTTGAATGATAATTAACAAGTAGGTACACTATTGAGATAACTGTCTCTGCATTGACTAGGTACTTACTTATGTATTGATAAGAAGAGATAACATTATTATTATCTCAGTATATTTTTCAATGTACGAAACTTAATATGCATAATTTTCGACGCGTCGCTCGTCGGTTTCCGTAGTGTAGCGGTTATCACGTGTGCTTCACACGCACAAGGTCCCCGGTTCGATCCCGGGCGGAAACATTTTTTTGTTTTTTTTTTTTTACATCAACAAATAACTATTTGCTGGTTTTTAATCTGTACGAGTACATTACTACCCTGAAGTTGCATTCTTTTAGCGTAGGCAAAAAGACAAATCTTCTCTATAAAATCTTTTTGCTCCCGTCGTAAACAATATTCGATCATTTTTCAAGTTTTCTGCCAACGATGTCGTGCATTTTTTACAAAGAATAGAGCAAATAATATCCTGGGAGCTGTAATTTCAGGCCCACCGGTTTTATTTGTAGGTAAATTAATATATTTTGAAGCAAAAACTCCTGCGAGTAATTGACAAGCTGAAAGTTTGATCCAACTTATTGTTAGGAATACGAAAAATTGTGAAAGTGCTCCGAAATAATTGACTGTAATTTTTAATTCATGCTGCCTGCCTCTCACGTGTCGAATTAAGTTAGAATAAGGTTTTCAGAATATAACGTGCCGCAGAGGATCGGCGGGAAATAATAATTTAGAAGGAAAAACGTCCCTCGTACTAGTAAACTGAAATGCCAACGTCAAGTGTTGTGTGATTAATTACTGGTCCTAATTCAGATTAGAAATGCTGGGAACGTGATAAAAAATAACAATAGCGGTGATAGCAGTGATTTTAAATTGCTATTTTTAGACTGGGATTGCGTGGAGAGAATGTTGTACGTATTCCCTAAAGCGCAACCAAGAAGACCTTATACGCATGCGTATAAGAGAACCTTTATACAGTGGGTGATTTTGGAGTCAATAACTCTTATTTATAATTTCAAGCGATCAAACCCGCGGCTTTTTTGCGTTAAATATTCATTTTTTCCATATAAATTTTTGGAAATCCACTGTATGTGAACTGCCTGTTTGCGTTTTCACTGTTGCTATTACAACGAGGATGTTTTTTTTAGAGAAAGCAAGTGCGCATGCGTATAAGAGAACCAATCAGGGCTTGGATCTATGTCTTCTAGGTTGCGCACGTATATTTACACATACGGAATTCGCATTAATTTAACGTGCTCTGTCTATCAGTTATTTGGTTTGTTGCTTTTTTTGTCATTACCGAAAACTAACCGGGTTGAATGCAAGATAATAATTATGCAATAATTCCTCCCTTTAGCATACTACTATTGTCTTGCTAAGTAATTCTTGATGAGTTTTGACAAATAAATATTTTTTTATTTAAGTTATGTTATTTTTAATTACTTGAACATTTGATTGTTATGAAACATTTAGCAACTAAGAACAAAATGTGTGGTTAGGAACATTGAAGGAAACCCGCGGGCTTAAGGCCCTCCACAACCCTGGGTAGCTCAGGCGCATTAATAGCGACCTCTTTACCCGCATTTCTAGGCAAATCTATACTAAGAGGTGGGCCCAGGGTTAGCTTTAAGGGAGCCCCACGGCAAACCCCACCCCTAAATTACGTTCCTTCAGTGTCCTTATCCAAGGAGGTTACAATTCATTCTTACAAATAAGAGACTTAATTACGAATTACATCTACACATGTACAAGTCTTAAGTACTAAAGTTTACAAATGAATTCTAAAACTGGTTAGGAACAATAAAAAAATACTGAATATTTTATCTTAATTTATACCATCCCTACCGTGACTACAAGGATTATCCACATTATTAAAAAAAAAGGAACAGCGATTGTCAAAATCATGTCTGACTTAATTCGGATAGCCTGTGTCGTGTTGTAATATCATAACTGATGGACACCCTGCTCTCAAGAGAAGAGGGTGACCACGTAATTGCTCGCAGAATTTATCATAATTAGATGTACGAGGATCTACAATGTTCAGAGCTTTTTCGATTATAACGAGCACATTGTACATTTTGTTACGACATAATCTCTATGAATTTATCAAATATGCTAATCAGGTATAGGTTTTAACGTTCCATTTTATTCCTCAAAATAATGGTTCGTGTAATTGCAAGCATGTACGTATGTATAGGTATACTGTCTACCAATCTTACTAATTTCTTGTGCCTTCTCTTCGATCCAAAACGATCAAAAATTGAAACATCTCAGTATTAAATTTTAGACTAATTATTCGACCAATTGTTTTCTCTATTTCATTCTTTCTGTCTGATAACAGATGAAGCAAGTAAAATTATACTGTAAATACTCAAATACATACGGAATAGAACTAAATATCGATATCATTGAATGAAACAAATTAATAATTATGTCTAAAACTTAGTTTTACTTTTACTGTTATCTTGATTGAATCTTTAATGTTTTTTAAATTCTTATCTTATTTTAAGTATATCTTGTGAACTTTCAATTGGTAATTCATTTAATCAATTAATATGACCTTTTTTTAAATATTAGATCGACATTTCACCCATAAGGAGTGAACTCTGTTTTATCTTATTCATGCAAAATCAATTAAACTTATTATTTATTGCTTTCCATTAAAATGTCTTTCAGTTTAAAATTAATAATAAGTACCAATCTTTCCTAATTAGTAAACTCAATCTCATTACTGTTCTGTTGATGAAATATTTCCATTGAGATTTTTTTGACTTGAAAAATTGTAAAGTAAGTACTACCTAAAAGCTTTTGGCTGTTTGTAATTTTCTAAAGAAGCTTCACTTAGGAACACGATGATTTTATCTAATTCCTTAGAGTCGTACCTCTGTACTTAATGTAATTTTCTTAATAGATGTAGGTAATGCTCACCTATAGAAAGATACCTACATACTACCTATACTATTCTGAAGCAAGCTAAAGAGGTACTTAAATTTAATTATACAGTGGAAAATCACATCGTATTTCACGTACAATGGGCCATAGAATGATTTATTTCGACTTTTTCTCCTTCCCGCGTAAGTTGTTAACATGATTTAACTCTAATTCTTCTTTGGGTGAGAACGAAGTGGATTCGTCCCGTTTTTTTTCTTTACAATTCTTTTTCCATGTCTCATTTTGTATGAAGAACTAGAAACTCAAATACATTTCCCTCCAGGGACTCTTAAAAAAATGTCACCTGCTCGGTGGTAATAACGTAGCCTGTTTAATCAGACAGAATTTTCTTATTTGTAGCAAATTTTATCTTTTATAGAATATATCAGCTGAATTTCTCGTTGGACCACATGTTGTTTTAAAGATAAAACCAATTAGTTCATTGGACCTATTGGTGCTCCATATAATATTTTTCACAGTTACAACTGTTCATAGAGAATGCAGGATGTTATTCTATCACGCAGAGACATATTAGTATCTCTGACGTGATACGAGAGAATAGATAAAAAAAAATAGTGAATAAAATATAATTTTTCCGTTGCAGTCAATCCTTGGTTGCCTGTTTATGCCTGTATATACAAGTTTCCACAATAAACTCCATTTTCTCTCAGATTGTCATATAATAGATCTCTCCAGCTACTCTTCGACTATAATAGAGCTTAAAAGTTCAACGGAGGTTATTATACGAAAGCTTTATTTGTTATAGACAAACAATACAACCAGTATGACGATTTTTCTATGTTGGCTTTGAGATGAAATAAAATTTCTGCATTGTTAAGGTTACGATTTTTTTTATCTTTAAACATTAAAACCCACTGGTAGCCATGGAAGTTGACATATTTATAACGGGTTGGTTGTCAGTAAGCATCTACTATTAAGGAAAATACTCGGTGTAAAATATTTCGTCCGAATTTTTCGGATCGCTTATTTAACAGATGGACCCCGTGCATATTTCTTTTGGTTTCTAACAATAAAATACACCCACATCCGACATATATATGTGGGGACTACCCGTTGTGTATTATTAGAGTCAGGGCCGACCTAAATGAAATGTTCTTTACAACACACGAGAGACATTATTCGTAGAAGGTTTTCAGCAAAAATTCTTTTGCAAATCCATGTATGCATTTGACCTAAGGGCGAATTCTGGTAATATTATGTCACAGCGTTTGTGTATGCTGAAATGTAAATACATTTGAAGGGATTTTGAAAAGGATAAAACCTTTTCCTATTCTTACCATCACAATTTTTACGAGAAATATTGTTAGCTACCCAATCGGATTTGTACTTACATCGGATGTTTTTTTGTGTCGTCGGGTGTATCTAAAAATATATTCGGCATTTTTAATGAAACTTCAAAATGTTTTTTTTTTGCTCTTGAGACATTACATAAGTTTGAAACTCTTCCTGTATTTGGTAATCTTTCAAATAAACGATAATCCACTGGGATTTCGTGTTAATCATGGATAATATTATTTTTGTAGTCTCTTGAAAGTCTTCTCTTAGTTGTACTCCATCATTCCATTAACCTATATTAGACTCAGATTCGTTTTTTCGTGATTTTTTGCGTATTTTTTTATTGTTCTAGTCCGCAGCACTAATATTTTTTGTTGTTTTTAATTTTTTATCTGCACGCCCGCCATTTGTTTAATGCATGCATTATATCAATAAAGTTTTTTTTTATTATAAGCAAGTTTTTTACTTTTGATCGGACTAATAAATTCTTCGATCATCTCGATATTTATAATACTATAAGCCATGACTTTTGATGGACGCATTATTCATATTAATTAACATAATGCAGAACCTTTATTGTTCAGCTTTTGTTCGTTTTAATACAAATTGCTTTTCGTGCAATTAGTACGTTCGCGGTACAACAGAGAATATGGATGTCGTTATCATAGAATTTCAGAGCATGGATTTTGTATATATATGTCCGAACAAAGCAAAATTTCAGCGAAGCCAAATACCTATTATTATGATGAGTCACAAGCTGACATCGAACTAACCTTTTGCATGTTGGTATGTTTAGCTGGGTCGCGTGAAAGAGGTTGTAAAATATACCAAAACATAGCAATATTATGAACAACTCAATGTAAATATAACAGACCCAGTATTTTCAGAGTCCATAATTAAGTTTCTATCTACAAGACACTTATGCGGCCGATATTGATGAATGGATCCGAATGCTGGGTCTTGAGTAAAAAGGACGAGACATCTCTTTTAATATTTGAAAGAAAAATACTCAGAAAGATATTCGGACCCGTGTGAGACAACGGAGTTTGGAGATATAAGATATAAGAGGCCAAGCCTCATAACGGGCTGTAGAGCCACTGATGATGATGTTGATGATAATTAAGTTTGTGCAAAAAACAGTGCCTGGTTTTTAAACTAAACGTTGACGGATGGATCATCATTATCACCTTCTGAATTATTACCACACCGAATAAGGCACAGCCAATATTGAGCTAATCTCTCTTAGAAACTCATCTATATTATTAACCTTGTACTGGAGTGGATTTTACCTATCTCGAATGCAAATTATAATGAGCTGTCTGTACAGATCTGAAGAGGTCTACTGACAGGGCAGATTGGAGTATGAGATATTGGCTTTTTAAATGCTGCCAAGCAATACTCGGGGTTAAAACAGTAGAAGAAGGTGCTGATCCAGTATTTTTAAATATGGAGTATTGCTTCTGAAACTTAAAAGTTTATTCTTTCCTGCTTTTGATGTAGAATTCTTTGTATATTATAATATCAATAGACAATAAGGTTCAACAATACGCGCTCGATTTGTGATTTTTCAGTGATATTTTCATAGGTACGGCACTTTTATTTTATAAAGTTGTTTTGTGACTATTTTTAAGAGTTTTTTTTTCAGTTTCAGCTTTAATAAAAAACTTAATCAAAGCAGGGTAAGGTTTGCTTGTTTTTAATAAATGCGATATTGTATATAATAATCACGCTGTATATAATAATGCTATGGAATGAAGCATGACAACTAGTAATAATAACACAATGGAATGCACGAGAATGAAAAGCACGCTAATTACATTACACACCTGAAATACAACAATATTCTGTATACCAAACATAGTATAACCTAACAGCTGCCGATGGTAAAACAACAAAGTTCGTGGAAAAAATATACTATAAGTACTAAAAGGATACCACAATGTTATTAGAACTATATATCTAGGATTTATATCCCTTTGTGTTGTGTCCCTTGCGGGCTAAGCAGAGGGAAAAGTTCGTATGTCAGACTTCTCTATAAAGTATGGTTCTTTGCCTGCGGGGTTTCCTTACACCTCTTCTGATTGGGTTTCATAATGGATGAAGGACAAATGGCAAAATAAAGCCAAAGTGATATTATGTTTGTACAAATCCTTTTTCTTATTGAATCTTTATTTCTCCGCTACTCTATACTCGAGCCTCAAACTTTCCAATCCCTTCTGTAATCACCCGCTGGCCATCAGCTACAGTCTGCTTACGTCTTCGGCGTATTTTTTCTGTAAGATTTTCCGAGCAGTCACCTATTCAACTCCTTATCGTGTGTACAGTACACACGAAGATATTAGACCAACATTTTTTGAGTCGTCTATCATGTCAAAGATGTTACATTTTTTTTAATTCCATTGTTGGGACCTGAGAGTTGTGTATAGACATTAGACAACATTCACCGCGGATCACCCAATAATGTGATGTATCTAAATAACAGAGCAGTATGCAGTCAAGTCTTTTACTTGCCAATATGATAGTAGGTATTTTTAAGAGAATATTTTATGTAAAGTATGAATACTCACATAGTTTTTAAATAACTAGGCATGTAATAGGTAGTACATAGATGATTTGGGAGAGTAATATTTTGCTTACTGAATATGGTCCTGTTGATATTATACAATATATATAAGAATACTTCACCCCCCTCTAAATTATTCTCTTCCCATTCCACATACCCCTCGCCCTGTTCTGACCCGTTAATATCTCTCGCTAATTCGTACAGTAATAGCCAATTAAATGTGAGTGCCCGCCATTTATATTCTTGCTAGTTTGTTTTTCTCCGTGTTCGTTAAGTGGACGAGCTCTACAAAGGGATGTGACATCACAATATAGAAAATTTAGTACAATATTTGTAAACCAATTCAAAAGAGTAAAAAATAATCCCGGTTAAAACTGATATATTGAAGTACTCTTTCATAGAAAAAAAAATAGTGCACCATTGCTTAACATGTAGCGTGTATGCCTGTTTGTGGTAATCATTACAAACTACCATCAGCATCTTGTGAAGTTTCATACATACAAGAAAGGTAGAAAGTTATATTTGGTACTAAAATAGGTAATAGTGCTAGCTAGACCTAGCTTTTAACGTTTCTCGTGGGAGCACATGGAGATTATTAAAGTTTTGAAACTCAGTTTTTGGCAGTGTGTTCCAGTTCTCCATTATCATAAATTAAGCAATAGGTCATACTGAGTATCGAAAAACATTTTCCACCGAGCCCGTCAAATCGCAGCGTCTTAATGTACGAGGGTTATCCAGAAAGTAAGAGTACTGACCTTATAATTCTTTTTTGAAAGATGGTATTTGAAAACAGAATGTAGGGTTTTATTGATGCATATGTAAGCTATCTTTTCACGTAGTCGGCATCCCGATATATGCAGGTTGTGAGCTGTGGCAGAGCTTTTTTGAGCGCTCCTTAAATAATTTTCCCGCCATCTCCTTCTTCCAGTTCAGGACCTCCTGTTCACCTTCTCTTCGGCCGAAAACGTTTTTTCACCCATGGGAGTCTTCAGAGAGGTGTAAAGATAAAAGTTATTATTATTCGAAAACGATTTGTAGAGTATTTGTTTATGTAGATATATATAGAATTTTATTTTTTTTGTATTGTATTGTGTATCTGCTTATATATTTTTGATAATTAAGACTAATTGTAATAAATTGTAAATGGCTTATTGCCGTCAATAGATAAATAAATAAATAAATAAAAGTATGAACGCGCAAAGTCAGGGAAGTTCGGGCGGTAATTCAAAATGTCCCAACCAAATGTAATATTACAATGACCACTACAAAGATTCAACTGTTGAAATTTTAATATCTTTTAAAATAAGATATTTAAAAAAATATATAATAACAATATCATCGTGGAGCGCTATTCGATGTTTAAGAATATGGATTAGTTTCACCTCTACGTCTATACTGGATCATGGTAACATCGGAATAAAAAACACACAATTTATATATTGCAACGTTGCTGTTATTCAGCATTTTATTGATTGCGGTATTAAAAAAATATCATAGCGAGGCTTAAAATTTGAATGATAAACATTTTCGGAAAAAGCTGTTCTTGGAATGGGATATATTTTTTGTTTGGTTTTGTAAATTTTGCGGTACCGCAGTATATAAAATTTAGTATGTAGACAGAACAAAATCCATCAGTCAAATTTTATGTACACATGACGACAGAGAAAATCTTTGTATTTTGAAAAGAGTCTATGTACAATATTCGTCTGTATCATAAAATTTAAAGTATGAGTTTGATATTTGCATTGTGGTGTAGGAAATGTTTGGATAGAAATTGCCTCATCGCAGAATTTTATTAAAATCCAGTTTTAGTGCACAGAAATTCATAAAAATAAAACATTAGGCAACATGAATTCTCACGTTCTCTGTAGATAGATAGCAAACATGAATAACGTATGTATACTTAAACATTATATACATTAACAAATTAGAAATATTAGTGATCGCGTAGTAAATACTCTAGGGATGAGAACGACCCGTATCTCCAGAATAATTCAAACAACTTCTGAATAATTAATAAAGATTTCCAATTATTTTATTTTCTCACTAGTTTCTATACATTTCACTCTCTTTGTCTTACAGAAAACGAAAAGTTTTTTTGAAAAGACTTTTTGTTTTGTAAGATATTTATCGAGAGATTAAGACAATCGATTCTACTATTTGGAATGGGAATTATATTGCTTCAATAGTTTTATGATTACAAAATAGTTACTAAGTATTGCTTTCGTATCATTTCTTTGTTAGTTACTCAATTTCAAGGTGACTCTTGGAACATCGTCTTCCAACTATATTCCTCATATCTTTGGTGGTTTTCCAGACACTTTCCAGCAGGACTCTTGTATTGGTGATGAAAACTATGGCAATGAAAAAACGTATTGTGCAATAGGCACATTAAGGGCTTGGTACCAAGAATGACGTCACAGTCATTTCCCACGGCATTAAGGTTCAAAATCGCGTGAACGACGCATGATAAAATGGTAAAAATAGCGTTTTTTTCCATTTTTTGGGGTTAATTTTGCGTCTATCAAAGAGCTTTTACGGTTATTCCCTAGATTTTAATGCATATTATCAGTAAAAAAAAATACTCCGCGACTTTCGGG
Organism: Ceraclea dissimilis; assembly: GCA_963576895.1. NCBI lineage: Eukaryota > Metazoa > Arthropoda > Insecta > Trichoptera > Leptoceridae > Ceraclea > Ceraclea dissimilis. The sequence continues at coordinate 6,347,907 of OY756361.1, forward strand.
AAACGAGTTTCTGTCTTTCGGAAAAAAGATCAGAGGTGTTTTTAATATATTTTTTTAAGAAATCTATACAAGATATAAAAAATCTTTTACAATTATTCCCTAGATAAAGGTTCAATGCATCTACTCTATTTTGTTCCGAAGCATATTTAGTAACGGTTGTCGAGATATAAGGTCTCTCGTTTTTAGAAATTTTTGAAATGTCGGTTTACATACATTTAAATTGATATGTTCATTACACACATCTGTTCAAATGGCTGTTTGCAGTGTGTACTAATTTGTGATTCTCTATTTATAACACAAACAAAAAGTTGAATAAAAAGCCGATTCACAGCAATACGTTGAATTAATCGATAAAATCAATTAAGCACTAATTGGAATCTGTTACAAAGTCCACTAATTAGTAAAACGAAAAACAACGTTGTTTGCGCCAATTAAACTGAATATTTTGAATCGTTATTTTATTCTAAAAGTACTACTAGCTTGTAACATAGCAACAATGTTCAGGTATAATACTCGTTAGTAGATATTTATTTTTAGATTATCGCGCCTCCAACAAAATCTACATTTTTTTTAATGAGTAGGGTAGGAACGTAGGAGTAATTAAAAATCAGAATACTTAGCCAATTAGCTCATCTACTCGTATTTAATGAAAACTCAACTGAAAAAAATTCTTAGAAAAGACTTTTGAGTAAATATTAATACGTTTCTAACTAGTGCCAAAAAGACACAGATACAGAAAACATTTGACGTAAAAACACTGTAAAAATATATAACTACAAATAAAAACACGAATTATTGCTGTAAGTTAACAATTGGTAGATGAATATGAAAAAGAGAATCTGCGCTCGCAAATGCAAATGATTTAGTTGTGACGTCAAAATCGAGAATTGTAGTATGGATTTAGGCAGATTTGTACTCAAACAAACTTACTGAGCCAACTATGTGCACAAGCAAATATTAATATGATGTATTATAAAAACTAATGTATCATGAAATCTTGCCTTAAGGTTCACCATCAATGTCTTTATGATTAAGATTTAGAGTGCAACTAAGCCGGTCCTTTGATAAGGTAATACCCTTCTCATACCTTATTTGAATGAATAGGTTCCAATTGATTGAGATTTCCTATCTAGTTAACATCCCTTAACTTCAAATCCATGATTGCTTGTCCTCCATTGTAAGAAATGACGAAATGAATGAAGTGTTGGTATGAAAATATACATAATTTTAACCAGTGAACTAATTCATACTGGAAGTAGTAGGTATAATAACTTCTTTCCTTTTTGGAAACTAGTAGAGTATTTCAGTATGAATGCAAATATATTTTAGCCTCAGTACTTTATTAATATTACATTCTAGATCATTGCAAATAAAACAAGATTGGAGAAGCTTCTACATATAATTTTCATACCTAGAAAATAATATGTATTCTGCGCCTGAAATATCAAATACACTTTAATATGGCACTGTTATCAACAATGTTCAGTTTCAGATTAGATTAACAGATTGGAAACTTTAAAAAAAGCAATACATCGCTTCTAGATTTTGAATTCTTCTAGATCTTCTTTCTACTAATGTATTTTTCAGGAGACTTTATGAAAAATATTCCTGATTAACGAAGAGATCGATGATCGTAAAAGGATCGGGTTTCTTGGCCGGAAAGCATTGAGGAAAAGGAGTAATTTATTAATACAATTAATATCCATGACCATTCATCCAAACAGTGACGGTCATCAGCGTTAGGGAACTTGACATACGCAGAAACATAATTAGATACATATTCATAGAATGAAAATACTATAAATTTAGTAGTTTTGAGTTTGTTGTAATTCCATGTTCTCCCGGTCAAGATTTTTTAGTGTAACTCTACAGCAGATGAACTTTAAATAGACTGTTTGCATTCACTGTGGACTATGTAATATTATTATTATAAATAGGATCAGGTGTACCACCTTTACGGATATTGCACGTTGTATCTTCTGTAGGTAAAATTACAATATTACGTACAAGAATCTGCAAGTACATTTTATATTACTGACCATGCAATAAGACGTGTACGTATAGTAATATATCGTATTGATAAACATTGTTTCTCCGTTCGTAAGTGTGCAGTAAAATGAATCAATTATAATATTGATTTCATTTCGTTTCTAACGATTTTTTATTTTTAGGTGTAAGTCTCAAAAGGATTACTTTGGTTTAAAGAGTGCCGCAATATAAGTTCCCTCATCTAAAGTCACCACTAGAATTTATTAGTAAAGGTTATAAAAGTTATCTACCGGTACATTACAGGTGCATTTTATTCCTCATTTCACATAACGTCGTAAACCTTTATAAAGCTGTTCCATATCAAATTTCATAAATTCTTATGACATTTCAGGGAAAGCCTACTTCATATGGGCCGCCCAGAATTTTATTTTTCGGACAGATTGCAAGCCATATGATAATCTGCAACCAAAACTCTTGTTTTCCTACCACGTGCCAAGTGCCAAGTCTTGGTGGGCCCATTGTTTCGCATTTTACATTAATTAGAAAAGACATATTTTTCAATATAACAAAATATGACCCAGAGAATCCAAAAGGTAAAAATTATTATAGTATTTCAAATACAAGACTGGGAATTTCTCGTTTGTTTGAAGCCATCACCGTTCAACATGCACAATATAATCAGTCAATGTAGCAGAATAAATTTATTGTTTACGTGTCAGCAATCTTTGGAAAATAGAGTTGATTGCCCAAACACCAAGTGGATATAAATAATATTAACATTGATGAGTGAAGTCCATCATTATTAGGTTGTTCATTGTTACACTCCAGAGGTACATGTCGTCATCATGATGCTGTCAATAATTGAAATGTAATAATCAGTAAATAATTAGCTCAAAGTTCAATGATGAAGATTAATAGATTAGGTTAGATGACGAAATCACATAAATACATAATGTAATATCAAAAATCATGTTCAGATTTCACTCCAAGAAAATCACCATTACTATGTACGTTATTGTGACCCACTGTACTGGAGGCCAAAAACTCGAGCCATATTCGAACTTCTTCTTCTTCATCTTCTTTTAAATCAGTTGATTTGGTCTGGAAGAAACCCGTTGTACACTTGAAATGTCGGGATCCAACTCTCTCTCAATCTTTTAGGCGATTTTCCAAAGAAACTATGATCAGGTGGGTTTTAATTTGATGCGATGTAGGACATTCTAGAGTTGGCCATTCTATATATGATGCTTTCAGAATCTTGTTCTTCCTCTGCTCCATCGTACGATACCTTCTATATATTTCTATGAATTTGTAGTAATTTACTCCGGAGTATTGATTTTCATATTCTATTTCTTGGAATAAATGAAACATTAACAAACTAATTTGTATTCAGAGCAGTTTAATTCAACATATCAAGTGTTTCTGATGGGTCTTGGAAATTAGATTTTTATTTCTTACTTAGTTCTTACATTTGAGATACAAGAAAAAAAAAACTTTTTTCATTCTGACCTCAGAAACTATAACTTCAGGATCTCCACATCTAATTCATGTTAATGAAAATTCTATTTACGAATCCACTGGATATTTGTTTCAGTATTTTTTCTGAAACGAAGCTTTTGTTATACAACTCACATTAACTTGTAGGTATATATACTGGATGTAATATGACATAAGTAGGTATATGGATATGTTTCTCACTGCTTGCTTTATATATATGAACTCAATAAAACTCAGCTTTTGAAACTGACAGATCTCTATCAATTTCTGGGAAGCAGTTACCCCTATATGAACGAAACATTCATTCGGCGGATATGTTATATCTACACTACTTTGTAGATATTATTACATAGGTTGTGTTTTTCATTGAATTTTTGTCCATACAATTAGGAGTGACTCAAAGCTTTGATCACTGTTACATTTGATATGTTATTTTGATATCACTGTTGACAAATCTAATTTTATTCTATTGATACATAGGTACTATTTGTACCTGGTAATATTATTATACACGAATCTGATTGATTTAATTCACTGCGCAGAAAAAAACTTAGCGTGTTGCAATTTTATTCCATATTATAAGTGCAATCCGCCTTCAACCATAGTAATTGGATTGTGATGAAAATATGTAAACATCCTTTCATTTCTAAGGTACGTGTGATAAAAGGATTAAAATCCTGAAGTGGAGGCCTTGGGATAACAAAAGAGGCGTTAGGAAAACCACAGAAATGGAAACAGATAGCCCGAGATAGAAGACAGTGGATGAGTTTACAAGAAACCAATTTCCAACAGAGCAACACCAGTGGCTAGTGGTGAGTAAGTAAGTATTGCATCTCTAACGTTTTTCTCAGTAATTAGTATGCCAGACTCTGCAACCGCGGCATACATTAGGATATTCGTTAATGTAAAAATTCTTACTGCATAATCAATCACTCTTCTTTATTTTTCCTGTTCTCGTAAAATTTCGTTATGCTCTTAACATTTCTACTTTACAAGTAGATGGATGATCTAGTCGGAAAAATGCCAACAGAAGTAGTAGTAGTAGTGGTACTAAACGCAGAGTTAATAATAATATAGGTTAAGAGGCCAACTTTATTTCAATTGCCTAGTTTTACTAGATACACGAAAGTGAGCATTTAAAATATATAAGTGATATTATGTAAATAGATATCCGAATGGGAAAAACGTAATATGCAAACGAAATGCAATCCACAGAAAAACGACGTGCATTTCGTGGTATAAAGTATACATGCATCGCCTTTTAAACATCATTTTTTCACAAAGTTTATGCCTTGTATTTTTACTTGCCGTAAGATACAACTATTGCATTGCTTTACCTCCATAACTGGAATACGTGAATGTTGCAATTCGATGAAGTATTTCAATATTAGATATTATATTCTCGGTTGCTCAATATTTATTACCTATAATATGAGAACTTATGTTTATTTCCCTGAACGAATGCTGTTTAACATCCTTTGATTCTAGGAGTAGATATCATATTATTAATTGACGTCAACTCTGCATGTTATAAACTCAATGGATAGTAATTGCGAGAAATATAAGTTGACCTACTGACTGACTGTTTTTACTTAGTGTTAGGCCTTGTGAAGTATGTAGAAGTGTTGAATTTGCATTTATTTTAAAATTTAAGAGTATTTTTTCCTTGCTTGCCTACATACATCATAATCGCTATTATACCCATTAATGATTCAATTACCTGGTAAATTTTTCGACACCAATACCGCAAGTTGCGTGAATTTATGAATCTCGTTAACAGTATAAAACATTTAAATGCTTTTCTCAAATTTTACTTACTATACTAAGGTAAAATAATCAACCACCGGAGTGTATATATTTAAACCCTCATCGAAAAACTTGCAAAAGTTGAAGGTAAAACACATTCTTTTTGTTACATGAATGGCCAAAACTTCGGTAACACCATACACTTGAACAATTTTCTCTCAGTAAAAAGCCGGTATTTTTTCTACCAAAAAGAAAAGATCCCAACTGATTCTGAAAAAAAAACATAGAAAAAAGTTTGAATGACTGTCTGTGGTTAAAGTTTTGATTACGGAGAAGGTATTTATGTACCTACTTATGTAGAATGTGGGTTCATAGTTCAAAGTTTCAACAATTCTTTCATGGCACGAAAATGTTTATCGCAGAAAATAATGACTCCAAATGTAGGTACATACTACTATGGAAATGGAAATAAAATGTTCCTCTCACGCTCTGTATCCTTAAGTTTTCCTTTTGAGAACTTAAGGGAATTACAAGATTTTACCGTACCCGACTAATTTGTGAAAGATGCTCTACCAAATAGAATAATGATAGTTAAATTTATTCGTTCTCTTTGGGCTTGCTTTGCGAAACCTAGATTTTATCCCATAAAAGCTGCCATCCTTTTTCATTGGAATTTTCGTTCATAAATCTCTTGTAATACGCCGTGCCCAATCCATATTTCTCATGTAATCAATATAAGAAAATGCGTGGTTTCTTATTCATAATTCATTGAGTCTGACTTAGTATTCTGAAAATGTTATAAATAAGTCACACAATAACACTAAGATATCCTCACCAACTTATTTCACCAAGATATCCTAACTTACCTATAAAAATATCACATCACCTACTCTTAAAAAAAATCTCTAACTTGAAGATTAAAGGCAGAACTTAAAAAAATAGACATTTTTTTATACTGAAGTAGCTTCGTGTATTACATTTTTCCACATCAGAAAAATATGAAAATGGCCGGTTGTAAATTTTGCCAAATGTTAACAGAAAACGTTTTTTGTACTCACATTACATTTAATTTTAGTACTATTATCAGAGTTCCTATAGGTAACTACATGAAAAATGTTTCTATTCAGTTTTTTTTCGACACGCGTTAGTTCCCATATTTGTTCTTAAAAAAAAAAGTATGAATAATCCATATTAGTGTCGGGATATCGTCCCTGGGTTTTATATGTATAAGACTTTTTTTAGGGAAACCATTGAAACAATTGTTTTATTGAAAACCCTAGTAAAGAGAAGTTTAGGGCGCTAGGCGACAGATTTATTATAGCGGGCACTTTATGCCGTGAAGTTACGCAATCCTGTTTCTGAATAAAAACCTAACCAAAAACATCTAACTAATTCCCTACAATTTTCCTTGAAAAGCTTTGCATCTAGAGCAGTTTTTTGTCATGTCATCGCACCTATATATCGCTTTTTTATATTCTTGTTTATTTTCTGTTTTTCTGCCTAAAGATTGTGAAAACTGATGTGTGCGTGTGCGTGTGCGATGGGTGAGTGTGTGAGCGAGATTGAGTATGGGTGTGTGAGACGACCGGAATGAACTTATATTTTTTAATTTAACTGTGGTGCATGCCTGTGGGTGACAGCTGAATTATGATTGAACTAATCTTCAATTACTTAAATCTATAGTTGTTATCTGTTTTGCACTTATACCTGTAATAAAATAAAATAAAATATATCCCAACCCCCCTTATGATTCCACTTCATTCCTTTGAAAAATGTTGAAAGTATGGAAAAACTACAAAGTTTTTTTCAATGTTTTGGGGCGATCTGCATCTACGTACAAAAAACTTATAATATCTTTCTGAGTAATCCTTCAAAATGGCAGCGAACTCTATACTTCGGATTGCCAAGGGACAGTAAGATTTATCGCAATCTCGGTAGGCGGTAAAATACTGGGTTTCGCAGTGGGCGTCTCACGCCCGTCGGCGAAATGGTGGCGTGTCTTTCGAATTCTATTGATAGTAGAGCCTTCTTAATGAAATCGATATATTACTGCGATCAGAAGGTAATTGACTTCTGGATTTCCGAAGCTGTTAGAAATTTGTCCTTATTTATTTAAAAATAGAATCTAACTGATTTCACAATGAAAAATAATATTTTTTCTATCATATTTCAATCAGAAAATAAAATAAATGTAATATACAAATTCTTTTGTGCCACCGACGATAAGACATTGCGAATAGTATTTTATAATAAAATGAAACATGCTTTTAGTTTGACGTGTCTGCTGAACTGTCAATAATTTCTTTGATGTATTGTCCGAGAGCCCGCTGCTTAATTTATGACGTATCTGTTTTTTGATTGAAATGTGGTATAAACGATAGCTTACCAATAGGGTATAACATCGCACTAGGGTTGCCTATCAAAATCTTGCCGCAACCCCCCCTGCCCCCCCCGAAAAGGTCCCTCTTCGCGGTTTTTCGCATTTTATAGGAATATGGTAAGAGATAGGAGAAAGTAGTCAATGACAAAAATAGTCCTTGCTAAATTCTCTACAAAAAATGCTAAGTCATTTTTTTCGTAAGACTAGTAGTTTACCCGTAATGGCCGGTCAAAAAATAGGATATTTTTTGAAAAAATAAAAAAAAAAGTTTGATTTTTTTCCTTTCACATTCTTCCACCCATTATTACTAACATTTTATGGAAAAAAAAATTTTGGCCTGCGGCGCTATATCACTGGTTATTTTATGAAAAACTAGATTTTAAGAATTTTCGTCACTGAGTTTTATTGTAATAACTTCGAAATTATTAGATGTATGAACATAAATTATAGCTCGTTTTGTAGCCAAGACTATGGTTATTAATTCGTTCTCTGACTATTTTCCTGTAGCTCTTATCAATTTTCAACCAATTTAGTTTAAATACATTTTTTTTGTATTTTAAATGAATTTCGGTTTTGGACCGGCCATTGCGGGTAAACTGCTAGTTCTACGAAAAAATTGATTCAACATTTTTTGTAGAGAATTTAGCAAGGATTATTTTTGTCATTGACTACTTTCTTCTATTTCTTACCATATTCCTATAAAATGCGAAAAACCGCGAAGAGGGACCTTTTCGGGGGGGGCAGGGGGGGTTGCGGCAGGATTTTGATAGGCAACCCTAGTGCGATGTAATACCCTATTGGTAAGCTATCATTTATACTACATTTCGATCAAAAAACAGATACGTCATAAATTAAGCAGCGGGCTCTTGGACTATATTTATTTAAAAAAAAAACTGACATGATATTTGCTTGCATTTGACAGCAAGTTGCTGACATATTATTCTTTTGAAATTATTTCGTTTGAATGAGTTTTTTTATGAATACCAAACGTAAATGATTTTGGGAATTTCGTTTGGAAATGTCAAAGTCTACATCTATTTTTTAACTATCACGATGATGTACTCAACGTACTCAACCGTTGTGGGTAAATCGTAAGATGAATTTTCAGTGTTTCAATGTCATCTCTATAGATTTTGTACTCTAAATTGAGTTTCGTTTTTTCACAAAGTTTATGTCTTGTATTTTTACGTATTGTATCGCTTTTTACCTCCATAACTGGGACACTTGCCGATTGAACCTTATAGTGTTAATCACATTCCACTTTTATTTATAGATTTTTTATAAAGGACTGACGATTCAAATCCCGTAAATGCCCGTTGTCCATCTTATTCTGAACACTGGTTTGAAATAGTTCATGCATAATCCCAATTCTCCGTGATAAAAGAACAGTCTTGTTCTTTTTTAAAAACGAAGTGGTGGTAATACGAATAAAGGGGATTAAAAACAAAGAAAAATATTTGTACGTAGTACATTCACATACATATAGTGTACCAGGTACCTACGTAATCTACTTGTTTTAAATACGTTGAAATGAAAAGGATTAAAAACGAGTGAGTCTGCATACTGATGTACGATGATAATACATAAGTGTTGTATTTGGTTTATAACTAGACGTACAAGTAGTTCATGCTTCATAGTTACTATGCATCTCGTAGTACTTGGATGAACGTACATTACGTACGGTTCCAACTCTACAAGAGTACCTAGTGTTAGTTCCCATTGCTCTTTTTCTGGTTTCTCTCGTTTGTGTTGTATGTCGAGTGATCTCCTCACTCTTCTTCGTTCTACAGTTCAAGGATCACAGTATACTCGTAGTAGTACTACAGTAGACTGAACTCTCTACTTACCCATCTAAAGCTGCTATGCAAAATCGACATCACAGTACAATGCATTTTACGTTATTATAATACTAGCTTTCTTACCATTGGTAAATCAAATGCATAGACTCTAGAGAAAAACTTTCTTCTATTTACCTTCTTCTGGACAATTTATATCTAGACCTGCATCGAACTAATCCACACCTTTTTTTATAATCTTGTTTTGCCACCATGTAATTATTGTTTCCATTCTTTTCTTGCTGTCACTGTTTATAAGTTTCCAGTTTATAAGTTTGCAATGTATAAATTTTCTTCAATATGTAATCCTGACGATTCCAAATGCCTACGGATGATTTAAAACCAATAAACCAATAAATCTTCGAATCAAACTGTAATTTAGGAGCCTTAGTATACCTACCCGTATAAGAGTAAACTGGAGTAAACAATATCCACGTATGTCGTATATGGATGAAAACACGCAAAATATTCTTTTTGTACAGATTAAAATGATATAAAAAATTGGCAGCAAACTACACTCCTAAAAAAGCCAAGGTAAGTAGTTTAAAGAAAACTTAAAATTAAGGTTATTCGTCGCATAAGATCGAAGTACAAATGATACCGTGCAATGTGCATCGGCGAACCAAGCAGAGACTATAGGAATCTCTATATTTATTTGGGTCACAATTTGAGAATGGAGGATGAGAGTTTTTGGCCAAAAAGAGAGCTGTTTTTCGTCTCACAATTCCAGAATGGTCCCCATTCACTGTTGTACGCCTTTCCTATGAGAATATCATGAGAGCCCTAGAAGTGAAAAATACATGTAATGCGATATGCAAAAAACCGTTCTATGACAATATAGTAAGGGCTTGTGATTTGGAGCGAATACGGTTTTGTTATACAAATGAATAATCCTACAAACACTCTAAAATATTTAGTGAATTTCGTATTATAAAATATTAAATATACGAAGGTATTATAAAACTCCTCTTTTATGGAAGGGACACTTAAAAATTATAACGACTCTTGCGAACATATTGTAATTTTATACTATGATAGTAAATACTTGATGGAATGCAACAAAGATTTGTTGGAGATGATACTTCATCCTTCGTAATAACATTTTATACATTTGAAATTGAAATAAATTAAAAATAATATTCACAAAGGCGAACAGACAAAATTGTCCAGCTTACGGATCGTAGATGGTAGCAGATAGCTCAAGATAGAAAATATTGGAAGGTTATAAGAGGGTGGAATGCAAGTTGCTGGCTGTTAGTATTTATTACTAATTATTTTGGTCAAGCAATGTACCTTCTTCCGATTTCATTATTCTCTTATGTATACAGTAGATATGCTTTCGTCAAGATAATCTCTCTAAGTTTTTCAAAAATTAACCTCAATTAGCACATCTCTATAGCGTATAAGTAATTAATCAAATCGCATTGTATCAGTGTTTTATCCCGCATGTACCGCACGTGACGCTATAATAATTATAAATCCTTTTAATTACAAGATGCGAGTAAATACGAGAACATTGTGGTAAAAATACGTTTATTGAGATAAATATACGGAAATTTCGTGAATAAATGCGCAGTAAAAATCAAATAGAATGATGCATGTTATAACTAGGTAAGATGTAAATAAATTAATATAGTTCAGACTCGTAGAAAGAACATGCCATACAAAATATCGAAGAAAGTATGCAGCTACTTATACCTTCATGTTTCAATATCCTGCATAGGTAAATCTTTTGTGCAAAGGATTACATAAATCGATGATGCAAACAATTTGCTTGTAATATAACAATATTGCAAGTTACCCGATGGAAATATATTAAAATCAAAGGGGTTCTCCATTCTTATCCAAGGTATTATAAGAGGTAACTACTTTCTGTTCCGCGTCTTTCTTCGTTTGCTCAGGAATTTGATATTAAAATTTTCTTTTAAAAAACTTTCTTTAAAAGTCTCGGAAAAGGTAACGTTACCTTCTAATATCAACATGATGAGGATCTGGGTAAGTAATATTAAAAAAAAAAACTTTATCAAAACTGTGCCTAAGATGGGGTGGTCTTATGTACAGAAGGAAGCGGAAAGCATACAGGAACTTTTACTAAGGGAAAGACATTACGGGAAAATCACATTTGAATCTTGTTGAAGTTTTGGTGAAATTAAATTTATGGAAATTTTGTCAGTCAATATAAAACTTATGATTTCACAGAGACGTTTTCAATTATCTTAATTAACTTCTTGACACTTTTGGACAATTATTTCTCTAAACGTCAAGAAACAAATTCAAGTTTACGACGAGGTAGGCACCTCAATAATTGTTTGGATAAATTCGATTGATGTACAATTCTGTTCTATGTGGATTTTTTATTCGTTGATCTTTGACAATTTGTCCTTGAGGGCCATGATGAACACAAAGAGATTACATATTAAGTACTAGAGATCTGATTCTATGTATTTTCAATAGAACGGAAGTGTCACAATTTCACGCACGGCACTTTTTGGTATTTTAGAGTCGCAAAGGTTACACTATTAACAAGATATCAATAATAAAAACTAAAACATCTTTAAAACTATCGTTTTAGTCCTAAATAACGTTAAAACTAATACAGTTTTTAACTATGAGAACAAAATTTCGAAACCGTTGCCCACAAACTGTCAAAATTTTCCATACGATTTGACAGTTTGTGGGCACCAGTTTTGTTACACTTGTAGCATTGGGTACTCTGTCTAGGTAGTACTTAATATATTATGTCGATGGATGAACACAAGTAAAAAATAAAGCACGCAAAAAGGCAAATAAAAAATCCAAAAACTAGTCAAAAAAAAGTGTTCCATTATAATGTTAAATCTACCAGCAAGTTTTTCTTTACTTAAAAAAATCCTTTCTACTTTAAATTTTTTACCCCTACCTACACAATTTGTGTTTTTACGAAAGTGTGATGGTTTTTTGCGAGTAAGTACTTAACGTAAAGCCTAAGTGCGTACCTGTGTTTAATATTTAGATACGTCAATGCTACTTAGAATAAGTAGATGGTTTACATACAAAATATTGATGTGTAAAAGTTTAACAAAGTCTCATATGGAAAGTTATGGAGTTGCTGAGTAAAAAATGAATATTTATATGAAAGATATTTTGTTCTGTGCCTAAGAGTACGCAAAGATGTTACGAGGTCTATGAAAGTTTTTTACTTTTTCATTCCTGTATTGGTCTGTAAACAAGTAGGACGTACATAATTTCGTTTATTTATTTATTTTATTTTATTTAGTTACAATATAACACATAGTATAAATCCTATATTTCTCTGAAGAATTTTACTACTTTATCATATCAATCGGACCGTTGCTGATCGTAGAGGAATCAGGCGAAAAGTAGTTTTCTTAAATTGTCCGTAACATCCGGAAATCGACCGAAATGGGAAGAGAAGCTACTTATCATCCAAGAACGAGAAATTATTCACGAGTGATAAATTGCAATAATGCAGGACAACATATGGACGAGGAGACTGCTGGAGTGGAGACCAAGGGGCGACAAAAGACCACAAGGGCGACCACCTACCAGATGGATGGACGATATCAAGAGGTTCCCATATCGACCGAAATGGGAAGAGAAGCTACATACTCGTATCATCCAACATCGAGAAATTATTCCCGTGCGATGAAGATACCGACTCAAGGCGAGAAACGCGGGTGTTCATATTTTTCTGTATTCCTATTTTGAAGTATGTACTAATTTTCTCCACTGAATGTACTTTCTTCCTTCAATTAATATGCGCAACTGGGAACTTTTATTTTCATCCAGAGAATTCCATTAATTCTAATGTCAAAGAAAGTATGTGAGTTCATTGACGTGTATTCAAAACATATTCAATCTAGGAAATGAAATATTCAAATGCGATGTATGGGATTGCTTTGAGAAAAAAAGAAAAATAATGGTATGTATTACATCAGTCTTATGCAAATGCTGTATACTAAAATAACACATATATCCAAATAAATCGCAATTCGTAATGTAACAGAAAAAAGAATCTTCGCAGTAGTAATAAGGGAAATAAGAAAAAACTTATACAACTTTCGTAAAATTAAACTTCTAAAAGTTTGGCTCGTTATTATTTTGGTGAGGTTTTCCTTCACTACGTTTTCATATCTATGGTTCGTTACTAGAGTTACGTACTAGGTACTTAATTTTTTGTATTTTGAATCAATTTAAAGTTTTAAAATTTTGATAATGGAAAAACTAGGCAGTATTAAAAAAAAAAAAACTTTTCCCATTATATTTGGTAGATACTTCTAGATGTTACTTCGAATATTACATGGAAGAAGTGGTCGAAAACTTCTTAGAGGACCACTTGCACACTTGGACTATCCATTAAAGGAAAATGATTGTATTGTAGAGTAATTATGGTTCATTAAATCAATTAGTATATAGTCAATGACTCAGTTGTATACCACGAATGAAAACTCAGACTAAATTATTACTGTAAATTCTTTACAATTAATCAACCCCATTCCGTATCTACTTTCAATTCTTAAGCTTCAGATTTAGTGTATTGATTATCTTAGATATTTTATAATTAACGAATTTTTAAGTTCTAAGCGAAATAGACGCATCGTATAAAAAGTTGAAAATAAAATCATAATAGTATCATAAAACAATAATATTTTGGGAAGAATTTGTTTCGACAATAATAGTCCAAGAGCCCGCTGCTTAATTTATGACGTATCTGTTTTTTGATCGAAATGTGGTATAAATGATAGCTTACCAATAGGGTATTACATCGCACTAGGGTTGCCTATCAAAATCCTGCCGCAACCCCCCCTGCCCCCCCCGAAAAGGTCCCTCTTCGCGGTTTTTCACATTTTATAGGAATATGGTAAGAGATAGGAGAAAGTAGTCAATGACAAAAATAATCCTTGCTAAATTCTCTACAAAAAATATTAAGTCAATTTTTTCGTAGAACTAGCAGTTTACCCGCAATGGCCGGCCCAAAACCGAAATTCATTAAAAATACAAAAAAAATGTATTTAAACTAAATTGGTTGAAAATTGACAAGAGCTACAGGAAAACAGTCAAAGGACGAATTAATTACCATAGTCTTAGCTACAAAACGAGCTATAACTTTTGTTCATACATCTAATAATTTCGGAGTTATTACAATAAAACTCAGTGACGAAAATTCTTAAAATTTAGTTTTTCATAAAATAACCAGTGATATAGCGCCGCAGGGCAAATTTTTTTTTCCATAAAATGTTAGTAGTAATTGGTGGAAGAATGTGAAAGAAAAAAAATCAAACTTTTTTTTTTATTTTTTCAAAAAATATCCTGTTTTTTGACCGGCCATTACGGGTAAACTACTAGTCCTATGAAAAAATTTACTTTCCATTTTTTGTAGAGAATTTAGCAAGGATTATTTTTGTCATTGACTACCTTCTCCTATCTCTTACCATATTCCTATAAAATGCGAAAAACCGCGAAGAGGGACCTTTTCGGGGGGGGCAGAGGGGGTTGCGGCAAGATTTTGATAGACAACCCTAGTGCGATGTAATACCCTATTGGTAAGCTATCGTTTATACCACATTTCGATCAAAAAACAGATACGTCATAAATTAAGCAGCGGGCTCTCGGACTATAAATATTTGTATTGACTCCTGACAGATTAAGAAATAAAGTTAATACCATTTGATAAATAGCTGAATGTAATTGGATGAAATGTTTTAGAAGCAGTGACTGGGGGAAAAGTGATAAATTCGAAACATATTTTTTTCCTTAACGCTCTAACGCTCCGCAGATCAATTTTGTTGCTTCTTAGTACTTACATCTAACGATCCAGTACTTTTTTATGTCTATCTCTTCAAGAATTGTTCAGAAGCTGTAAAATTTAACAACCGAATATTAACGGGATGATCCCAGATAATACCGTGTTAAATTAACGACTGCGGAATAGAAACCAACATGTTTTACGAAATAAACCCATACTACACATATTTTTTTTACTTTCGCTAAATTACGCCCTTTTCCGGTACGTGAAAATTAATATACCTACCAACCTGGGTACAAAAACCTCTCCACTATTAGATTTAAATCCTTTGAATTTATGGAGAACCACGTTACTTGTAATGTTCTTTTTTAAGAATTTCTATTACTTCTGTGCCAACCTACGTACATGAAGATTACCAATAAGTTCTTTTGCATGATCTATAGTGCTGTTGATAATCTCTCAAACTTTTGATAGAATTTTCTGTTTGTCTTTTGTAGCTACACATCGTAAAAGTTTCTTTGCAAGATCTCTTCACTTTGTATTTTTATTCAAAAGCTTTGAACTTTCAATTTTAATTTCCTGCAAGTTTTATTCTTTAGAATTTTAAGAATAAAAAAAACTGTTTTCTTTCCACGTTCCATGTCAAGATTTGATTTTTTTCTTTTCGTCGTTGCAAATTTATTTTCCGGAAAATTTTGTCGAAATTTAAGATTATTTCATTTATATACAGGAAATTACACTCTATAAAATTACAGACCAATATAATTTTTTGTAGGCAATTTAAAGAAATGAAACCAAACAGATCCATAAATTAATTTAACTTCTCGTACAACACTTTATTTTATAAAGTAAAGACGTAAAAATGTATTTAAAGTATAAGATACGAGTAGTGGAGAGATTGAACGATGAAATAATAACAAGGAAAATTTACCTGGGTGAAAAAAGAGGTGTAAGGAAACGCGGCCGTCCAAGAACCACATGGCTGGACCATGTTGACCAGAACCTCAAGGACGGACGAGTTTTGAGTAAAAGTAATTGTAGAATGTGTATGAGGAATTGCATGAATGTGACGGAAGCGCGAAGTGTGTGTAAGTGTAGGAAAGTCTGGAGATCCGTTCTCTCTGTCTAACTCGTAAGGGAGGTTGCGTGAGGGTATAGTAGTAGTTATATCAACTGATACTCGTATGTACAATACTTATAGTCCGAGAGCCCGCTGCTTAATTTATGACGTATCTGTTTTTTGATCGAAATGTGGTATAAACGATAGCTTACCAATAGGGTATTACATCGCACTAGGGTTGCCTATCAAAATCTTGCCGCAACCCCCCCTGCTCCCCCCGAAAAGGTCCCTCTTCGCGGTTTTTCGCATTTTATAGGAATATGGTAAGAGATAGGAGAAAGTAGTCAATGACAAAAATAATCCTTGCTAAATTCTCTACAAAAAATGTTTTGTGAATTTTTTCATAGGACTAGTAGTTTACCCGTAATGGCTGGGCAAAAAACAGGATATTTTTTGAAAAAAAATTTTTTTTTCTTTTATATTCTTCCACCCATTATCACTAAAATTTAATGAAATAAAAAAGTTTGGCCTGCGGCACTATATCGCTGGTTATTTTATGAAAAACTAAATTTTAAGAATTTTCGTCACTGAGTTTTATTGCAATAACTCCGAAATTATTAGATGTATGAACATAAGTTATAGCTCGTTTTGTAGCTAAGACTATGGTAATTAATTCGTTCTCTGACTATTTTCCTGTAGCTCTTGTCGATTTTCAACCAATTTAGTTTCAATACATTTTTTTTTGTATTTTTAACGAATTTCGGTTTTGGGCCGGCCATTGCGGGTAAACTGCTAGTTCTACGAAAAAATTATCTTAAAATTTCTTGTAGAGAATTTAGCAAGGATTATTTTTGTCATTGACTACTTTCTCCTATCTCTTACCATATTCCTATAAAATGCGAAAAACCGCGAAGAGGGACCTTTTCGGGGGGGCAGGGGGGGTTGCGGCAAGATTTTGATAGGCAACCCTAGTGCGATGTAATACCCTATTGGTAAGCTATCATTTATACCACATTTTGATCAAAAAACAGATACGTCATACATTAAGCAGCGGGATCTTGGACTATTAAGTATATGTCTTATATTAATCAACCGATATGTCGAGCTCCCTTCCAGATTACCTACTCAACCACCGAATTACTCAAGTTTAACCCCGTAGCATGAAAAGTTAAGGTACCTACTTAGTTTTATCATTCCTTTTTTGCACAATACGTCATTTTTAGTTTACACCCTGATGGAATAGTTATAGTAGTGGTGGTTTTATGTTGCAAATGTTATTTCCATACACAAAATGCCATATTAGTTTACGTATCCAAGATATACAAAATAAAATATACGCAGATAAATGCAAACCGCTAATTATTGTTAAAATAAAACCAATCTGTTGATAATACTACCTAGATACATCATCAGTTGTATATTTTGTTAATTAACATAACATTATTATTATCACACGTTGTGGTTCTGATTCAACTCTCTCATAAAATAATATTACGTTTTCATTAAAAAAATATTATATTACAATATAATTAGCTGAATGTACTGGCAAATTTTAATAACATTTCAGAAAATTATTTAGGTATACTTCGCTCAAGAAAACAACACCTCCTTTGGTTACACAGATATTATAATGAGCCCTTGAAATATTCGCACCCTTGCTTGTGTGGACTTTTCTCATCCCTAGCAACTTGAGTTTCTTGTGAAATCCACAAGATTGATATGCCCAATCCCACCAACTTTAACCTAGGAAGGAGGGCCCTAAGAAATTTCCATACAAAAACAGAGATAATATTCTATTTATTGACACGCAGGCCTACCAACAATACCCTAATTCCATACGAAATGCAACACGCAACTCACCTACGTTAGGTGCCCAAATATCTCTGCCCAGGCTAGGTGAGTTGCGTGTTGCATTTCGTATGGAATTAGGGTGTGGTTGGTAGGCCTGCGTGTCAATAAATAGAATATTATCTCTGTTTTTGTACGGAAATTTCTTACGGGTCTCCTTCTTAGGTTAAAGTTGGTGGGATTGGGCATTATTTAATATAAAATGATGCTAGATTTGTTCAGTGTATCATTATCATTAGAAAATTGCTAAGGAACAAGGTGCAAATATTTCTTTAATTTCTTGTGCATGGTTGACGCAGTTGGTTGAGGCGGCAGTCTCTCAAGCGAGATGTGCCAGGTTCAAACCCCGGCGCTGGCGATGTATTCCACACTTTGCGGTACAGGCTTTTAGCCCAGTGCAAAGTGTGGAACAAAGTATTTGGGTTTGTGTATGCAAGCCCTGATCCTTTTTTATACAAAAAAAATATGCTTCAGTATCATTTTTCAATAAAAAAATATAATTCAACAAAATAACGACATTTTCACCACAAGCCTATCATCTTTAGTACCAAGCATTGAAATTTATTCTAGATATTTTAGTGATATAACAATTTTGGGTGTCGTGAGAATTTCAAGCATTTTGGGTTCCGCTCTTCAGAAATTCTTGTTATTTTTAGCGTATAATCTTTTTTTACGAATAAATCAATTTCAGTAAGGGATGTCCCATTGTACCCGGACTCACCCCTAAGTAAAGATGATAGATTCCCTTCTTGGGCAACGCATGTAGGGTTGATAGTTGAATTATTATAACTAGGTACTGGAGATATCGTTCGAAGAATAAGCTTCTAATATAACTACAGTCTTTATATCCCTGCGATGTGTATAACATTTTTTAATACATTTGCGAGAACGTAACACAATGAAAACGTTGGTTAACAAATACATAATACTCGTATCATAGTGACTTGAAAGATGTGTAATGTGTATACACAATAAGAAATCAAATCTACGCGAACTAAATGCCAACGTAACTAATCTGTTTGGTAAAGTGTACTTCTTATGCACAAATACCATTTTGCCCAAATATTTGAACAAAATTTAACCGCTTCAAAAATTTTATTTCTTTAACATGTGAAACATAATTACAACGTCTGTTGTTTTTGTTTTCTTTTTTCATTATTTTTGTTATGTTTAACATTTTTTCCCTTTCTTGTCTTTATTCTCTCGAGTGAAGTTTTGGACTTGGCGTGGCATAAGTAAATCAGTGTTTGTTCACAAATGAAATCTTATTATACGAAATAAATTAACTTTTCAAGATGATTTGTAATTCTTTAAAAAAAATATTTTTTAAATTTGATCGTTTCTGAAATGAAATGCTCCCGAAATATAATTGATAGTGTTGAACACTCATATCATATGACTGAATTGAAATCTCTTCAAGCAACGAGATTCAATCACGATTCAGAAATCTAGTCTCAGTCCAAGAATGATAACATACCAATCCAATAATTTTAGTTCCATTATTCATTATAGTTTAGCTATACTGGATAATGCTGTCTGTATACGGTGAAAAGAGACGTTGCGTAGATTTGAGTAGAACAAACTTGGACGTGACTGAAGCAAGAAGTGTGTCTAAGGGATGCATGCTAAATCAGGAACTCAGTTTTCTGTCTAGCCCACAAAGGGAGGAAATAGAATAGAATATTATTAAAAACATACTAAATTTTCTCATTACAAAATGTATTCGTCTAGCGTCGTCGGTCGATGTAAATATTTCGACACATTTATAATAATTTTCTTAGTTTATTCTGTGGGGCATTCTATGTTGAAAACATCATAAATCACATTTTTTGAATAACACTGCAGACCTTTTTCTTCACTGTGAGAATAGCAATATATTCCACGCTCTTCACTACTCGCTGTTGGTCCAAACTGTCCTCGACGTTCATAAAGTTTTTCACAAAAATACCAACTTTTTGTGCTTTTAGAGATGTAAATATTGCAACAGTAACATCTCTCCAAACCGAAGAGATTTCTTAGTTCAAAATATCATTTGCAGTCATGAAAAAGTAATTTCAATTTCGATTTGAAAATGATGATGTCAAGAAGAATTTTCTTGTGATATTTATGATAATTGAAAATGACCAGAAATCATCAACGATTTCAACGATTGAACCAAAAAAATAATATGCTAAAGACCCAATTATAAATTGGATCATAAAAGAGGGGGTGAAAATCTCATTTTTCGCCATTCGATGAATTATCAAATACTCGTTGGCTAATATCGTTCGTCTACCTAGAGAAACATTAGAAATAAGAACCTTGTGTAAAAAATATAATGTAAATCGTCTTCAGATAAGTATGACTGAAAATAATGAACGATGGACATATTCGATTACTGACTTTACTTTTCGTGTCCGGTCTAAAGTCTACCACTCCAATAAGCCGCGACTTTCATCGCCTTGTATTGGTCACAATCAGGTCCCCAGGTGCACAGCCCTCCTCCATCAGTGGGCACATCAGTAGGTGGCTGTCATCCTGGGTTTCGCCACAATCGCAAGTGACGTCTTCATTTGCGGAGAGGTACCCCATATTCGATTGAGAATTCTGGATTTAACTTGCAGGTGAATGCTTTCAATGTTTGAGCGACACGTGTGTTGATATTCGATGTGCATAATTATTATATTGACGTGGTATAATGTTAACGTGGATTGCAACCCAGATCTCGATGTACATATTGCAATTTTTTCTATCCATCGAAACATTTACCACCCCTATTATAATACGAGTATTGTAATACAACATACCAGCCGTAAATCAGATAAACTTTGAGATGCGGTCACCGTGGTACATTATTTTTTATTTGCAATCATATTTATGAATACCAATGTTTTGTTTTACATTTTTTCGCCTTTCATTTTGTTTGGTATCGTTTTATTTCGATGATATTTACTGGCATTATTCGTAATATTTTTTTTTATATCTAAAGATGTGTTCACATTTACTTCCTGTCTTTAATGTTTTTTGTTATTTCAATACGTAAAACAAACTTTCAAAATAAATGTATAGAGAAAAGGCTAATTATGTACCTAGTGAAAAAAAAAACTAAAAACTCACCCTAGTGAAAAAAAAAATATTATCTATTACCTACTTGTAGTGTCAACGTATTATCTCTGTATTTTGTTAACTTAAAGTGTATGCAATTTAATATTACGTAAGTATATATTACTACTTCTTATGACGTAAAAGAGATATACTTTCTCAACTGTAAGACGTTTTTCATATTTTTCAGCAATGCAGTTCGTCGCCTCTCATTCTGAATGTGACATTAAATTTGCTCAGAGATAATGTTATGTATATTTTTTAGTAATATGGGTTCTGGCGTGACGGTATAATACCATTAACCATCAAAACATTGAACATTCTTTATGTTTAGCAATATGCAATGGTAGAAAATAAAAATCTGAATAACAATTTTCATCTTAAAAGCTATTTTACAGTCTATTCATACATTCGAAACTGTCATTCACAAACAAACACAAGTATCCATTCACAGAGTCCCTCAATTGTATTCTCGACTCTTATTGCAATTTCCCATTTTACATATTATTGTTGTTATATAGATTTCCTTCACTTTAGAATAGGTAAGTATAATATTATGTGGAAAAGAAAATAACAAAGTATAGTGCAGGGAGAGGAGGAAGTGATAGAACATAAAAAAGAAGTTGCATTGTAATGCAAGTGTTAAGAAAAACTCAAAAGGGGGCATCTTTCAAAGCTACTGCTGTAAGGCAACCAACGCAATAGCTTAAAAAAGTAATATATGACAGTTATTTTACGACATTTCAGGGTGACGATTGGCATCCATATGTGTATTTTTGGCCTTTGTATCTAATGCTTAAGTTTTTAAATGGGCAATTTTTAAATTTTGCAGTTTCTGCACGGTTCCATACGAAAAAATGAAGTTCATCTTGTGGTGAACATTTTTTTATGACTGTATTGTTTATCGTAATATTTTTACTTGTTTACATAAAAACATAATACTTAAATGATAAATATACATGACACAATAAGTTTTGATGAAAGGTTGAATACAGAAAGTCTCAATAAATCGATATTCTTTTGAAACATTTTCAACATACTCGTAGATAGGAACATATACTAGAAGTCACTAATTTACTTTGAATTTTTAAAAAGTATAAACTGTTTGAAATGACAATATCTCTTGAAAATTCTCACAACAAGACACACAATGTGCAAGCATTTATGTATGCATTCGATGGAATTACGTAGAAGAAAAATACATTAAAGATGAAAATGAAGGAATGAAAAATGCTAGTCATTTCCTTTAATCGTCTTAGGAAATAATCTCATCATCATCTCCAATATCCTCGTAGAAAAGTAGTTACACTGCAATTGGATATGAGAAGAAAAAGAGTTAATCTTAATGGCGAACGATTTCAGATATTATTAGAAATAATTGTTTGATATCAAGAAACGTTTTTCAATATCGACGACGATTCATTTAGGTTAAGAATGAAATATTACTCAGTATAGAATGTTCAGCGTATAGTGGAAAATCTCATTAACTTAACAGGGGTTAACTTGTCACTAACACGCCCTTAAGCCACTAACTGATTTATGTTTGAACACTTTTCAATATGATATTATTTTCTAACTAAAAAGTGTTTACGTTCGTACTTTAGAAGGGACATTGTGATCTTTGTACCAAAAATAACAAAGAATGCAAAATGACACCCTTAAACATTATTTTCATGCATACAAAAATCGTTGCCATCAACACCCTTCGGTTTGAAGAGACTTACCGGATATTTTATTCATTTTCTATTCTTAATACTAAATATATATAAAAAAAAAAACTTTACAAATAGCAAAGTATTAGCTACCATTCCCTTTTATTTCAATTAAAATACATGTTTCTTTCTTTCGATTGAAATACAAATTCTGAAATCTTGTTAAAAGACATACTTAGTTGTTTGAAAAGTATTATAATTGAAATAAGGTGGATCAATACGTCTAGACTTTTTGGTAATTATATTTAAATTTATTAGCTTATTATATAATGCAATGTTTTACAGTGGGAATGAACTAAAGTACGTCTATCTTTAATTTTGTGTCACCCAAATGTTACCAACATGACTTTGTATCAAAATATAAAGATATTAAAAACGATCAAGGAATAAGTACATATGGTTGGCGTAGTTAGTTGAGGCGGGAGTCCCTGAAGCGAGAGGTGCCAGGTTCAAACCCCGGCGCTGGCAATGTATTTCACACTTTGCGATACAGACTTTTAGCCTTGTGCAAAGTGTGCAGAAAAGAATTTGGGTTTGTGTACGCAAGACAAGACCCTTTTTTATTAAAAAAAAATATTTTCTTCGATATGTGAGTTTTCTCGGTCTGACGTGGATGACGGCTGCGGCCTAATGTCTAATGTCTACAGCTAATTGTCCTGTAGGTAGTTGGAATTTTAATTGACACACATCATGTTTTTTGCATACAAAAGTGTCAAACTTACAGAATATCTTTAATGGAAGGTTCTTATCAAATTGATATTGATAATACATTATACATTTTGCGAGGCAACTTCACTTTCAAGTGTATAAGGAAGTATTTGTGCTTAATATATTCGGAAATTTAAAAGGTTTGTACCTTTAACGGATTCTTCCAATATTTCCCTGAAAAAAAAAACATCATTACAATAATTAGAGCACCTGTTTAAATTATTACAAAGAATAACACAAGTGTTACAAAATGGAAAATTTCGAGGACCACTTCACAATAAAAGTTTAATTTCCCTCTTGAAATGAGTAAGAACTGACAACTGAAGGTACTTTTTCTTTCTCTCTTCTGTTCTCATTTTCATGACACGGATGGATAATTTTGAATTATATTATTTTCGACAACGAGCATTTTCTTGATTTTCTCATTTATTAATTCAGTTTGTTTTATTTTGCCAATAAAATAACACGATTATATCTGCAATAGAATTAAAGTTTTTTTTCAGTCTTTTTATTTTAAATATCAAATATTACTACACTTAAAAGTTACACTTTTACTAAATTTTAACGGAAATTATTCGCCCTATGAATGCCACCTACAAAAATACTATACAAATAACTTCACAGCGCAGTATTATAAAAAT
Source organism: Ceraclea dissimilis (assembly GCA_963576895.1). Classification (NCBI taxonomy): domain Eukaryota; kingdom Metazoa; phylum Arthropoda; class Insecta; order Trichoptera; family Leptoceridae; genus Ceraclea; species Ceraclea dissimilis. The sequence goes on from OY756361.1 coordinate 6,372,150, forward strand.
TGCAATAAACTTAAGATAAATTCAATCCAAACAGTTTTCAGTTTGAATTGAATTGCAAGTACAATTTCTGCTGCAAATATTTCACTTTATTCCTACAAAACTAAACCTATAATATGGCTTTAAAACCTTTTAACAATACACTATTATGAAAAACTCCAATATCATTCAGGAGATTGCTATATTACAAAACTACTTATAGTCATTCACATCCATGAAACCCACCATTCAGACAAGTTGAACTTAACAAATCTCTATTAATTGTACAAGAAATACATTTTCTAAATATTTGCATCTTCTTCTCTTCTCTACGTGTCCTGTCGGGTCCCCCCGACGTTGACGACCACTTGGGAGAACGCCTCTCTGTCCTGAGCAGTGCGAAACAGCTCCTCCACAGTTCTAATCCAGGTCCACTGCCGAATGTTTCGAAGCCAGGATAGCTGCTTCCTTCCGACCCCTCTACGGCCCTCTATCTCCCCCTTCATATCTGTATACCTAATTTTAAACCATATTCACAGCAAAACAGTGGACACAATCAAAAGCAAAACATTTGTTCCAGAGAAATCTGTTGTAAAATATAAGCGAGCAACATATTACTGATTATTCATTTATACCTGATTGATTTAATTTGGGTACAGAAATTCATAATGTTTTATTAGGAGATAACTTACCTACATCAAAAACTTTTAAGGAGGGAATGCGAATGGGAGAAAATGCTACACAAACCGCCAAATTAACCACTCGTAGCTGACTTCAGATGTCTGAAGTTTCTCGCTGAAGGAATTTTATTACGCGAATATAAATCATAGCGCTTACATGTGAATAAGAAAGTTTCCAAGATCGGTTAAGTGAAAAGTTTAATTATTAATACCTACCTACGTACTACTTACTTAGTTACGGACTAATTCTTAGAAAACACTTTCTACAACATTATAAATTTATGTTTCTACTTCTTGAATCTTACCAAGGGGTTCCTTATTATCGTTTATTGTATGATTCAAATCGATTACGGAAATGCAGTCCGTTGGAAAATGTTTTATATAATTTCAAACCTTATTCTGATCGATACTCGGCGTCAAAAATTCAACTATCGAGAGAAATTTTTATTAAAGCATCTTAATAAATGTTGATTGTAAAAAACAAAAATCGTTCTGGTCTTATAGTATATACTCTCTTGGCAGCAATGCACTAATGGTGTTCAGTGTTCAGTCATCATGGTGTTCGTTTGGGGAGTAATATTTCCATTGATATTCTACTACTTCTAAGGGACATGTTGTCTTGTTGTCTTAAATAGCGACTTCTCCAACAGAACATAAGGTTTAACCCTTTTTTCTAAATTTCTCCTTTCTCTAAATTCTTTATTCTCTCCTACCCTAACATATTTATTCTTCGTAGTTTAAAATTTGGGGAATGTTTTTAAGCGAAGTCCTGCTAAGTGCTCTCCATCTTCTTCAGCCCTCTTCAGCTCAACATATAATATAAGGCGCAGGGCGCATGTAATATAAGGCGACTCCTTAATTCCTTATACGCACTTATTTGTTCATTTAGTTACATGGGCACAAACACCTATAACAACATACATCAAACAATACAACAAAAAAAGAAAGCAAACCAGTGAAGGCCGTCGATTTTACCACAAAAATATTACTAAGAGAACACCGAAAAACAAACTTTATAGGTATAACTGGCGTGTATCTGTCATTTTCTTTTTTGTATGTGTATGATGGATTATGTAGTGTCAAAACCTTGTTTCTAACACCAGTAGCTAGAATAATTATTGTTTACCGATTTTTTTTTCATTTTTATTTAAAGTTCATAAACAGCAATTTAAAGACTTTAGAAACTCTATTTAAAATTTATAATATAATATTTTAAAATGTATGTTTTTTAAACACAATTTATTTGCCTGAGTTTCAAAAGCTAGAAAGTAAATAAAATAGTCGGGAGTTCATCTAATTCTACGTAGGCACTCTATGGGGAAATACATTCTGGAATTTAAACTGGAACATCGTATGTAGGTATACTATTATTTGCTGAGTTGTGAAGAAGGTATAGGATTAGGTATAATCAGAATATTCTTTTTATTAAGAAACCACCGATCTGAGACAAAATTCTCCTTAGTTCTCCTCTGGGGCATAATTCAATACTACATTTTCAACAACATAGTTAAACTGGGAAAACCATTTACTTTGAGAATATCTTAAACGTTCAAGAGGCTACCCTTAAGAAGCGACCTATTTCAAACCTTACTATTTCTGTTCAGTGGGGATACGGTTACCCCTCTCGAAAATTCTCCAAATTTCTTATGGTCGATCGATCACATATTTTGGACCTTCACCGCAGGTGAGTATCATCTCTTGAATATACTTCAAAAGCAAATCGATAAGAGGGTTTCTTCGTTATACAAATATTTTCACTCAAAATCAAGAGAAAATTTTGTGTTCAACTCTATGTATTTGTGTACCTGCCTACGATTTAATGTATATTTATTTGGTTTTTCGTTTTGTTACTGTATAGGTATATCTGTGTTGCATAGCTTTATATCATATCCACGCCACTTTAAGAATAAGGTGTGCACTCTGAACGTCCATGTGAAAGTCTACACAACTGCTTTTTCAGACTTGCCATACAAAGATGACTGAATAAAATCGCAGGTGACCCTCATTCATAAAAAAAATATTTTCCATTCAGTTTCTTCAGAGTTCGTTAAGAGAATGTTACGCGAAAGAGATACGAAAAATAATGCATTTTGTAGCAGATACTAACATGTATTTTTAAATGTGTGTGCATTTGTAACAATTTGTGTACATATAAACATTTTAAGAGTTTGAAATTGTATGCTGTGTGTTTAAACCATTAGCGAAACTATATCTTGCACAAGATGGATACAATGGATACAATTGAGGTATCTTGACTCTTCTGCAAATATCTCGACTTTGTTGTAGAACAAAATTAAATAACTTACCACTTAATGTTAGAATATTAGTGAGTACATACAACCCTTGTGAAACATCTATCGAAACGTTATCAATAAGTACCTAAGTGTTTTAATTTTTCAATGTATATTTCAAGGATCTGGGCTTGTATAGACAATCTATAGACGAACTTTGCACCAATAAATATTTTTTTCAATAAGGTTTGCCGCATTTTTCAATAGATTTTCTACATGGTTATGAATAAAAGCATATCTTAATTGATAATATGTGAACTGTATATGATTTTTCCATACAGGATTATGGATTTATTTAAAGATAATTGGAAAGACTAGAACTAAATATAGGAAAACAAATTCGTCACTTCCAAATATTTTTAGGTGATCCCTATACATAAGTGTATGTGCCAAAAAATGCTACATACGAGTAGATATAATTGCTATAAGTGGAATTAATTATAACTGGCGAACGCAGTCATAAAGATGTGACCGAGAAGGGACGACTACCTGCTTTATTCGCACTCATACCAAAGCCACAAGTGCAAATAAAGTCGTCCCTTCTCGGTCACATTTTTATGACTGCGTTCGCCAGCTATAATTAATATTGCACTATAACGAATGCTGCTTGAGTCGCATGTTGTAGAATCCTTATTTAGAGATGAACAATTCGGCTTGCGTATAAATTTAGAAAATAATTCACAATTTCCATACCTGTTTGAATTGATTAATTTTTCAACTAATCCATACCTATTTGAATTGATTAATTTCAAATAATCAGAATTATACCTGCACCTTTGGGAAAGACAAATCTTCAAACAATTTTGCCTGAAGTATCTATGGGTGGGTATAACTAAAATTGCTATATTATTATGTACATTCAATATACAATATTAAGTTTTGAATAATAATACAACAAAAGTAAATACAATAGCTTATCAACTAACCGTAAATAATGGTTTCGTCGGCTGTGTAAAAAAAGGTATTTCATTTATTTTTATTTTACATAAAACATGGAAACGTATCATTACATATTTATGGAATATTCGTTATGGAAATACGTTCGGAATGATAAATAACTCAAATTTTATATTATTTATCTTTGCATTGTACTTGAGTTGAGAAATATCATATAAAATATTAGTCAAAATACACTCATCCATGTCCGTTCGTGTTTTTTCATTGTGTAAAAAACCCAGGCTCGGAACAACGAAATGTAACTCAAATGATAGGTAAAAATGAGTAGCCAAATGCTTCATAGGGGGCATCATTGAAATAAATGGCTTAATGTGTAAAATACCTATTCAAAGTTTTATGGGGATCACATGAATGCATTAGTAAAAGAAGCATTAAACAGTTACAATCGCGATTTAAAAGCGTACCTAAACTAGGATGTAACTTAGGTCTGTGGACTCCATAGAAAAAATTGACATTAAAGAATACCAAAGAATCTCATAAATTGAAATGGTAGATAAATTTCTTCTAAGAAATAAAAAAGCGACCTGTTAAAAATTAATATCGCCATAAAAATGTAGAAAAACACCTGTCTGGGTCGTAGTGTTGATTCAATGCTAGATATTTTTCAAGGAATAAAAAAGTGAAAGTATAGATAACGAATTGAACTGAAAAGGAAAAATGTAGGAAAACTGGTGAAAATTCATTTTCTCTGTGGAAAAACGCATCAATCATTCTACAACATTAGCATATAATCGAGCATGCAAAGACAACCGTGAGTGAAGAATAGCTATAGGAATAGGGAAGTTCCGTCTAAAGAGTTTCCGAAATATCTAACCGGTTTGATAAAGAAAATTCATGGTAAGGCCGAGGAGCGGTTCGATGGAATTCAAATCGATTCAAATGGATTTTAGATTTTTATCTGTGCACGTAAATTGAGAGTACATTTCAATGTTTTTTTCTTTTACAATAAAAATACCTGCTTTCGTCAGACCAAAAAGAAAGTGTTTGTAGGAAATGTTTGGTTTTTTAGATTTCTGTGTTACGTGACGAGATAATTAAAAACTGTAAATTCACGTAAATGCCAGCTATCTTTTAAAAATGAAAGTTCGAACAAGTTTCAAAGAAAACAGTTAGTCTAATTCAAAGCGGTTCGATATTATTAAAATGTTGGCCGGTTCTTAAGAACCGATGTGATAATAAACTACTGTCTGTGTCGAAGAGAAATGGTCGGAATGTTTCACCATTTGATATATGACCGTCATTTGCAGGACAAAATGCAAATATGTACCCGCTGTCAGGGTGGAAAAAATATGTTGCAAACATTAAGGGCACATTAGGCACGAGATGATTCAACTGTACGTATGTATCAATATGCAATGTCCATGTCATTTTTTACAGATTAATTTTGATCATTGCATCTATGTAATATGTATATTGTATAGTACACAAGCGAAAAACTGTAGGACGTTGAATACCCAGTGCTCCATGTTTATTTTCTAAAGGTAACATGAACAACTAGCTTATACCACAAGTATTTTTTTATATTTATGAACGTGCCTCCATAGTACCAACTTTAATGAATTTATACGAGTAACTTGTTTAGCCAAACAATACCAAATTTTTCAACACTCCCAGTGCATAATTTTATATATACAGTAGCAAAGTTGTCTGTTTCTTACTTCCTTACTACAGTTATTTAGTGAGTAAGTACTTACTTTATAAACTTTGAATAAAGTACGTGTATCACTTACCCCTTGACGGACTAAGTATGGACTTAACCTTACAGTTTCCCAGTCGTGACCGGTCATTCATCACTTGAGACCGCTTGCTGTTCAGAACGTTATCTAGTTTCATAGGTCAAGTCAACGGTTAGTTTGCGGTTATCAATGTTTCAAGTTTCTTGTTCTTGGGCGAATTTGCAAAATGTCAATCAAAAACAACAACACAGTAAGTCACATCATGTACGAGGTTTTTGTTTGTACAAAACGGTTTTAAGTTAGGTAAACCAAAGTTGATAAAGTGAAGCTTAAGATTTCAATGTAAACAAACTTCGATAATTTTAGTGATTGATTACTGTACTTTCTTTGGCCCTTCATTGATCTCCTAGAAAAACAGGGAGTCTATATAATTTAAAATGATTTTGGTGCGATCCATTTTAACACTACGTAATTACAACGATCTTGCTCGTTATCAATTCAACTACACGAGGTTCGTCTCATATTGGAGAGCGGCAATTATACTGAAGTGAATATATAAAGTTATGTACTTAAAACTTCTATGATATTTGTAATTAATAAAAAAAACTTTTAAATTTTAAGTATAAGAATGTTTTCTTTAGTCTGTTTGCATTTTATAACAATCAAGCCTGATTTAGATCAAGTTTTATAGATACTTAAACTACTCGACATAGAGATGAAGGTAGCTTTTTTGTTACGTTTGGTTTCGTGCATAAAAGGTAGTGACGATCGAACACGATCGCATTATTAGTGGTAAAAAAAAATAAACTAATTGGTACTTTCTGTTATGTATCGATATCCTAAAACACTTACGAGTAGACGTTAATTGTGTTAATTTCACTGAAAATTATATAATCTAGGTACTCAAATCGTTAAGTGAATATTTATGTTGCAGATATTCCAACTATTTCAAGGACCGGTGTTATGTTGAACATTTAATTTTAATGAGAATATTATTGAAATTGCTATTTAATAATTCCTCCCCAATTGTGTTTCAGTTCAGTGTATGTAATGGCCCCTTTACCCTCACATAAATTCATAGACAACCCTACAAAATACATACACAGTATAATCTGAACATTCAGTGGGTAAAACACAATACTCGTGTTTATAAATTACTAAATACTTACACCTGTACTAGCATATCTACAATACATCGGATTTTCCTGCCTTAATATTTAGTTATCTATTTACAACTATGGAAATTAATTTCATAAATAGGTAGGCTGTAATAAATAGTAACGGTGGCTCGTAGGACCTACGGAGCATTGTAAGATGTCATAGCTCCAAGTAAAAATGTGAAGGTATAATCTGCGGTGTCTCGCGATTACGTTATTTTTTTTCAAATGAATCTGGGTTTGTTGAAATAAACCCAAACACATATTTGTACACTTCACAGAAAGCTTTAAATTTTGCCTTGTGAAGTGGAGTAAGTCGGGGATTGAACCCGCGCCCACCTGGATTAACAGTCGAGCGCGTTACCATCCAGGCTACCGACCACCTCAAATTTTCCAATTCTTTATTGGAAATGTTTTTGTTAATACACCTATATTTTGCGAATTAAAATTCCTAATCACTAATCACAGTTACACTTTTTAGTAAGTATTTTTTTGCCGTATAATCTTTTTCAGCTACGACGGTCTACTCTACAGCTATTCTGAATGTCATATAAATGTATGCGCAAATATAATATTGTGTGAGTTTTTAACTGAACAAAAAATCTATCTATCTATCCATAGGCAACGATTCCTAAACCATTCACGCGTAAATGTGTTCGTTAAACTCCATTATCTACGTATTTTATGATAATTATTATAAAGAAGAACTATTTTGTACGACAAACTGAATTTTTAACGAGTGCTCAAATCTGCGCCTAATTGATAAAACATGTAGTAGGAAGGTGTTACTTGGAATAAAATATGAAACAAAGCTTTCGTAAGAGATTATAGAGCCTATTAAAATATTCATTTATGTCTCCTAATGAGAAATACGAATTGGAATCACAACATTATCATTTTATCCCTACGTAAATTATAAATATTTTTAAGTGCGTTGAAGAAAGAGCTTTCACATTTCATGAATTATTATTGAAACAAGTAAGTAAGAATATAAAATACAACCTATTTCCATATTTTAAGGAGCTTTTATAATGTAAGTAGGTAGATTATTTTAAGCTCCCATAATGGTGTATTATGTATTTTAGAATATAAATTCTTCGTTAATGGAAATAATGACAAGAGCGTTTGACTTGTGACTAATAATTAATGACTTCGACGTTATAAAGATGTTCTTCAATTTTTCATATTATTTACTTTTTTACCTGTTTTGGTAAAAAAAGGTTATTTGACAAAACACAGAAACGTAGATTTGTTCTCAAAGTCACTTAAAATTTATAAATACGAGATATAAGCACTAAAGTGGACTAAGAACCTCCTAAATTGAAGACCTCAGAGACAGAGAGATGGAGAGACGACCTGGTCCGACATGTCGGTGCAACCTGGATGCAGTCTGCACAGAACAGGACAACATGGAGACAGATGGAGGAGGCCTTCGTTCAGTAGTGGACGGGATAGGCTGATGAAGAAGAAGAAGCACTATATGAAAAATCTGTTGGGGCAGTTTTATGCTGCGTCCCAAAGTCCTTCATTCCTTTTTGTGGGAATTTCTAAAATCGGATGACTTCAGTATTGAAATCTGCCAACAAGTCACCAATTCATAAATGGCATACGAACTCTATCTCAAAATCGCAGAATAATCATAATACTTAAAAAAAATAGTACGAAGAATTTAGCAGATGTTCGTGAGCCGCAACATAACTTTTTATCCTATATAATCATTGATCATTATGATTTATCCTTCAGACAGAAATTTGTATTAATGCTGGACAATAATAAATCATTAATAATTAGAAACGCCAATGTGTAAATTAGTATTTGATTGGAATACAATTATACAGATTTCAGGCGTTTATAAATTTCATGTCATCATGTGCGATGGTCGCAGATGTTCTATCAATTTAATAGAATATATTATTTTACAGTTAAATAAATGCAAACATCTACATAATTACGATTCTCTATGTAACATAAAATATTCATTTGGTAATATTTTTACCTAGGAGATTCATAAAAACAGTTGGCTTTTTTAAGAACAATGTTATAATAGAAATACTTGGGCTTAAATATACTTCCGTGTCATGTTCTTGGCCCCTAATATTTTTTAGTCTATCTGTCATCTTATAACAAAAAAACCTTTCTCTCGAGAATATATAGAGAGAATATCATCACTATGAACTGCAATTCAGCTACGAGCTTACTTTGAAAGTGTCTCAGCCAACCAATTGATGACTTAAGAATTTTCCAAGCTTCGAAACAGACCGCATTTATTGTAACGATGCAATCAATTTCAAAATACCTTTCACCCCGTATTGCTCAGTTCCTTCAAAGGGTTTGAAGGGAAATGGAAAAAGATTAATAATAAACACCAATTTAAAGTAGTTATTCTTATGGGTGATGTTTAGCAGTGTTGTATTCGATAAATAAATTGACCATTTATAAGACAAATGGTTCTGTTTGGTGGCCATTTCTATTCCATTTCCGTTGTTTTGTTTGCTAATGAGAACTTTCTACTGTGTACAGTATCTGTGAAACGTTACCATTAAAATAAACGGTATGTACCACCTATACAATGGGAAATAGGCAAAATGACTATCATAAAATGTTGGAGGATTTACATCCTGAAGATCCTTAAACATACTCACATTTCAATTTGGGGTTGCCTTTTAGAAATTAGTGCGATCTACATTCATTCAATTATTAAATATATTTAAAAAAATCTGCACAATATTGCTAAGAAGATGGACAAAAAATTTTAAAGTGTGACGAAAGAAGACATGAAAATCAAGTCCACAATTGTGTTAAAAACATAAAAACATATGTTAGCCACGCATTAGGGAATATTTTCCTCAATAAGGCAACATTAAAATAATGCACTTATAATTGTAATTTGTTACATATTATTTAATCAGTGTGCCCAAGTATGCCAATAGACCTTGCCGGTCCACTAAATATGTAGCTTTTATTATGAACTTTACAAATTGTTATAAATTTCTAAGTTAGAAAATGGGTCATATTCCACGGCTTTACTAATTATGATTAAGAGAATAATCTTGTGAGTTATGGATACATAATGTGTAGAAAGAAATAATATTTAACTTCTATCCAAATTATTCCGCTCTGGTTTCATTGTCATTGGAGATTTAATCATGGTCAGTAAAGGTACGAACACCAAAATTAAGGTAGGGCCAATCCAGTATAGGGCTATCATGAGTATTATTAGCGTTGCTAACCTTTCATTCCAACGATAAGTTAAAATGTGACAATGATTATGTTGGTTCCATATGTATGGAAACCATTTTCGGAAATGAGAGTTGGATAAATGTCTCTGCGAATTCTCTTGCATTTCTGTCATGCCTTAGACACATTCATAGTATAACTCCTCCACAATACCGAAAAGCAATTGATTGCCAGTTTCAAGGGGTTTTGACCGCACAATCGATTTGGATTGTAATGAGTAGGTACTCTCATAAGTATGAAAGAAAGTAGCAACTCACCAATACAAAACTTACATCGGAATCTCCCCTTGTAGTATAACTATACAATACATTCTTTGTAACAATCATGTTTTTGTGAACATAATAAGGAAAATGATTTATTTTCTATATAAAAGTTGACTTTGAACTGTTGAGGGAATTTTATAGGTATAACCTGATACTGTATTTTTTCCTTTTACTTCAGAATATTTTAAACTCTTTTTTTCGCTAATACAAAGTCGATTAATATTAGGTTTTCTACCTTTTATTCATTTTGATTTTTAGTATGTACCTAATACTGAATTTTAAACCTCATTCTCCTGAAACTCCCATATACTCGTATGTAATTAAAATATGTAAAAAAAATGTCCACAAAATGTAGAATTTTAAGAAAGTAAAGTTTTTTTGATTTGAGATGATACCTAAATTATTTAGGTATGGAACCGGATTTATCTGTACATATGCACAGACGGAATTGCATTAAGTTTTTTCCTCACAGAGACGAGGCATCTTCATTCACATAATGCAGCGTTATGCGAACTCCCTCAGGGAGGAAGCAAAATGGGTGTTCCGACGCTTACGAGTCGTCTCTGTTGAGGAAAAAAAGAAGAAAAAAACTTAATGTTAGTGCATAGGTACAGCTAAGTCCGGTTCCATACCTAAACAATTTAGGTATCATCTTAAATCATTTAAAAAAAGTTACCAAAATTTCTAATTCCTCCTTCACGACATTAGTGTTAACAGTTTACGAGTATTTCTGTTTATTTAACGATGAAATTGCTCTGTGGTGTGTATTGTATACACAAAGTCGGTAAGATAATATTTATTCTGACGTTTTCTCTCGGAAAAATATCAAGAATATAATAATATGGAAGTGTTTTTTTGTGTAAACGTAGGACGGCTGAAGTCGTAAAATTATTCATTCAAGTTTTGATGCTTCTATTTATTTATTCCGGTAATGAAATGAAAAACGTACAAAAGTTTTTCTATTTCCTACTTCGCCACAATGAATATACCCAGCATTCATTTTAACAAATGTATTAGAGCTTGGCTCTCTGAATGTACTTTTATTTTTTCTATAAATAAAGCCTTTTTGTTTGAATGTCACCACAACTCGTTAATGCGAAACAATGGATTTTCTACTGTTTGAATAAAAAGAGCAATTACGTATTATCTGAACAGAGTGACGGATAATTTTCTTAAAGCGAACGTGATGTCTCCGCCGCAAGCTTGCGAGTGTCCACAACCGTTTTGTGTTCGTGAGTAAAAAGGCGTCAACGGTCGGTTACGTGTACGAGCCAAGACAAACGTTCCATCTACACGCCTTTTTACTCATATACACAAAAAAACTTTGGAAGCTCGCAAGCGGGTGGCGGCGACGTAAAGAGAACCATACTTGGTTTTTTCTGCATATCCTATGTAACAATTCCAGGTCGTTCCCACAATGCACACAAAGTGTGCCAAATGCAAGCATTAAATTGTAACAATATTATCGTAATGATAGAGTTGAGTGAAAACCCTTGCTCATCAATGTAATATCCTTTTTGACAAGGTAATGCACCCCCGCGTCATGTGTGGGTCAAGATAAGACCCTAATAGCGTGTACCTCCAGAATACCATCTACATTGGAGCAATACCCTTCTGACTGACAGTGATTTTCCTTAAGGAACCTTAATAATTATTATCTAAGTATTTCGGTAATAACAATTTACATGATTTCTAAGTAAGTGTCTCGTGTAACCCCTCGACAATTTTCTACTATGATGAGGTATTCTTTGTTAAAGCAATACGAAGCAGAGCACTTAAACAAATTGACTACGCCGTCAAGTGGGCGGTGCTGTGAGAACTGTAGAGCAACCGCCCAACTATTACAATTATATTCTACTACTTTATACTCCCATACTTACTGCAAGAAATGTACTAATACTAATATGAAGAATGAAGACTATCTCTACAAGAACTCTCATAATATAAAGTGAACCTTCATAAGAACTAATTGTAGTATTTAAGAGTATGCATACCGACATTTCAAAAATTTCTAAAAACGGGAGACCTTCTATCTCGACAACCGTTACTAAATATGCTTTGAAACAAAATAGGGTAGATGCATTGAACCTTTATCTAGGGAATAACCGTAAAATATTTTTTATATCTTGTATAGATTTCTCAAAAAAAAATAATTAAAAACACCTCTGACCTTTTTTCTAAAAGACGAAAACTCATTTCCCGAAAGTCGGGGAGTAATTTTTTTTGTACTGATAATATGCATTAAAATCTAGGGAATAACCGTAAAAGTTTTTTGATAGACGCAAAATTAACCCCAAAAAATGGAAGAAACACTATTTTTACCATTTTATCATACGATTGTCACGCGATTTTGAACCTTAATGCCGCGGGAAAAGACTGTGACTTCATTCTTGGTGCCAAGCCCTAAAGAGCTCTACTTTACCCTTATCCCATATTAATAGTTTTCTTAGTTATTTGAGTTGTTCCTTACCACTTATTCTTGAGTATTCCATGAATGTTTTAATCGACAATGAAACTCCAGCGAAATCTTTTACTACTACTAATCTATTATTGTAAGCAGATTTAAAATAAATATAATTATGTCCGATTTACTCGAGTATCTATTTAGATTCCAGCCAATCACAGCATGATAATCAATGTCTACATCTTTCAAATAAAAAAAAGGTCAAAAAATATAAAATATTGATTAGGTATACATAAATAATTGTTGATTATAGTGTGTTTTTTTTGCAATATAATATGTCCTACGTTTCTTTAAAAAAAAACATTATTATGCTTATCACATTGTAATGCAAAAGTAGGTACTTGTCATTAGTCGACGACTTTTATATGAGAACTGTTTTAAATAGAACTTACAACATAAATATTATAGAAAGCGATACATGTAGAATAAGTAGAATGCAATTTTAATAGTATCGAACAGCTAGAGAGTGTTGGTTGATGTATATTTTAGTCTTAGAAACTTTTGTAGTCTAGTAAACTTTCTCTTGCATACTTAATACAACGGACCAACCTTTTTGAAAATTTGATATTCAGTTGGTTTCACCGTTTTACGGATATAAACGACGACAGTGAGAAGTAGAAGAAGAAGAAACTCTTAGATGCAACAATACCTTTGTTTTTAAATATTCAGTATATTCCCGCCAAAATGGAAACGACAAGCGCGCGAGGAAAGTACTTGAATCAAATGGATATTAGGCTGGGCCGTTTTCACTTTTTTTGACTTTTCCGTGGGGCTTTTTGCAAAAAAGGTGCCAAATGGCTTTAAACCAACGGGTGCAAAATATTATTCCATTCTGATAAGATCTTCTGCCTCCGGATCGTAGTTAAGTATTCGGTTTTTTAGCACTTTACTATTGCTTTCTGGAAGGAAATTATGTACTAACAATCGAGTTAAAAGTTGATTTCTAAATCAAATTAAGTCTGTATTATAGTCAAAATATAAAATAAAAACATTATATTACCCTGCGTACGCAAAAGGTGAGGGAAGAGGGCGAAGAAAAAATCGCCAAATAATCAAATATAATAGAATAATAAAAAATCGAAAAAAAATATTTCTACAGACACTTTGTTGGCGATGATAGGGTGTGATGGAACCAATGTGAACGTTGGTAAGCAAGGAGGCATTATTCGTCTTATCTAAAAACGATTAAATAGACCGTTACAATGGATCATATGTCTTCTTCACATGAACGAGTTGCCTTTCTGTCATTTGTTCCTGCACTTAGACGGCAAAACTTCAGGACCTCAAACACTTTCAAAACCCACTGAAAATTGTGAAAAGAGACATTTGTTGTCCAATACCAGCCTATTCCCGCATTTTTACCCGATGTTTCTGCAGAAGATATGAGCGCTGATCAAAATATTTGTACAGAATCGTGTTAGCGGTAACAACAGGAAATTTTCCTTCTGATTTAGCAAACAAATCGCCTGGGAAAATGTCTCATGCCAGATGGCTAACGCGGGCTAATTGAGTTATGCGGTTGTATGTTTCCATGCAATCTCCGTCTCAAAACCGGATTGTTCTCGCAATGCACATCGTCAAAGCTTACGATCCGACTTGGTTCAAAATCAAAACCCATCTTTTCTGTAAAGATGGAGCACGACACCTGTACCAACCCATATCCGCCACTAGATACTTGACAGCAGAACTGAAGGCAATAATAGATAAGAAATAGTTACTTCGCCCATCCTGAAAATATATTGTTAGCAATGTTAACCGATCCACAACAGCACATCCGTGAAATGGGGGGATGTCGCATATTAAAAGCTCGAAGTAACAAAGAAAATTCCATTCGACTGTTCCAACTAAACCTTGATGCATCATCCTGCATACATTGATATCATTCAGTGGCATGATAATGATAAAATCACAGACCCACCGCTGTTAAAACCGATACTCAATGAAGAAATCCTACTGTTTGTCGCACAAAAAGGAGAAGGTGACTTGCCTCTTCTACGGCTTCCTTGCCACTCTCAAGTAATGGAAAGAGCAATGAAGACTGTCACTGAAGCTTCAGCCAAGCTAAGCTAACCACAAAAAGCGCTAGAGAAGGCTATATCTCAACCCAAATTGAGCCTCGAAAATCTATGCCAAAGTTCGAGAGTAAGAAAGATTTTCGTGCTAATTAAAAATATTTATTTTTATTTTCTTATACTATATTTCTGTGTTTTCTTTTTGTAATACATCTTAAAAGCTTTAAAACATGTGTTTCAATGTTAAAGACTATATTGTTCTGCCTTTTTACCCCGTTGCGATGACTTAGAAATATCACGGATTTTTTTCATAATTCAATAATTTCAAACCCAATCCGGAGGCTGAAGATGAAGTCCTACCGAGACCATATTTTACATGTAATATAAAGTAATCATTTGGCACCTTTTCCGTGAAAAGCCCGAAAGAAATTGAACAAAAAAAATTTTTCCATACAAAAGTGGCCCAGACTAATGGATATTCTGAAAGACAGGGCTGAATCAACATTTTCATAATAACATGGCTAGGTATAAAATGTTCTATTATGCAATTTGCAATACACTTTCTGGCATGAATAATATTCTGCCTATCATTTTGACGTTGAAAGCTGCAATTTTCCATTTTGTTTATGTCTGACTGCGTGGTATTTTCAGAAGGCACATGCAAAATTTTACATTCACAAAATTATGCATCGCAATTTTGAAATATGAAGTATAGTAAGTACCTAAATGGTTCATGTTTACATAAGAAATCGCGATTCGATTCACTAACTATCAGCCGACAGACATGGTGCATTGACATACTCGCAATACCAAACTTGCGCGAACTCTCTTAGGGACAACATAGGATAGGGCTTCTAACGTATCGGCATGGAATAAGGATTGACCATTCATATTTACCCTTTGTACACAATTTTGTCACGTCCTGACGTCAAATTATACATTTTCACAATATTTTGGTACTTTTGTTACACAATGCAATCCTGAACCACCTCACCTTTCTCCAATTTTTCTGTCCATCAACTTATTGCATTTTAGTGAGGTAGAAAATTTTTGATACTTATAGTTAGAAGTTATGTACTCGTACTATAAATAAGGCACTAAAATTTATTGAAACGTATCCCTGAATTTTTTCGCTTCAGTATGTTTAGGCGTGTAGGTAGTCGTATATCATTTTTTTATAGAATAACTAAAATACTTTAGGGACTGGAGGATTTTCACGGTGACAGGTATTTTTACCTATATGCCTAATATGGCGTCAGTTAAA
The DNA here is from genome assembly GCA_963576895.1 of Ceraclea dissimilis. Classification (NCBI taxonomy): domain Eukaryota; kingdom Metazoa; phylum Arthropoda; class Insecta; order Trichoptera; family Leptoceridae; genus Ceraclea; species Ceraclea dissimilis. The sequence goes on from OY756361.1 coordinate 6,388,127, forward strand.
TATTAATCATATTTCGTTTTTCGAAACATCCAGCCCTTCGTCCTTTGGGAACTGTCAGTTAAGTTGGCGAGGCACCAGCTTGTGAGTCTACCATGGTACCTATAGCTTCCTTCCTTCTCCCTTTGAACATTCGAGACTGTCACTCGGTTTTCTTGACAATGCTCTGCTCCCACCAAAGTCTTTGTCAAATGTCATGATCCAATTTACCATAGTTCATACCTTATGTTCTTTGTTATTATTTTCGTCTCCTCACTCCATTGACGTCAATATTAAGATGTCTGCTAATGGAGATTTGTTTTTGTTAACCTATAAAAAATATTTTAAAGTAGCAACAATATTATTATTTTCCTTTTAAAATAATAATATTTCTTCAATGTTCTTTAGACTTTAGAGAATTTTGTTATTCAAAGAAGAACAAATTTAATTAATTATTGGGAGATCTAGTTCTTCAATTGATTGGACGTTTTTTTTTCATGAGGTGTTAGATTTTGTATTCCGTAATTGAGATAAAAACCAACGTTTATAATCGAAAATAATATTTCTACCTAAACAATTGTCTAGCCGTTTTTTTAAATTGTTCTTTGTGGGAAAATTAGCGACCTTGATAACACTTTGACTAAACACCGTTAAACCTTTTACAGAATTTTTTTCGTGCTTTTAGTTGAGGTATTAAAATAAGCATTATTTTTTTAGAGTGGCACTTGAATACGATTGTATATTATATAAAAAAAAAATCCAATATTTTTTATATAGGTACACATTTACCCAACAATACCCCAGTTCTACTTCACAGTCATTAATATCAATAAAAGAAATGGCGGGTGGATGGGGGTAAAACGCCACAACCACATTTCGTATCATAAATCATTTCACGATTTTATTGACTTTTATATTTGTAACAATAGCAAAATATAAACTTTCGTTCGAATTGATCCGCTGAAAGTAATTTGCATATGAAATTAATGTGTTCTGTATATATTCAATGGAAATACATTCAAATGCTTACCTATGATAAATCTACACCACCCCAATAAAGCAGCAACCACCCAATTTTGGTTGGATGGACTCCCGCTATTTAATGATGTTTTTTATAACCTTTGTCGTAGGGCGCGCTTGCTTCCAAACCCCATTATAGACGTTTGAAAGATCCAGATTCAGATGGAATGCAGAAAGATGAGAGCATATGTGGCATCAGAGACTGGATGAGCACAAGTATATGACGATCCAATCCAATCCAAGATATTATAAGGACGATGGTTGCGTGAAATCAGGATCAAAAACAGAGGTCCGTTTAAGGATGACAGTCGACTTAAAGTCATACTTAAGCCACGGACACCAAATCGAGCGTTTGTTATTATATTTCGTACTAAATAATAGATATCATATGTTAAATGAAATAAAACAAGTTCAGATGGTTGAGACATGTGGAGAGAATGAACTATGAAAGGAAAAGAAGGAAATTTTACCTGGGTGAAATAAGAGGTGTAAGGAAACGCGGCCGTCCAAGAACCACATGGCGTGTTTTGAGTAAAAGTAATCGTAGAATGTGTATGAGGAATTGCATGACGGAAGCCCGAAGTGTGTGCAAGGATAGGAGAGTCTGGCAGTCCGTACTCTCTGCCTACCCCGCAAGGGAGGTGGCGTGAGGGCATAGTATAGTATATGTTTAGTATTTATTTTATTGTGAAACATGTGTATAACCAATGTTTGTATATTTGAGGCATTGATCAATTACAGAGAAATAATAGGATATTCCAGTAGATTATTTACTAATAATATATATGAAGAACCCTTCTCATTCACTGTGACAGCCTTATGAATATCGTAGAAGTATAGAAAAATAATTCATACAAAAAAACAATAATTCAATTTATCAACGTAATAATTTTCATATACAGAATGATTGATTTCGCATGTCAAATACATTGAACGGTGATAAAGGGTGCTGAATTACTGCTATTTCCAATAGTTTTCAAATTCTAATGTAGGTAGGTGCTTACGTATTTTTTATATACGATTTTCTTCCGAGTTATGACGCAATTTTTTCTTGATTGTTCTTGATTGATTGATCTTGGGTTTGGTTGATTGGTAGAAATGGTAGATATTGGTAGGCAATCATAAATACTAATAATATGCTGTAGGTATAGTTGGTGCGTCATGTTATGAGCACCTACGTGTTTGGTGCAGAAGATACAATGGGTAACAGTTTCAGTGGTGGAGCCTTGTGGTAGATCCTACCATGATAAATAAAGGAATTCTAAAAATCTGGACGACGATTGAAGCCCTTAAACTGTCGAAATGTACTTGGATAGCTGCCTAACTTAATACTATAAATTACTGCAAAGCAACAAATTTATAAAGGAGATGGGCCGATGATATCACCGAGTCGGTGGGACATGGGTGGAGACAAAGAGCCCAAAACAGAGAATGGTGGAAGACAAAGGAAGGGGCCTATATCCAGCAGTGGAGGGAAAGAGGTTGATAAGAAGAAGAAGAAGAACAAATTTACAAACTGCTTTGTTCATCAGAAAAAGTATTGTTCAAATTTCAGGATTTTCTTGATTCTCAAGTTGATCTTGCGAAAATTTACCATGTATAATATACTGAAACAAAATATTGCATGCAATTGTAGTTACAGGAATGTTCGGAAAACTTAATACTATTGCCATCTATAGTGTTTCCTTTTAATTCAGCAGAGATTACCACAGATTCAAACCACGTAATGAAAACCAGAAAAAGTACCCTTTCCATCGTATTTTACATACATTGACTTCACTTCCTGTTGTGCGTAGTTAACCCTTGGTGCTTCCAAGTGCTCCCTACAATTATGTTTTGGAAACAAAGCCATAGATGGCAGTCATCACTCTGAAATAAAACCTTCACCTCGCATAGATGTGTTCATAATTATCACATTTTTTATTATCATATTTTTTTACTATAGGTATTTTTTATATTCTATGAGGTACAATATTTTATGACTCTTAAATCTAAAAATGCATTTTTTTTTCGTAATAGAAACATAGAAGGTCTTAGAATAGTTCTTTAAATTCTACACTTTTAACTACATCCAGTGGATCATAAATAATTGGAGTATAATGGCCATGTTCATCTATTGCAAAAACTTCGATGAAATACCTCAGAATGGAAGACAGCGGATACATTGCCTGAAAACAAAGCAAGTAAATAAATGACACGGTTATACGAGTCAAGATTAAAAATTTCAAAAAAATAAAAGAATTAAAACTACATTTAACCCTCTCACTACCACTGTCCCTCCTGGAGGACACGAAGATAAAATGAATAAAATCCATTTGAAGCAAATTCTCATACTTAATCCATGTTAAACTTATTATAGTTATTATAGAATATTTATCGTCTATGAATAAATATGTTTTACCAGTAAATAATACGGAGGGCATGGTCCTAAGTCCTAAACGAAAAAACGCATTTTTTTTGTTCTAAATTCGTATTAAAATATATAGATATTAAATCCATAGTAAAAAAATCTATAAACCCTCTTTAATATTCTGGTAGTGAGAGGGTTTTAAGAAGTAATTTTGTAAACAATGCAGTACCTAAAGGTTTTTGTTAAAAATAAAAAACAAAAAATAAATATTCTTACCAAATCCACAACCCCTTCGCCAGCAGTTTTGAATTTATCAATGAAAGACGCGGGCTAAAATGGAAAATGAATAAAGATACATATTAATAATTAAATTTTAAAATTTACTATTAATGAAAAAATTTTACTCACCGTAAGTGAAAATTTTCTGGCCAACCAAAGAAGTTTTTCAAATATTTGAGCAGGCTGAAAAATATAGGTTTGGATAATCCTGGGCTTATTCGCTTTTTCTAATCATTCATCAGAAAAAAACATTCAAAAATATATAAAACTTACCACAAAACTGTGACTCTGCGAATGTAAGTGCTGAATAAAATCTTGTGGACGATGATGTCCTCCTTTGAAGGGTATATGGTGTTTGTTTTGATGTCCTACGGGAAATTTGGTAACAAGCTTCCTCAGGAGTGTCACCAGTGGCTTTCTATCTTTATCGTTCATTACACCAAACTGCAATACAAATTTCTTCATCATATTTTTGGAAAAATTAAGACCACATGAAAGCTGATAAATTTTGGTGTGATGAAAAAAGTATGCAATTGATAAACAAGTGCAAGAAATGCAGAGGTAATCGAAAAATCAAATGTCACAAAATAAAATCGACCATCAAAATGATACCTCCACAATGAACAGTTCAGAGTATCTATGCTAATTACATTTGGCTACCTACAAGTAAGCGAAAATAATTATATAGACACACTTACATGATGATTATATTGTCCTTGAGAAGGTACGAAGAATGATGGATCGATCATTGGCGTTGATGAAAACTGTAATGAAACGAATAGGTAATAGTATTGATAGGTATGCATTTTATTATTCGCCCACTTGAACCAATAGTGCGGAGTAGAGACGTAGGTACAATATTCGAGAAATAAATTGATAATTACCAGAGCTGGACGATTTGCCACATCGGAGAACGATGAGTCTAACGGTGATGAAAGATACTGAAAACAAAAATAGTATTGGACAGTGACAATCCTAACAAACAATACACGATAATGGATTCAATAGCTTCAGAATTCTAAGAAAGAATAATTTAACGATCGTATTACCACTGTCGACGATGGTTGATTTGGGAAATTGTACATGTATGACGATGGAAGTTGGTTTGGGAAGATGTATTTGGATGACGATGACTCAACGGGAACAGCAACCTGAAAAAGTGATCCAATCTATGTGAGGAATTATACCAAAAGAAACAAAGTGTTCGTGTGATAATTACTACCAGCGGCACTATCGCATTTCAAAGTCTTCTATGAAATTCGTTCTAAATATTCTTGGATGCTGCTACGGTCTGAACGCGTCGTATGGAAAACAGTTTTGATTTTATATTTTTAACAGTTTTTTTATATTTAAACTTACATATTGAGGCTGGGGTAGACCTCCAAATTGGGATGCGTGTTCATATTGTGACAAGCCCTGGAATAGTATTGTTACAAAAAATATTGTATCGAGATTGGTAAAAAATAAGTAAAATTCATATAAGAATTGAATTATCAAAATGGTTATGTTATATGTGTAGTAGGTACTAACAGACAATGGTCGCTGCAGGCTCAAAAAGTGCGTAGAAGCAGGCGGAGTCTGTAAAAGAAAAAATAAATTGAATTTAATTCAAACTAAAATAACAATATTTTAAAGAAAATATAGCAAAAATATGATTTACCGGTTGTGGCTGATGAGAACTAGAATAAAGTGAAGGGTCCTGGACTAATTCCTGTAAACAATATAAGAGTATAAAATATTGAGTGGATATACAAAATGTGAAGGCGGAACAACTTAATTTGACCTTAACGCACTAACGGATAAAAATCACCTGCTCAGAAGGAGGAGAGTTAAGTCCATAAGGAAAGTCAGAAGATTTGGTATCGGGGTAGTGAATCTAAAATCAAAAATAATCTCATATGTAATTGACGACATTGTGCGAGTTCTTTGACTTGTTGACAGTAAGATCTAGATTATATGTATTATACAGAAGATGGTATATATCGCATATTTTGATAGCTCTCCAAACCCTCTTTGGGACTCTTGTGTTTTCAAGAAAATGAATGTGGTCGCCGCCAGACGATGGGCCATATAGTTGAGTGTCCAATTTTGGGTTTCGAGCGCGGTCTAACTGAAATCCACGGGGTCACTGCTGACGCTGCCAATTGGCTAAGAAATTTACCTCTAAATTTGTAATTGCCGGGTCTTTTGCCATTTGCATTAAAAAAAATAAAAACAAAAATCTGTAATACTAACCCCAGCAAGTTGTCGCTTTACTTCTTTGTGCTCGGAAGGTTGGGCTGGTGAGTCCTGAAATATAATTTTGAAAAATTGTATCATCTTATAGTATCAACGCAATAATAGATTTTTCTATGAATCCACATATAATACGAGTATGAACGTATGTATGAAAAATGATATTTACAATAAACGGTGACAATTGTGATGCATAATGTTGTTGTGGAATGAACTGAAAAAAATGTGAAATACATAATAATTATAAACGCTTAAATATTAAATTTTGGGTTAGCTTGGAAAATATTGCAAGTAATCCCAGTCCACAAAGAAAGTCAATTAGGTAAAGAACTTTCCGTTCATATAAATCCCCTAATTATTAACATTATTCAATGAAGTCCACCAATTAGTCTTCGTCAGGTGTCGACGACATATCCACGCAGCCACGGACCTTCCTAATGCAGAAGTAATTTCTGAAAGAGCGTCTAACCTTAAACGAAGGTGGAAGACGAAGATTTACTGAAAGTTTTTATAAGAATGCTTTTCATACTGACCGTAAAAATAGATGATTGGTAGATCTTTCTTACTTACCCCACGTGGTGCTGGAATAATGGTAGGATACTGTGGATTAGCTGTTGTGAAAACCTGTGAGAATAAATTTCAAACTTGTATTTACTTTTTACTTTTTTTATCGCATTTTTTATCTTTCATTTTCTTCCGACTGGAAATCGCATAATATTATTGTATAACTTACTTCAATATTATTGTTGTCATTCGTTGCATAAAACAAAGCAGCTGCCGCCGTTGGAGGCTGTAAAAAGAATGACACCATTGGATTACAATTTTACAGCCTACTTAAAATATAAGCGTATTTATTGAGCACTCAAAAAATGTGGGCTGAAGACAGAAAAAGAACGTATCCTTAATGAAAATCCTTATGGAGGTCTTTAAAACAATTCTTGAATAATGGACTCACCGTTGTTTCGTCAGTAGTGGGTATGGTGCTGCGTTTGTGTCGACTAATATGTATTTCAGATGTCTCTGTATCTTGGTCGCTGTGAGGAGAACTATCCAATCCTGCTGCAGGTGGTAAATGCGCTGTTGTCACATTATACACTTGGTGTCTTTCGGTCTCTGATGGTTGTATTACTTTAGTTTTTGATGGTTCACTCAAGTGATCAATGGATTCCGAAAACTGTAGTAAGAAAACTATGTTTAGCATTTAGGACCGAAGATACTTCGTAGAATATAAATTATTTCTTAACCAAATTACTTTGAATTTACTTCCAATGATTTTACAAAGATGAACAAAACATCCAAGCCTTTTTTATTAATTTTTTATTCCTTTCTTACAATTAGGCTAAATGTCAATTGTTGAGAATAACCTTTCATTTTCTAGATCTGCCGAAATAGGTACTAATTACACAAGGAAAGGAAAAAGAAGAAGATAATGAAAAGAAAAATACAGTTGTACTCAATACATATTTATTTTCAGAATGCATAGAATAGAGTTTTCATAAAAAAAGACTAGAAACAATAATAATTTAGAATAATTTAGAAGTGCATCAGTGCTGAGAGTAGAGTGATTGGTTTATGGATATGGTCCATTTGCATAATTGTAAGTTGGTTTTGTGTAAGTGTTGTAGCCATACTGTTGATACAAAGTAGAAGGAGTGCTTTTAGTGGGTGGTTGTTGCTGTTGCCTTGTAGCAGAACCTTGTATCAAGTTTGTTGCCGATTCGGCAGCAAATTTGATAGCCACCGCTAACTGAAAGATCAACAAAAAGTGTTAAAATTACAACTGTAATCAATAGTGTTTCACTGGGTAGTACCTATGTGAATTGTACTAAAGTCTACATTAGAGAAGAAATAAACGAAAATATATGGTACTTATTTGAGAAACCGAACCCATGTACCAGATGTGTAAAATTTATTCAGAACGTACCAAATTTGCGATTCCTTTGGCTGCACTCGTCAGATTTCCAACAATGTTTATCTGAGGCTGTTAACAAACAAAACAAACATCGGTAACAATAATTTGACACAGACATTTTTCATGCATTCATTGATAATTTATTAATTTTTTTAACTTACCATTTCCATATTTTTCGGACGATATATTGTTGGAGGAGGCTGAGCGATGTTCACATGTTGCGGTGGAGGAGCAAACGCTGAATTCAGGGCGTTGTTATCAAATGATGGGAGCGGTTGTGGAATGTACGCTGGAGGCTGAAAATGTATTGAGTTTTTTAAGACAGAACTTGACCCTGTCACTTTTTATTTTGTAGTTTTTATCATTTTTATTATCATCTCTTCATACAACATCAGACTCAATGTTCTGATACTGTACCAAGAGGAATGATAAATAGTAGTAGGTAATGTCTCTGAAATCATTTGACTAAGAGAGGGATTTATTTGGTCCAATATTTTTAGATAGTGGTTAACTACCATTTCCTTACTATCACAATCCCAGATTTTTTTCGAAAACGTTTGTTTTTTTTAAGGATCTGGGCTTGCATACACAAACCCAAATACTTTCCTGCACACCTTGCACTAGGCTAAAAGCCTGTAAGTATCGATTGTATTTGTATTTTTGAAGAGACTTATTTTTGGATGCCCAATTTATCAGTAGAGTAAAAGTTTTATTCAGACAAGATTACTGACACTTGTGTGATTATGCGAGTTATTTACCCCATAGTTGCTGCTCACAGCCGGTGGTTTTGCGTAGGATGCCCTTGAATGTATCTCATCTCCCAAATTCGGTGCTCCGGGTCCAAACGTGTGGAGATGGTGCACCTTTGAATCAAAGTTATTAATTACTAAGTTCCGACTTAGAAAAATGTCTAGATATCGACCTGCACACAGATCTATACATATACTAAAGAGTTTGGTTGGTTGATTTGCAGATTTAAGAGCAAAGATTTCATATAAATATTTGAAAAATACGTACAACGTCAGAGTTTTCCTCACTGCCATCAAACAAATCGCTATCGGAGTTCAAAAGTGAACTCAGCAATCCTACATGTTTATTTTCAGGTCTCTGTGGGCCATAGTAATCCGGGGGTGAGGCCTGTATAATGTGATAGATATTCTTTTGCTGAAATAAAAACACATAGTTTAAGGAGACGTCTATGTAACTAATAAGGAAAGCTTTAAAAAGAGAGGTTTTTCAAAGCTTTGAAAAGAAAGGTTTTTCAAAGCTTTGGAAAGAAATTCATAGATGGCAGTATAGTACAGAATTCTACGTGTTTACATTTTCCTTACCGGTGGTTTTTCTTCGCCTTTTTTGAAGAATATCGGCTTTGCCTGAAATTATAAGAAAAATAAAATATTAGGTATTCGCAGTGTACCTATCCACTTAATTTTTTAAAATAACAAACTTGTAGATTACCTCTACGATAAGCAACCACGTAGTGACCAACAATAATACCTCTTTGTTCATCATCTCTCTTGATTAGATCTGTAAAAGAAAAAGTAGGAAATACAACTACTGTAAGCTTGTAACATTGACGATGTATTCTGCACTTCACGACAAAAGCTTTAAGCTTATAGTCCGAGAGCCCGCTGCTTAATTTATGACGTATCTGTTTTTTGATCGAAATGTGGTACAAATGATAGCTTACCAATAGGGTATTACATCGCACTAGGGTTGCCTATCAAAATCTTGCCGCAACCCCCCCTGCCCCCCCCGAAAAGGTCCCTCTTCGCGGTTTTTCGCATTTTATAGGAATATGGTAAGAGATAGGAGAAAGTAGTCAGTGACAAAAATAATCCTTGCTAAATTCTCTACAAAAAATGTTAAGTCAATTTTTTCATAGGACTAGTAGTTTACCCGTAATGGCCGGTCAAAAAAGAGGATATTTTTTGAAAAAATAAAAAAAAAAGTTTGTTTTTTTTTCTTTCAAATTCTTCCACCCATTATTACTAACATTTCATGGAAGAAAAATTTTGGCCTGCGGCGCTATATCACTGGTTATTTTATGAAAACTAAATTTTAAGAATTTTCGTCACTGAGTTTTATTGCAATAACTCCGAAATTATTAAATGTATGAACATAAGTTATAGCTCATTTTGTAGCTAAGACTATGGTAATTAATTCGTTCTCTGACTATTTTCCTGTAGCTCTTATCAATTTTCAACCAATTTAGTTTAAATACATTTTTTTAGTATTATAAATGAATTTCGGTTTTGGACCGGCCATTGCGGGTAAACTGCTAGTTCTACAAAAAATTGACTTAACATTTTTTGTAGAGAATTTAGCAAGGATTATTTTTGTCATTGATTACTTTCTCCTATCTCTTACCATATTCCTATAAAATGCGAAAAACCGCGAAGAGGGACCTTTTCGGGGGGGGGGGGGCAGGGGGGGTTGCGGCAAGATTTTGATAGGCAACCCTAGTGCGATGTAATACCCTATTGGTAAGCTATCATTTGTACCACATTTCGATCAAAAAACAGATACGTCATAAATTAAGCAGCGGGCTCTTGGACTATTAAGAGATGAAGTTTAAGCTAGGTATTTTGAAGTGTGCAGCTTTGTGTAAATGGTTTGTGCATACAAGCACAGATCCTAGAAAAAATATTGTACACCACTCAAAAACTATGTACTAAAGAACAGATGAAACAATCTAAATATATCAGTTTTTCTACAAATATACGAAGAAAAAACCCAGATGCATATTTTTATAAATAAAAAAGGAGCATTTTCCTCGTGTCTGCCAAGTGTGTGATCACTTTTTATTTGTTAATAAAAAAAAAATTACGCATACGTAATATTTACACTTTTTCATCACTTTCTAATATTTGTTTTCACCTATGAAGGTAATTATATAAATATCACATATCAATGTGAGAAAAAAACATAAGATTATTCCGTTAGCTTCAACAAAAAAAAGGAAATAGTATTCAGATAATACGTCTAAATGACTGTTTGAAGTTTAATACTTTCGCTAGCATTTTATTATTAGGTATACAGATATAATTTACATAATTTATATGCGTTCATCAGATGAATGCATTTAAAAGATTCGATAAGATAATAAAATTGTATGCACTAGTATAAAAACGGGTTTTGCATAGATATTTTTCAATATCTGACTGTATTGTAAAATGTTACTAATAGAGATGTTGTCTTATATGGATTTTACCTTAATATAAACGCACACTTAAAAACGCCTGTTCATGATTTATTTTAAGTTATTAATATGCCTATCTATCACTCCATCAGATTGGTGAGTTATTTTTGCCGAAAAGTAGTTTTCTTCATACAAATTTGACCGATATAACGTATATTAATTGGCGTTAGCTGGCAGAGGTCGCAGCCATAAACTCGCCCTAGTGAACAAATATTTTGGCATCCATTACTTGTTGTGTTAACATACTCTAATTTATTTTGTTTACTTGAATAGTAGATTAACAAATAGGTACTTATAATAGATTTAATCCTAAAGTATACCATCGTATGTCAATCAAAAGTTGTAGTTCTTTAGTGCTTATGATGGTGTCTTCGGACTTTCGTAATACCAATATTTTGACAAAACCTTCTCTTTTCGCGATCATGGTCTTGTAATGAACTCGATCAAGTTCGAAGCAACTACATACAACCATCCTGGATCGTCTGGAAAATCTTTATACAAATAATCAGAGCAAATAATTCACATGCATTTTTCAACATATTTAGGTAATTTGAAACTACATAAACTCATTGAGCAAATAGAATCTCTTTTTTATTAATTGAGAACTGATTGAATTTAATCAATTGGCATAGAGATCTAAGAAACGTATGGACCACACCATTGAAGAATATAGGCATACCTACACATAGATTGCTATTGAACAATTGAGTTCACCGCAACAACTGCACTAAAATTTAATCAATGACTTCATACGATAGTTAGTGGTATTTGTCTGCAGATGGAATACCTACTTATCAAAGAATGGGTAAAATATCATTTTACAATATTCAATGTTAAGAGTATGCATACCGACATTTCAAAAATTTCTAAAAACGGGAGACCTTTTATCTCGACAACCGTTACTAAATATGCTTTGGAACAAAATAGGGTAGATGCATTGAACATTTATCTAGGGAATAACCGTAAAATATTTTTTATATCTTGAAGAGATTTCTCAAAAAAAAAATCAAAACACCTCTGATTCCGAAAGACGGAAACTCGTTTCCCGAAAGTCGCGGAGTATAATTTTTTTGTCGTATTGATAATATGCATTAAAATCTAGGGAATAACCGTAAAAGTTTTTTGATAGACGCAAAATTAACCCCAAAAAATGGAAAAAACGCAATTTTTACCATTTTATCATGCGATTTTTCATGCGATTTTGAACCTTAATGCCGTGGGAAATGACTGTGACGTCATTCCTGGTGCCATGCCCTTAAGGCGAGAAGAAATTACTGTGGTATTTTATTAATGAATTATTTGTTTCAATACCGGGGTCACTCAGCTTGAGAAAACTTGGGTCTTTCGTATTTGTATCCATTGACTTGGAATTATTATTTCTGTAGACAGTGTCTCAAACGTAACAGATCAAGCTAAACTTTTAAAAAGATATCGGTTAATTCATAGACGGTATTTCGTAGGTTTTCATTTGGTCCATTTAAGAGGCAGGAATGCAGGTAACGGGAACTTATGTAATCTATGTGCAGCTTTTTAAATTGCTTTTGATGAAAATGAATAAAATTTATCAATGACTCCTGGGATAGGCAAGAAGACGTACACGGAGAAAAATAATCGGTTGATTGGGAGCCGATCGACATCGAACCGAGTAAACTATTAATATACATCTATCTACATACAATTTAACTTGGAAAGCTCCTAGAAAACCAGAATAATATATAAGCACTTAATAACAAGACTTGAGTATCCACAAAAAATAAACTAAACAATTATTTTGATACTAAATAAATGAATAAATAAAATAATCTTTATTGTACAGATAAATAATCATACAATGGGCGGGCTTATTGCCAAATGGCAATTTCTGCCAGCTAACCCATAACAGAGACTAAAATGAGATATACATAATTATAAATTTAGTACCAATTGGTACTAAATTTAATTAGGTATATCTCATCTTTAATCAAAAGGGTACCTTAACTTAACAATAATTGAATATTAAATACATACATAGATAAACATATTATATAACATAACATAGATAAACATAATATAGTAAGGTAATAGATAAACATATTATAGTAAGGTAATAAACATATTATAGCAAGGTAAATATATACATAAATGGTATATAGGATGGGATACACTTACCTTATTTTCAAACAAGTATTCCTCTCTTGGGTCGTCACAAAATGCACACAAGGAAACTCGTTCGTACAATACCATCAATTAGTATCGATAACTAATCAATTTATTGACTATTTATTTTGTTAATAAACTTGTTTTCTTCACTGTCAATGTGACAGGTAGTTCACTGGCAGAGTGTTTGATGATAACTAACGGAAATCGTGAAAAGTGCAAGTATGAAAGTTAGCCGGGAACAAAGTCCATGTCCATTTCTCCAATATTGTTTTTCGTTAGGTGGGAAATTAGATAATGTTATGCATATGAATTCAATGTGTTAATTAGACGCAGTGCAGGTATGAGTGATTAATTTTAACCTCAATTTTAATATTAATATTTCCAATTTGATAGTTACCATAAAAATTTGCTAAATCCACCTTGCTTAAGAATTTCGCAGCCAAAATTTTCTTAAGGCTGGTTATGCTAGAAGGTTCAAAATCGCATTATCAAATGTTAAAAATAGTTTTTTTTTACTTTTAGGGATTAATTTCATTTCCTTCAAAAAAAGCTTTTACGGTCATTCACTAAATTTTATTGCATATGTATTATCAATACGAAAAAAAAATGACACTTACGGGAAAAATTTGCTATCTTTCGAAAAAAATCACATGTGTTTTTCACACTTTTTTTGAGAAATCTATACAAGATATAAAACATATTTTACGGTCATTCCGTAGATAAATGTATCTGCCCTATTTTTTTTTGCAAATAGCATATTTAGTATGGTTGTCAAGAACTAAGGTATAATTTTTTTAATGGCAATATGCACCGAAATTAAACGGCATTGAATATCAAGAAACATAAATTCACTCTCAATAAATAATCAGTTTTAAAAAAAAAAACATATTTTCTTTTATTTTACTGTTATTTCCAGAATCCATGACTTTTCAGTGTCTAACATTTCTCGAATGTGACGGAAGCAAGGAGTAAATTTATCTAGGGATAGGGTGGTCAGACGTTCTGTCCTTCCCGTCTTTCCCGTTAGGAATCCGACGAGAAAGATTGATTTCTGAAATTTGTAATAAAATAAAATATGTTTTTTTTATCTTTGGGCCCCTGATTTCAAAATATTTTAGGAATCGCATCTGCAATAAAGAAATGAATGAAAAACAAAAGTAATAGAAATTGAGTTACATCAGAACAAATGAAGCATGATAACACATATAATTTATAACACGTGTTTTGTTTAACTTATCCGCACATAATAATATACAATTATCAATGATTCATGAATATAATAATTACTTATAAGTAATATCGGAAATACTAATAATATGCTCCGTGCGTTCAATAAATATGAAGAAAACTTCATTAATATTAAGGAAAGAAAAGTACAATAAATCTTGTAAGAGTATTAGATACTTCTTCACATAGTATGTAATAAGTACAATGTCAGTGAAAATATCCTATAAGAAAGTACTATACTATACTATACCCTCACACCACCTCCCTTGCGGGGTAGGCAGAGAGAGCGGATTGCTAGACTTTCCTATCCTGGCACACACTTTGGGCTTCCGTCACATTCATGCAATTCCTCATACACATTCTACGATTACTTTTACACAAAACACGTCCGTCCTTGAGTATCTTTTCAACATAGTCCAGCATGTCGTTCTTAGAGGGCCGCGTTTCCTTACACCTCTTCTTTCACCCAGGTAAAATTTGTTCGTTATTCTTTCATCCTTCATTCTCTCCACATGTAGAAGGTACGTAATATTATATCTCCACATGTAGAAAGTACGTAAGATTATATGTCGTGTCGTGAATGTTGAGGCCACATCATGCTTTTGCCACGACTTTTTCATTCGAAGCCTGACTTTCTGTATTTTGTGTGGACCTTAAAAATTTACGCGAAAAATATTGTCATGAAATTTGCTGTCAATGATAATATATAAAAAGATTCTTTATAAAAACTTATATAATTAGAATAGTTCAGACATTGGTCATTTAAAGACAGGTCATTAATTTGGACCCTGAACATCTTGATCTTGTTGTAAACAAAAAAATGATTTTACATGCCTGGCAAAAAAATGATTTTACATGCCTGGCAGTCGGCACCGTGTCTCCTCTGGTTGTCACATTGTGTTTTATTTCTTTTGTAAAATGATTGACTTGAATGCTGGCCGGAAACTTTTACACTCTGACCGGTATTGAGTCTCATCATATACATCGTACTGTGATATTTAATTAATTATTGTTCCATGTGTTGACTTGTATTGAATAATTGACGAAATGCTGGTCGGAACCTTTTACACTCCGATCAGCATTGATCTTGGATCATATTTTCTGTCTATTGATTTACAATCCTATATATTTATATACTAATGTGCTATTGTTTAATTGTAATTCTTATTTACATAACATGTTCAAATGACGATTCCAGGTGTCCGGATGGGCCTACGGATGATAAGCAACAATAAACAAAAAAAACAATAAACGCTCATCACTTTCTTCTTACGCTTATATTATTGACTTTTACTATGACACAATACTAATATCATAATATGTCTTGGACCTCTTAAATCGAATTTTATCGGAAGAGAAAACTAATATAAATCAATTATTTTTTTCAATAAAATTATGATTCATTAAATCTGTTTTAGATTATCTAACTCTAATATTTCTATTTAATTATTAATAACTTATTATATCATAATACTTCAATAAAATATTCAGATGAACATTATATTTTCATAATTTTATGGTTCATTACAATAATGTAATGTAGATATTTATGATTTTATTTAAGAGAAGTCAAAATTATGTTTTTTTTTATATAGTGTCGCATCATTCAATAGTCTATATCTGTTACGTAATAGTCAACCATAGTCTGAAAATATTTTGGCAAACGTAAATAATAAAATTGACTTTCCCATGACTTTGCTTTTCTCCTTATTATAGATACAATGGACTACAATCTTCTGTACCATTTTTGTGTCAAACTTATGTCCTAATGATTCTGCACTTCTGAGGGACGAAGGGGTTGATGGAGTAATAGTTCTCTTATCGGATCCACGCCATTATCAACACTTGGAAGTCTTTTGAACGTCCATCCACCATTCGAGAGGATCCAATAGAATTTACCCCCAACAACCCTAATAACTAGAAGGTACTTTCTTTCCATTCCACAGTAGGTAAGCGAATTGTCGCGATGTGCAGAATACACTGCCAAAACGTAGATTTGACTAGGCCAATCTGAACCGAAATGATGAATGTAGTATTCCCACAACAGTGTAGAAGAATTAAGGATGAACATTGTCGGGCTAACGACCGACCTCGGCTGGCTTAAGTGATCACTTTTTACACTCGAGAAACATTCGCCATTTCAGTTCACCCCGGCTGGGATTCGAACCCAGACCTTCGTCTCGCATAGTAGAGATCATATCCACTACACCACGAGGAGCAAAGGCTGTGTTGTCAAATTTCATGTATATTAAGTGCCCATGTATTGTTGCATTTCTTACTGTTGAAGGGAGAAGGTAGTATTTTTGATGATGACTTTGGGAGTGCAAAAAAATTCCAAGGCATTGGATCATCGATCGCCGGATTAGTGAAAGGGAACCACTGGATTAAATATTAACACCTACTTTCGATTTATTTACGAGAAATTTAGTTACGCGTGTCCATCGCATAATTATTCTTCCTACAAATAATATTTCATATTGCACAATATATTATTCTAACTCACAACATCTAATTATCTCGTAACGTAAATAAAGAAAATACACCGCGCGTGTGAAATAATTACTGTTTACTTATTACTGTATTGATTGCTTAATGATACATTTTATTTAATAAATATTATAATCAATATTATTACAATTTAAATCTTTCTAATGTATATTATTATTTTTTATATTAAATTAATTAACAAAGCACCAAAATAATTAAAAGGAATAAGAAAAAAAAATGAATTAAAAAAATAATTAAAAAGATGGGTTGCGGAGTTATGATTGCGGTCGGATAAGAAATAGGAATTATAGTATGTTATTTAGTAGTAAGTTCTATAATATGTATAAGATTTATAAAATAGAGTAAGAGAATATACTGCCAACAAACTGTTTTGCAGTTTGGCAAATATTGATAAACTATTTTAGTATTTTTATATGTTAAATAAATCATTAAAAAAATTACATATGTGAAAATATCTAACAATATATTGGATTCAGGACGCTTTACGTTATAAATTTTAATACACAGATGTTATAAGACCATGTTCATTGTTCAGTACCTAAGTCTCTGTAGATTTTTAGAATAATTTTCCGATTGTAGGTATGTCTGCAGATTTTTATTACTTACCTTAATATTCTCTCTAAACACGTGGAAACAACGATCGAAACAATTCCATATTGTAACATTATCGACAAACTATAGTATAACTTTGAAATCAGTCATGTCAAAGGAGTGATTCTTTGACTGTATTGTAACTGATAAATGTAAGTTTTTTTATGCATAATACAATGCAATAGCGCATGCGCAGATTAACTACGCGGTTGACATAGCCAAACTACCACCTTCAAATATAATGGTAATCGTGCAACGGAAAGCACAGTGCGTTGATTTTTTTGCAATTTAGAATTGTTGTTTTGTAGGGTAAGAACTATTCAATACTAAAAAAGAGCTGTTGTATAGTCAAATTTAACGATAGGTATGTTGTTTGATAGACATTTCGGATATTGGAATATATGTAATAAATTAATATTAATGGCATTTTAATTTTAATTTATTATTTGTTGCTTATTCTAATTCTCATCGAAAGCACTTTCACATTGCGTAGTTTTCGCAAAAGTTGTCTGTTTCTATAAATAATACTTTTATGTGTTGTATAAATTAAAAACTGCATTCAACTGGGTTAAAGCAAAGTAGTTCGACTTCATCTTACGATGCACTTTGATACCTTGCACTTTGTCTCTATGCTATTCTAGTATTTTAATAAGAATAACCAATTTTATTACACAGCCAATTCCAGTTCATCTTCCTTCCTTCATTGACATCCGTCTAGATGAGAGCGACGTTATCTTCTTATGCTATCAATCATTACATCAATTTAGTGTTTTCTTTGGTAAGTTGAAACTAGTGGTAAGTTGAATCATTATAACATAACCAACACCCAGGCGACTATCGGTCATTCATTAAACATTATCCTTCACATTCAGGGATACATTTTTCGGACAGTAGAAAATATAGAGGCCTCTGGTAAGTAATCCTGGATACTTGAAAAGAATAAAATTATGATCCTTCAGAGAATTAGTAGCACACAACTGGTAGGTATTCATACCTTATTGCCTTGCTACTTAATAGGTATATCTACTATTAATGAGGCGCACTTGCGGTGTTGGTCTTTTAAAGAATCATCATTCTCGGTTTTAGTTATCATTCGCTAATTAATATGTTTTGCATTATTTTACAAATTTCTGAATCATTAAATCATATGAATCATGTTTTTTTTGACACGACTCCTCCCCACGAAACATAAAGTATGATCATTTTAAGATACCTATTACCAAGTGTATCAGTTTGATGAAGTTTTTATACTTGTTATGAAAAAATATTTTATTTGTAAATCTATAATTATAAGGTATATAAGAATATACTATATAAGGCAAACAGGGTTCAAGAAATTATAAAATCAGTATATTTTATAGATTATTATAATATAATTATTTAATTATTTTCAAAATACAAATCATAAAACATAATCTGCAATAATAGTTATAATAATACAATAACAGAACATCAAAATATTGTAAATCATCTAAATTAATTTCATTAAGTTGATGATTTAAATAGAAACATTTTATCATTAGTTATCATTATCATGGTTTTAAAAATTAATAAAAAGAACACTCATTTTCAGTTGAATATTTCGATGAAATCATTCTTAGATTGTACAAGTATATTATTGTAGCCTTGCGACTGAGCTATGGAAAGTATTATGGTAACATTAGCTACATATATAAACATTATAAAATTCAACTTATATCAAGAAAAATGGATAAATTTAGAGGTGTCATCATTAAAGTAAACAGAAGTCTAAAATAACGTTATGCAGTTAATAAGAAAAAGTTTTACATTTGACCACTTTTGTTTAAAAAAGCTTGTGAAGATTGTTTGGCACATTAATTCGTCATTAGGTATTATTTTTAGACTTAATCATTTCTGAACATAACCTAATTTAAATCCCCCACAAAATTAACATATGATTAAGATTACTCACCAAAAAACTAAATATATTAAAAAAAATGTTTGTAAAAATTGAGCTAGTGTCAACTACTCTTTTTTTTTAAGTTTCAAAGTTGTTTTAGTGTCATTTTCAGTGCAGTTATATTTTATTAATATAAATTCTTATTCACCCGTTTCTATTTATTCCTTGCGTTTTTCACTTTGGTGAATTAGTCAAAATATAAAGTTTTTTTTGGCACCGAAATATTTTTGTAAATAATTCTGTAAATTTCTACCTACCATGGTAAATTCTGCAAGTTGTTAACATTGATTTTTTTTAAATGAATCTATTTCTATAGCTTAATAATAATTGTAACTAAATAACACATTAGATGAAAC
Organism: Ceraclea dissimilis; assembly: GCA_963576895.1. Taxonomy (NCBI): domain Eukaryota; kingdom Metazoa; phylum Arthropoda; class Insecta; order Trichoptera; family Leptoceridae; genus Ceraclea; species Ceraclea dissimilis. The sequence goes on from OY756361.1 coordinate 6,407,843, forward strand.
AATAAACTCTTTTGATAAATCTAAAAAAATATAACGCTTACACTGTAGGTATACCTAGAATAACAAAAAAATGTACATAATTTGGGAAGTTACCATGGATGTCAAAAACATCGTTCTCTCACAGCACTACCAGTAACGAAAAAAATGTAGTATTACTTTCGTTGTTCCAATAGATTAGTTTTACAATCACATTTTTTATACCAAGATTTCTTATATTTTGTTATACTTACCAAGATAGTTTATGCCACATATTTTCATTATTTCAGGTAGTGCTGTCAACGCTAATATAAGAATATCTTCACAATAAAAACCAAATTATAAAAATCTCAATGTAAACTTAAGTTTTCTTTATTATGTATTTTCAAACACTTATATTAATTACATCAACTTAAATATAAATTGTTATTCTATGTGAAATATTATTTTTTTCACCAGAAAATCTATGGCATTTATATTTCCATTTAATATCTATAAGTTACTCTATAATAAAATTCTAGATATATTGTTATAGATATTTAGTATAAGTATCGATTTATGGGACTATTTTCAGAGAATAAAAAAAACAAACCATTAAAAAATAAAAATTCGTGTTTCGAAATTATAGGATTAGTTATAATTATTATGGATATAAAAAACCTGTAAGTCGGCATTTTAGTTTTATTTATATTTAAACTGAGAAACAAATTAGTAAATCTGTGTAAAAATTCATTGTCGTCTTTGTATAGTAAATTTTGGATTTTTTGTATTAAATCGAAAATAATTCAATATGAAAAATTCTGAATAATTAGTTAAATTTATAAAATTACATAGTACCCTATATTTCTATGGTGTGACGGCTATTCAAAGAAAATTTAGCGACTTTCTCCACTCCACGACACAAGCTTCTCAAGCTTACGAGGTGTATTTGAGTTTATTTCGATAAACCAAGATTCATTTTATATAAAAAAAAAAAAATTTTGGGGGAAACAGAAAGAAGTGAAGAAGATTGCACCCACACCGGCCAATAAAGGATAGAAATGTTAAAACAAAAATATCCGTAGATAACTTCATACATATTATGTGGATTGAAATGTGAGCTAAAATACATTCAAAATAAAGTTATGCACTAAGAAAATTACACAAATTTATAATATTTTATTATAAAAATAATCAATTATTTATCGCCAATTCATACACAATTAAATTATATATATTTTTAATCATATTATACACGTCTGTGATTTATGAATTTTAAAATAAAAGCACCAGATTTTTTGAAAAATATTATTTAAATTACTATTAAAATAAAAATATATATTTTATATTAAATATAATAAATTGTTAATAAAACAATCAAAGAGTGTAATTAATTTTAAAAACCAACACCAATGTTAGTAATACAGAAAGAATTAAAATACAACAATAATAATACATATTTATTAATTACTTACATTCATTTGTAAAAACATAGAAAATAAATTCTTATAAAGTTTGGGTATACACAATAAGTAAATTTATTTTAATTTATTATTTAAACTAGTGGAATATATTTTACAACATTTATAATTATATTTTTGTATTTGAAAATTTAAACACCTAATACATTTTTAGTTGTGATATTTTTGATATAATATTTTGATGTCTTTTAATATTTCCGTCATACCCTTCACCTTTCGTTAATATTTTTTTATACAATAAAAATAATTATTTTATATTATATATTATTTCACATAACTATTAACTATATAATAATAATCCTGGTATATTAACAATATTTTTATACAATATACATATTTTAATATTTAATATATTTTATTATAAACTTTACTTATATTCGATGATAATAATTTAATCACTCAGAAAGCAATTATTCGAGCGTTGGAGCAGATCTGTCATTGGTTAGAGTTTTTCTGAGCTTCACTGTTGCAAATTGATTGACCCTAGAACAAAAAGACGAACAAATAAAAATAAAGGAAATAAATAAACTTATAAAATATTATTTCAGACTTTATTCACAATATCAGAAATTAAATCATATGGGTTTACTTGGAACAAAATTTTGATAAATGAAGTTAGTAATGTGTAATTTGATAGGTAGCTAAATATAAAAGATCTCCCTCCCACATTTACGAATAGTTTGGATATTTATATTAACTATTCATAAAATCTACCTATGTTGAATTTGGATTTAATATACAAAGTTTTTTCTAGCTCTTTAAATTGGTACAAATAATATAGCTTCTAGCAATTCTACACGTATTACTGAATACATTCAAATACTACAATACTGAAAAAAATAACTATTAAAATTGTGCAAAAATATTTTAATATAATATTTATTTAGTTACAACTGTTAATAAAATGGAAAAAGGTTGTGAATATTCAAAATTTACCTTATTATTTTCTGGCACCTTGTTCGCGTCCCCATAAATCATACCATGGTCCATAGGTATGTCCAGGCAACGTCATGAACTCACCATTTTCATGGCCCTTGGACCTTTCCCTTGGTTGTGTCCTGTACTCCATCAAACCAATCTCCTGTTCAAACTTCATTACAGTTTGCATTGTAGCACCGACGTTATTTACTTTCATAAGTTTTGTTCTTGGCAACAGTTGAGGTTTTTGTTGTTCGTTGTCTTTGTACTTGTGATCATCAGATTGCTCGGAATAATAATTTCCACTGTTATGTCTTCCATTTGTGTTTATGCTATGTTCATTGTGATGATTTCTTCTCTTCTGTGTATCATCATTATGTTCATAATATCTTCTGTTTTTGGCAGCCTTCTTTGAATCTGTCTCATGACTTTGATAATAGTTCCTATCATCCTTCCTCGTTTGTTCGGAGTATTTCAATGTCTCATTAGAGCCTGAATACATTTTCATATCACTTTCATTATCTTTGAAAGTTTTGAAAGTACCCAGCCTCTGAGGCGATTGTTCCACTTGGGATTTGTTCGATGACTTTTGTCTTTCAGAAGAGAGAGTCGCTCTAAGGTGTGGCTTAATTGGAATATTGTTTTCACTGTCGCTTATTTCGGACATATTGTAACCGCGGTCTCTAGATTTTTCTGACATCTTTGAATTATATTTTGCTTGCTGAGCTTGAATTCTTCTGTTTTCCATTTCTCTTTGTTTCTTCAATGTCATATGATCATCAACTATGATGCAATCGTAAGGATCAGTACTAGAAGCAATTGAATTGCGCTCTGTCTCACTTCCACTTATTGACTCGTTATCATACTGTTGTAAAATTTCTTTTCTCTTCACAGTTTTCACAACTAGACCTTCACCATTTTCATCATCATAGAAACTGTTTTCAAAATTGGTCTTAATTGTGCTGGAGTTGGTCATATCTGAATTATTAGAATGGCGATCATTGCGTGCGTTGTATTCCTCTTCCATCCTTTGTTGTTGTGACTGTTTCATGTTATGATGATTCTTTGCACTTTCTACTTTATTATTTGTTGAAGTTTTTTGAGCCTTTTTTTCAACTTTGTTCATTTCAGGCGCAATAATAGCGCTGGCACTTTTAGATTTTTGTATTTTATATTTTTCTAGCCTATCTAGGGTTTTGTCTTCATGTTTGATTGGTGCTTGTTTCAAAGTTGTATCACTGTTCTCAGATGTATTGTATTTCTGTGGTTTGTAGTCAAATGGGATTCCCATTTCTGGCTCTTTGTACAATAATAATTGTCTTTTATATTGAGGTACAATATCAACCAGGTCTCTATGTTTCCAAAGTGCCATACCTTCTAAAATATCCTCAGAAGCCGAGCGACCAAACTTCCAGAAAGACTTTGTTCTTTTGACTTTCTGCCCATCCTTTTCTTGTTCAATCATGGTGCGTAAAATAATCTGCTGGTCATCAGTTAGGTATGCATTCCTATCATTGTGATTTCCATACATTAAACCATTTTCAGTATTTCTGGAACGATCTCTTTGCAGACTGTGTGTATTTCCTGGACCATGGCTTTCAAATCTACGCTGACTGCTTCTATATAAGAAAATTAAATAAAACAAAAATAAAAAAGAAAAGATAAAATACTAAAGCATACATAATCGATGGAATAATTTACAGGAAAAATAAAAGCATGATCACTGGTATGAATTAATAAGTATTATGAACATATCAATCACAAGGAAGTTTGAAAGCAAAATCATAACAGAAAAATAAGGCAAAACACACAAGACAAAGACCTAGCCAATACAATAAGTATCAAATCATTACCTGATGGGAATTCTATTTTTCGGACCATTCTCTTCATCAGAGTAATCCACTTCTGGCTGGGGAGGTGGTTCATTGGAGAATCCACTGTCATTTGAACTGTGTAAAGATGCATTTCCGACAGCTGCAACACCTTTCGGAATAACTTTGTTGGATGCTTGCCCTTGTACTCTGGCTGGGAGTGTTTGAGGACCGAATGATTTTGGATCTTGCACACTAGAGAATCCTGATGCACTCGACGTTGAATTTTTCATCGTTGCAGATTTAGTTTGGTTAGGAGTGGATGTTTGGAATGTGGCACTCTGAGAGGACGTCATTTTCTTTTGTGTATTTTGTGATGGCAACGAATTCGGAACTGTTGGTGTCGGGACTGGAGCTGGGAGAGTTGGTGGTGGACCATGATTGTTAGCTTGCTTAGCTGAAGTGGAAGCCGTAACACGTCGAATCTGGAAAACAGAGAATCATAAAATTATTAGCTGTTTTTTAATATATCTTCTGAAACTAAGAAATTTGATTCGAAAACATTAACACTAATTAACCCTCTCACTACCAGTGTCCTTCCTGGAGGACACGACGCAAAAACAAATAAAATTCATTAGAAGCAAAGTCTCATACTTAATCCATGGTAAACTTATTATAGAATGTTTATTTTCTATAACTAAATATGTTTTACCAGTAAATAACTACCAGTGTCCTCCGTGGAGGGTATGGGGCGAAGTCCTAATCGGAAAAACGCAAAAATTTTTTTTTTGTTCTAAATTCATATAAAAATATATAGATATTAAATCCATAGACAAAAAAATTATATGACCCCTCTATTATGTATATTCTGGTAGTGAGAGGGTTAATTTGATCACTAAATTTAAAATTAATTGTAAAACAATACATCATATTTATAAAAGATCAACTTTGCAACAATTTTTCTCAACTGAGATATTCCATAAACTATAGAATATAAAATCACCACAAAGAATAATTACAAAGGTAAATTTCAGCACAAACTACAATGAATGCTTGCATACTTTTTCATAAAAAAAAAATAAAGCTAACTTTTGCTTTGAAAGGAAACTACGCTCCTGTTTCCCTTTACTTACTTTACTCCTGAAGTATAAAGACAACGCTTACTCGACACTATGAAGCTAATGGCTGATATCTGTGCAATGCAATCAATAGAACTCTAATTACATCCTCCTTTGTAAGGATTTACAGATTACCTTCGTACAACAGGAACAAGTGTTACCTATACACTATGTAGTTACATCAAGATGCAGATGTTGCACATCTCGAATCCTTTGAAGAACTAATGAAAAAGTCGTTAGATCATCCTCCTCTATTCAAAGTTTCAGTTGCATAATAATAATATAATACTATTAAAGCGAGGAAAGACTAGGGTAGAAGTACGGCGTTATAAAACAATTATTTTCTAGGGTAATTCTACGAGTATATAAGAAATCTATCATAATATTCTAGCTTTATCAATTTTATCCACTGGAAATATGTACGCCATGTCGTAAAACTAATAGTGGTCTATTTTGTTACGTTATATGTTACGTTATTTGTTAAGTTATATGTTACGTTATATGTTATACGTTGTTGCAATAAAAGAACTAAAAGCAGAAAAAAATGTCTTTTCTCCTTTATCCAACTGATTTATGTTTACAAGGAACCTCTCATCTTAATTTGATTTATGAATCAGAATTTTAAAGGATTGTACCTTCTATGAGAGTACACACGCAATTATAAATATATGATTTCTCTTTACAATATTGGGAATCTAATAAAGTACAAAGCATGGGGAAAAGGGATCTACCTGTTTGGAGTTCCTATTAGTGAGCAATGTGTCTCCAAACATTCTGGGAGCTAGCTCCTGCTGCGGGGTCTGGTGTCTGCTAGAGGGAGCAGGATTGGACTGTGGGTTTGCGGATCCTGGAATGGGGGCAGCCTGCTGGGGAGCGGGGACACTACCAGATCTTCCACTGGATGCTGGCGATCCAGGTGCTGAACCCTGGCCGTTGGATGGGACCGGAAGACTTGACCATCGATTTGGCGATCTATAAAAAAATACAATATTGTATCAATTTTATTGCAAATAAAATAGAATTAAATATTTTTGTACATATGTTGTCAAATGATCAAGGTCTGACGCTGTGCCAAATATGTAATTACTTTTGTTTACTCCACTGATGTATGGTGAGTGGTTAACACTTATCCGAACTATTTTATTAATTGAAACCTGTCTACCATACACCCATATCAAATTCAACCATTCTTCTTAAACCTACTAGTGGCTAACACTAATTACACGATATACCTATTAAACTAAGGACTCTCTCAACCATAGAAATATGAATGCTTTTGCCCCTCTTTCAGAATTCAGATAATGATAAATTAAAAACAAAGTTAAACAAGAAGAGCTTATCGCAACCCAAGATTAATTTCCACTGTGAATATTATTCGTTAAATTCTAAAATCAAATTTCCTGTAAACATTCGCTTTCTTTTCTCCTTTCCGTTTCAGTATTCCGTAAAAAAATATAGGAATTTCTACTTTAAAAAAAACGAGGATAATGAATACATTAAGTACTTGTACTTTCCTAATAAAATGTTTAATACTTTGATGAATTGTTGATTCGAGATCAAATAAACATTTTAAGAGGAAATTTATTAATATTACGGCTTTTTACTTAGCCTAATGCTTTCTTGAGAAATTTACGTCTGTTATTTTTATCTCGTAATTTTCTCTAAAGGGTCTATAACACTTTAATATTATAACCACTGACTGACTAATTTTAATAGGCAAAATCTCAGTTTCAGGATTACATATTTTTTACGTAGTTGTATATTGAGGTGGTCGGTAGTCTGGTTGGTAACGCGCTCGACTGTTAATCCAGTGGGCGCGGGTTCAATCCCCGACCTACTCCGCTTCACAACACAAGCTTTTAAGCTTTCTGTGAAGTGTACAAAGATGTATTTGGGTTTATTTCGATAAACCCAGATTACTTTTTCTAAAAATAAAATAATAATCGCTAATAGTAGACGACCAAATGTTCACAACATTTTTTTTACAAATAGATTAGCAGGCACGTTTTTTTTTATATCATAGAAAAACTATATTCGTAGCTGGAGATTCACTGAAAATTCGGTAGTAATAATACACCGTTCACTTTTACGTAATAATTTACTATTCAAAAGTGAAATCCTTCAATGGTGAACCAACTAAACACAGAAGTGAAGTGATCACCATACGAATTGTCGTACATGTTATTAGGGATAGTGGAATTCCCTGATTTATAATACCAATGATCCATGCAAAAGTGAAGCGTGTAATTAATATTTCCATATTGTAGGAGCGAGCAGTGAGCTTGAAAATACGGCGGTACGTAACACGTAAATGATTCAGTTCAATATCCGGCCTACCATAAAAAATGATATTTAATATCTGGATAAAATAAAGTAAAATATTCCACTGTTAATAATTCTTGGAAAAAATTTTAGACAAAAAAGTAAGAGAACGGATGAAATAATGTTCCATTCCGTTTAGTGTAGAATAGGCCCTTAAGGCTTTTTTTTTTTTTTTTTGAACATAAATTTTACTTGAAAATATTATACCTTTAATGTACATATTCTCAGTAGAGTCGTCGTGCTTACGAAATATAATATTGCTTAAACAATTCTTTCAGTAAGTACATGATAAAATTAAAACATCCACAATCCACATTTTACGAACTAAATTTCAATTTTGTTTCAAGATAAAGTTATTTTTAAACTGAAAATATAAAAGGTAGAAAATTTAAATTCCATATTTTTTTTTATTCCTAGGTATAGTCCAAGAGCCCGCTGCTTAATTTATGACGTATCTGTTTTTTGATCGAAATGTGGTATAAACGATAGCTTACCAATAGGGTATTACATCGCACTAGGGTTGCCTATCAAAATCTTGCCGCAACCCCCCCTGCCCCCCCCGAAAAGGTCCCTCTTCGCGGTTTTTCGCATTTTATAGGAATATGGTAAGAGATAGGAGAAAGTAGTCAATGACAAAAATAATCCTTGCTAAATTCTCTACAAAAAATGTTAAGTCAATTTTTTCGTAGAACTAGCAGTTTACCCGCAATGGCCGGTCCAAAACCGAAATTCATTTAAAATACAAAAATAATGTATTGAAACTAAATTGGTTGAAAATTGAGAAGAGCTACAGGAAAATAGTCAGAGAACGAATTAATAACCATAGTCTTAGCTACAAAACGAGTTATAATTTATGTTCATACATCTAATAATTTCGGAGTTATTACAATAAAACTTAGTGACGAAAATTCTTAAAATTTAGTTTTTCACAAAATAACCAGTGATATAGCGCCGCAAGCCAAATTTTTTTTCCATAAAATGTTAGTAATAATGGGTGGAAGAATGTGAAAGAAAAAAAATCAAACTTTTTATATTATTTTTTTAAAAAATATCCTGTTTTTTGACCGGCCATTACGGGTAAACTACTAGTCCTATGAAAAAATAGACTTAACGTTTTTTATAGACAATTTAGCAAGGATTATTTTTGTCATTGACTACTTTCTCCTATCTCGTACCATATTCCTATAAAATGCGAAAAACCGCGAAGAGGGACCTTTTCGGGGGTGGCAGGGGGGGTTGCGGCAAGATTTTGATAGGCAACCCTAGTGCGATGTAATACCCTATTGGTAAGCTATCGTTTATACCACATTTCGATTAAAAACAGATACGTCATAAATTAAGCAGCGGGCTCTCGGACTAGTAGTATGTAAAACAAAAATCGTTATTACAAGAAAATTCTATACCTTAAATTTTATTTCACGACTTGAATTTATCAAAACGTAGATATTAAAAAAATAAACCACCTAAAATGAATACAATAACTTCAGTAATGTTACATACCCAACATCGGTGTCCATGGATTCAGTGTAAGCTAACGGGAACCATCCAGTCAACTGTGTTCTCAGGTTTTCGCCAAACTGCCAACCTTTGTTGCGTTCCCCAAGCAATGCGATGATATCCCCTTCGAGAAAACTGAGCTGATTATCTCCTGAAGACAGATAAGCGTAGAGTGCCCTAGCCAATGGGGGCTGCTGTTGTGGCGGAAGTGGAGCTTGCCAAGATGGACGCTGTGATGCAGAATCGTGATTTGATGGCAGTGCCATTGAACGTGGACGGCGAGTTGGAGTAGCGTTCAAAGATTCTGAAAATGAAAATGGTTTCTTAGTAGACAGACTTAACTAGGCCATAGACTCCCCTATATCTGCATTCACTCATCACTTTCTGACGTTGTCTTACTAATATATAAAGGTATATTTAGTACTTGGAAAATATTTACCGTCTTCGAGGGAATGTGTACTGGAATTGATGTTAAAATCTGATTTGGCCCTTGAAATGTGGGCTGGCGATGGACTGGCAGCTCTGTCCATTGAGCGCACATCCAAACAAGAAGCGTCCATACTCCTTGTCTTCCTGAGTTGAGAGCTCATCGACAGACGTTCCAACTCGTCAGCGGAGACAGCACCTCTGTCACCGATTCCACGTCCACTTGGACTTGCGTATACATCTTCATCGGCCCAGAATGACACTTGCTGAAAAAGTTGTTATACAAATGAAGCCACATCAAATGGGACAATCATATCATATCAAAGAAAAGAACATAGGTTCATTGATATATTTCTGCAATGTTAAAATAAGGGAAAATTTTATATATTTCTTACCCTCATTTTGCTGATAAACATCGCATCAACAGCTGGTGGTAAGCCTTCCCTGGATCTGGCTGCTTCCTGCCAATCATCAATAGCGGCCCTGTAGGCTGATGAGCCTGCTGCGTGATATGCCAACCAGTGACGAGCCAAGGAACATTGACGTTCTAGTACGAATCCATAGCGCCGACGTTCTTGTGTCATTGCCTAGAACAAATGAAAATACAAGGTTTTTAATTATTATTTTCCTTCAATACTGTATGAGGCCTATTTCACACACAAAACCTGGATACAACATTTTTTTAAAGTATTACATTGATTTCTTAATAATATTGAATGAATCCCATTGACTCACATAAATTAACCAGTAATTTTTCAAAATCAATCAGAAAAAGATCCAACGGGGAAGGGGTCCGAAAGTAGATATTGCACACACATTATACTTACTTTCCAATTTACTCCACTTAAACCGTTTATATTAGATTTCGTCACATTTTTCCTATATTTCACCCGGTGCCAATTTCACCCAGAAACATTATCATCTACTTTATCCTGAGCATCTTTTTTTCGAACCAACATACTACTCCTATTTCCAATACAAGATGAGAAATTTTTCTCCCCTCACGTAACCCTTCTCAAATGACAGTAAGATTCTATGTCAAGAAACCATTTTCTAAAAGCGATTTCAATAGTACCTACGTATCATATGTTATAAGCTTTAGGTCGATCGAACGGATTTTTTCATTTCCATTAAAGACAGGTCTATTTTTCATACTTGACGGTAATCCACATCGATCTGAATCCATGTGACTTGTTAACAAACTACTTAATTGTTTTTTTAATACAAAAAAAAAATCTGCCGCTCAACTGCACGATAAGTTTTGTTGAGATGAAGAACTCGTGAGCGTGCACCAAGCAGGTTGAATGGCCTGGTGAATTCTATAGAGGTATCTTCTGTATCAGAACTTCTTCGTTCAGTTCAGAAAAGCTCCGAATGGTATAAGGTCATCCAGGCAGTCGTCGAAAGCAAACGCTATTCTCAGATGGGGTACAGTAGGAGAGCTACTTCGTTCCATCGTATCTGTAGAATGAGTGAGATACCCGACCTTTGCTAAATTCCCAAATAGACGGTGATGTGGAATCGAAATATAATAATATACATGGTAATTGAAGGATTTCCAAATAATTGTGCGTATAAAAAGTAACAAGCCCTAGGATTTTTCTCGTAACAAACAAATAGACCCGCATCACAATTTCCAAGGGTAATATGCTGGCACGAAAAGGTTTACGCAGGTAGGTAATATCGAAAATTCTAAAATAAAACTTTAAAAACTAAGATGAAAAACCACAAGATGGTTATCGATTTTCTTTGCCGATATAGTTTTTCGTGAAAACTGCTTCAATCAACGTTTTTCAAAAAAGGATTGTTTAAGATAAGATTGCTTCATCTGCTAGAATCAGTATTTTTTTTATATATACTGTACATATATTGCTGCCAATAATGAGATTGTCTAGACAAAGTATCCAAGGTTAACTGTATGAATCTTTTTATTATATACTTTACTCCGCTCCATGAAAACTAATAAAAATGTCACGAATAAGTTATTCAGTTTGCAATACTTGGTATCTCTGTGCGATGATAAAACGTACTATTATTATAACAGAAGATTGGACACCATTTTCTACGAAATCATAAGGAAAAGCAATTTCAACCCTAATATAAAAACCAATGAAATTTAATATTACGAAAAATAGTTTTCTATTTCAAACATTCTAGAAAAGTTATTAAACTAAAAGTAATTTTAAAGGCCATTTCACTCACTCATCCTTATGAACACGTTGGGTAGTTCAACACAACTCTTTCCGTAGATTTAATTTTTGAGTGAGGAGTAGCAAAGATGCGCGGAACACCAAATTAGTGATAGCTCGGTAAAAATTGGTAAGATCCATGGTTCTTTATTAGGTACCTACAATAAACGGTTCTTGCCTTTGAGGTTAATTTGTTTTCACATCATTAAAATCTCAACATAACATATACTCAATAGAGAATGAACAATTAATTTAAGATTCATAGGGATTGGTGATCGATTGATAACGTAGATATGAACCTACTCGTCATATTTGCCATATTCGTTAGGGGGGAAATTTATCATTGCCCAATGCCCAACCTTCAAACTTTTTCCTTTGAGGGATGTGATATGCTTCTTTTGACCATACGATAAATAAATAAATAAATACGGGGTGACTAAAAGTTACACAGTTACATCAAGTTGTAAAATGTGGATTGTGAATTTACAAATATATGCTACTTGATGAGATTTATCTAATCTTCTTTGGATGAACAGATGAGAAAATGTAAATACAAATTATAATGTGTCTATACTGTATATATGTATACTCGTATACATAAAACGGTTAGTTTTGCAGTAGACAATATCCTTTTTCACACTACATGTAATATGAATATTATAGAATAATGAAGTTTATGATAAAATTGACTAGACACTATATATTATCACTTCCTAAGCACATTCTATATGTCTCCATATAAACATAATGGGAGTTGCAGGAAATATTACCGTCCAGTTAACTACATCCTGGGTGGAGTCACTTCAATATAAATTGCTCAACTTACGTCTTTATTCTCTATAAAATATTGTTCCGCTTTCTGATAAATTTCTAGAGGACTAAATCTTCGGAGAGGCTGAATTAAATAATAATATATTGAACTGAAAACCAAAGCTCCACAAAGTGTAGTAATATTGAAAAAGTGAAAAATATAGTTTCAGTGTCTACTGCCTCGGAACAGACCTCGGTCTAGTGAGGCACTAAAATTTAGTCCCGGATAGTTGAGGTAACTTTGTGCCACATTAAACGATTTGTTTATATACATATTTGTTTTTGTATTGATTGTTTCTTTGTATGTATTCTGGAAAAAATAAATTTATTCATTCATTCATTCGTTCATATTTCAGACACAAGACGTATGTAATAGATTTTGAAATGGTCGCTATAAAAATTATAGGTACTCTGTATGTACACCTACATTTATGTACTTTTATATTGACTGTATAGTTTAAAATAAAATAAAAATTTAATCATGCCATAGCACCCGAGGGATGCTAATCTAAATTTTATTACAAAAATTATTTCATTAAGTTTTTTTCTTACTTTGGTGGATGTGCATTAGCACACGCAATGAAGGGAATAGAACTGGAGGATAATTTCAGTTAATACTATTTACTCTTTATTAAATGAAACAGGTCAATTAATGTAATACATTTGTAATGCTGAGTTTTCAACGGAAGAGTTTCAAATTATATACACTGTGAATATTTATTTATAAATGCAAATCTCAATGGAAATATTGAAAGACCATAATGTTTTATGCATAAGCGTAGATTTGACCCCACACACGAGACTTGTCTCTATTGGTATCTCGAAACATGTATAGTTTTAAGTAACCATGTTTGTGTGTGTAAAATATTGAAGGAAAATAAAAAGAATTTTGAAATTGAAATTGATGATGGATATACTTACATTTTTTAAGCTTTGTTCGCAGAAAGCATCGAGTTTCGTCTTTTCCTCTTCGAGAATTTGCATATTCTGTAAAAAAAAAAAACAATGCATTGAAATGGCAGTTTTAGAATCTATCGAAATATTCCAGGATTTGCATAACTGTGGCGTACGACACTTAGTATATGCGTTTTTTTCAATTTAATTTACATGAGCGAGGAAGGCAAAACGCTCAATGCTAAAACGCGTTACAGATCGCTAAATTAGTTTCGTTAAATTAATATTTAATAGTTATAACTGTTATAAGATTAGATTAGAAGGAACCAAGACTTGACCATACCTTTAGTTCCTTGTCCATGGCCATTCCACTCGTCTTTGTACTCTTTGTGTTCTTCTTTCTCTGCCTCTTCATGGCTGCAGCAGCCTTACTGTAACTTTCAGATCGTAATTTATGTTGTTGGAGGAAACGCTTCTGCTCGGACTGAAATCAAAAAGTTTTATCAATGAGACGCAACTGTAATAAGCGTTTAAGATTCAAATAAATTCCAAGAGATGCGAAATCTGTGCCAAAATCTGTAATCGAGATATTGGAGTCGAACAAAAGATTAAAATGTTCAAAATAGACTTGAAATTCTTTCATTGACTATTAGAAAATAATAATATAAAAGTGTATTTGGGGATCGGCGGATATCACTAGGAACATAATTTCCCGTAGAATATTCGTTGCAAAAATGAAAATTCACATAATTTTAACATTAATTTCCAAAGGTTACCGATAAATCTTGGAAGTAATGTTAAAATGTTGTGACGTTAAGTGGAAGGAGATTCAAATCTGAGTACTCAGTTACACAAAACTTTTGTAATAAATTCCAAAAGGGAGTGGATCGGTAGTCCTTTGTGAGAGTTCCGAAAATAGTACGACTTTTAGAGAATTTCCCCAGATTTGTCACTAAGATAGTTTACTATGAGTTTTAATGGAAAAATCACGACCGAATTGTAAAATACTATTCAAAATACGCAAAATACATAGATTACTTTTTATCCTGTAGAAAATAACTTGTAAATTTTGTGATATAACTAATTTTACTAGATTCTGAATCACGATAACATTAATCAACCTAATGGACATTGAAGATATTAATTTAAACAACCAAAATAACATATTTTCATAAATAAATATAATATAATGCGATATATATTTTCTACAGTGTTTCTTTCATTGTACACATGAATGATCACCTCAAACAAGTTGTCTAAACACAAAAGCAAATTCTTTCCAAAATAACATATAGGTACTGTGCAAAATAAATTGGTAACATGGTTATCAGAAAAGTTTTGTTTGTTTACGTAAGAAAAATATATAATAAAAGTTCGTCCCAATTTTCGATTAAGTCTTTTTCATCTGAACAATAATAATAACTACACAAAATTTGTCATGAACTTGTCAGGGTTGTCGGGAAAAAGAAGGAAAGGACAATCAAACACAATTCAACAACTATGGTTTGTTTTGTTTGAATCGTCAAGGGAATGCTCATGGATACGGATAAAATGAATAATCCCATACGTCCAAAAACTATTCCAATATAAGGTAAATATTTTTTTATTACAAAAACATTATTCCAAATCCAATATATGAGTATTAGATGTGGGATCATTTCTATGTTCTGCCTGAGCACTTGATGTCGTTAAAAGTACCCACAGGTAAAAAATGGATTGATAAAATACGAACATTTATAATTTTCGTGCTAGCTTAAACTAGCTGGCAAGTTAAAAAATAGTGATCAATAAATTAAATATACTTATAATCAGAGACAAGTAAAAGATATAGGTAAATATTCTAAATTAATTTTCAACTTCTATGCCTCTCGTTTTTTTAATTAGCAGTTATACATCAGGAAGACTGTAGTATAAATTTCATACTCTTCAAAAAACTATTCAGAAACAGACTTTTTATGTTATGATTTGATTTTTTCTGTCGTACTCTAGTCGGGGTTAACATTTGTTCCTGTTCTAGTATTGTATTGAAAAAAAAACTCAAGCAAAAAAAAAGGTTTTGTATAAAACTGAATGTGATGATTCTCTCTCTTTCAAAAAAACATTTTATAAATATAACTCTGATCTGATATACGAGTATATTATAGGAAAACGTCATGTGTCTTTTGGGGAAGAAATGTTTAACATTCAGAAATGGAGTGGCTAGGTGTGTAAATATTTGACACAAATTTTTCCCTTTCAAAGAGATTTCCTTCTGCCAATATTAAGCTTTTATTTGAAGAACTTTCAAAGGGTTTTCATGAGATATCGAATATCTTAAGAGTCAGGATCAATATAAAAAGCTCTGATTTTTCCCACTTGATAGGTGAACGAATTGTGAACAAAGAAATCTAGATTTTGAAAATATTACTATCAAAATACAACATGAAGTTGAATTGAACATAGTTTGTAAAATAAAATACAAATTTTCAGTGTTATTAATTACGAAGAAATTGTGGTGTATAATTTTCACTAATGAGCCTAGGTTATTGTTCTACGTATTTTCTTTATCTTGTCAGAATTTTAGAAATACAGAATAAATTATATAGACATTTTTTATTGCAGAGTTTTCATTATATTATTGTTTAGTTGTCTGTTCAATGCATTTTAGGAAATTCGCTGTTAGACACCAAATTTAGTCAAAGGCATTTTTTTCCTATTGAAACGTTAGTGAACGATAGTTACTTTCACAAACATCCGGCTTGTGTCGCCTACGGGAAACCTCCAATATCCGCCTGGAATGTATCCGATAGTGTCAGTTGATAAAATTTTCCATCAGAGTGGTAAAATTTACATATAAAACACAACAATATGATGGACTATTTACGGCAAATGAATATCGCAGAGAGCATTGCATGTGTTTTTGACTTTATGTCAGAATAAAAATGTGATGAGTACTTAATAGGAATCGGCCATACTGTATTCCTTGTTTAGCAACTTTTTTTTACAAAGAAACTTTTTGCATGATCTCACTCAACAATTTATATTTTATAAACAACAAGTTGGATTCTTCAAGCAAGCCTAGCTTTTTAAGCTTCTTATCTTCTATGCAACTTAAGCACGTTGTTGAAAGATGTGACTTACCTGAACTACTTTAGTGTCCTTCTCCAAGTTTGTCTCCAAAGGAACCAGTAGATCAACATAGAAAGCTTTTAGCTGAAAAGAAAAGAAAATAAATCATTAACTTAGTTTCTTTTGCGTGCCAACTACTAACTAGGTACAATACATAAGTTTAATGATGTAACACTAAATCATCAACGTTTATATTTTTGAGGAGCCATGAAATTGGAATGACTAATTCCTAAAAATTTAATGTACTCCTCAAAGGGACAAACCCTCTTGATCCTCGTGTAAATAAAGCTATAAATTTCATAGTCAGCTTGTCTTTTTATGCGTGTACTTGTCTTCGTATCAATCCCGTAAAATTTATATTTTACTACAAGTCAACTATTCTGTCGGTGTGTAAACTGTTGTGGATATCAACTTTATCTTTTTTTTCTAAGTGCATGTACGAGTATGGTCATACTTGTGATTCGAGTAAATGTCGTACACACTCATAACAGTATCAGAGCATCAATTTGAAACCGAATAATAATGTACCTAAGTTGTAATCTTTTTTGCCACTTTGTTTGTTTTTTCTGGACTTCTACAAGAGGACTATTTAGTACACAGTTATTTTTCGGATGATTCGATTTTGATTAATTCATTTCACGGGTATCCAATCCATTGTTCTGTATAAATCTCATCAAAGTTAATTAGCAAATTGTTCAATATAAATAATACGTAAAGGTAAATTCCATTTAAATTATTTTCTATCACGATATTACATATGTATTTGTACCTACATACAACATGCACAATGTCTGTTAGAGTAATGAAATTGATTTAAAATACATATAGTACTACCTATTTATTGCCTACTCTCGTGATCAAGTATATTCAGATGTTCCGTAAATTCGACTGAAACCAATTTGTCTATATGTATATTTTTTAAAAATTAAATCTGGGTTTATCTAAATAAACCCAAATACATGTCGAAACACTTCACAGAAAGCTTAAAAGCTTGTGTTGTGAAATGGAGTAGGTCGGGTATTGAACCCGCGCCCACTGGATTAACAGTCGAGCGCGTTACCAACCAGGCTACCGACCAATTCAGTGATACTTAAAATAGAAAAAAAAATAAGTGTTTAGTTTATAACATTACTGATGTACGAAATGATAAACTTTTTTTCTTTCAGTAGAATTAATTATCAATTATGTATCTATCAATCATATCAATTATGTATATATCAATTTAACGTTAAATAACACTAGTAAACCTAATTTTTATTACAAAAATATGAAGTGTATTCATTCCCCAATATAATGACAAAATGTCATAGAGCTAATTACTTCATTTTAAAACAGCTTGACACAATTTTATTAGTAAAATTATTAAAAGTGTTATACATAAATGGTCTTCAATATGGCGCTAGCTTGACTAAAAATAAATGCTTAAAATATAAATAAAATATTTTTACACTTTCACTTTTTTATAAAGGGTTTTTGATGCAATGATTTAATTTTCTCGAATATTTTTAATTACCAGTATTTTCATAAACCTGTCTACTTTATCTTAAAATAATATCAATTTTTATTAGTTTTTTTGTATTAGTCTCTAATTTTATAGGAAAATTAGTCATTGGGCGAAATTATAGTTAGCAATTTAATAGCTCATTGCTAAAAGAATATTTTTTATTTATTTTGATTGATTTTAATCCAATTGTCGTACATTGCGAGTTTTCAGTAATAGTTTGCATGATTCATTATTTATTGAACACATTGTGAAAATGACAATTTTAAATATTTCGCTGATTAATATTATAATTAAATTAATATTTTATTACACTAGTATTTATACCCATAAAAAAGTATAAACCATCTACAAAAAAAACAGTTTTATTTATTCTGCAAGTGTACAAAGTATAGATGTATTATTAAAGTTCCCACAATAAGTTACCACGAAAGTTTTTCACAATATTGCGATTTCGTAGTAAACATTTTTCGGCGTTGAAACTTGCAAATATGTTTTTTTTTTTTTTTTTTTTTTTTTTTTTTTTTTTTTTTTTAAATGAATCTGGGTTTATCGAAATAAACCCAAATACATCTTTGTACACTTCACAGAAAGCTTAAAAGCTTGTGTTGTAAAGTGGAGTAAGTCGGGGATTGATTTATCGTGGCATTTCGCACAAATAATTCAGAACATCCCTGTGTACATGTATTATGCTCATACAGTTATGTGGTCTTGAATTGATTCCCGGATATAGAGTAAAGGAATACTTATGGAACACTTCTTCTTCTCTGGGTGCCATGTCAGGTCCCCCCGACGTCGGCTATCACTCTGGCGTAGGCCTCCCTGTCCTGTGCCAGCCGGAACAGCTCCCCCACACACACACACACTCTATTCAATATAATTATGATTGGACAAAGTAGGTACTAGGCAGGTTTGCACTGATTACTGTATTGAACCCTTAAAAGTTTGTGTATTTTTGCTGTCTGTTAATCCGTTAGAAGGGTAAAAACACTGTATAAAAGTAGTAAACACAATGCTTTGAAAATTAAGTAGAGCTTAGAGGCACGTCATTACTGGGGCATCATCCCATATATTGTTGGTAAACGACTATAAAATCCGATAGTTCGGCAATTAACATGGGAAACGTCCCCGAAACTCCATTAAATTAAGGTTTGGTTAACAATAAAGATTGGATTATCATTCCATTAGGGCAATCATTATTGTAGGTATGTATAAATATAACAGTAGCGGTAACGTTTATATGTATAGCTGAAAATATTCTACGGAAAAATAAACAGAAAAATCTATGTCATTAATTAACCAGTAAAACTATGTGCAGGAGGAGTAGATGAAACATGCAATAATTTTATACCTAGTCCATATTAATTATTTAGTAGAAAGCGTTGGTATTGGATTTCATTCAGGAACATTATTATCTACATAGAGCAGATATTAATTGATTTTTACCAATGTCAGTATCACATGCACTTGATATTGGTAAAACACTCCAATGCAATGTTAAATACTCCGTTTTTTTTCTAGAAAATTTATATATTGCTATAATCTACCCACACATATTTCAAATAAGTAGTTCATTCTTTAGACCTGTAGGTATACCTAATATGTTTTAAGCAAATGATTTCACAAGCAGCTCTTGGGATTTAGGAAAGCATCTCTGACTGGATGCACCTCAGCGGAGTGTCAGTTTTTGTGTTCATATGAACGAAGCGTTGATGATATTCACCCATACACTTTTTACAGCAATCATCAAGGTAAACAATACTTTATAGATATGTTAGTATGTACTAGAAACATGAACATTAGAATAAAAATAGACTAACACTTACGATATTCATTTGCTGTTCCTGTATTTCTCTGTACACTTCAACCACCTTCATGAGAGCTGTACCTGGAACAACAAAAGCATTTGTAAAGTTAATAACGTGAAAACTATTTTCAGCGTACTTACGATCTAAGTAGATAAATGTATGCAATTTCATCGTATCGCAAAGAGACATATAAAGGGAAATTCTCCGTACGAAGCCGAGTATTGAAAAGTATATTTACTGGAATGTAATTTAGTATTGAATATTTGTACTTATTTTTACAAAACCCAATCGATTCGCTTCGTGATAACTTTATGTTAAATTGTCAGGAAATATTTAGAAACGTTTGCTGCCAACAAATCATAAAATAGTTTTCACCATATTACATACTACACAAAGAACATACGTACGTATTATACTTATTTCTATCCGTACAATTTTAAAATCATCCCTATATCTACCATCCCAACTTAATTTTATTCACAGTACGTTTCTAACTTAACTTACTTAAAAACTAAAAACCTTTCTTAATACAAATATAATATATGCTGTGTAATCTTGAAACTTCATTCTTATAATATTAGAAACCAACTTATACTAATTCTGAAAGGAATATAATCAAGTAAAGAGTATTGGATTGAGTTTGTTTAGCATTCAGACCAGATAGACCTTAAGCAGAAACTAGTTATTTCATACGTATATATTATCATACCAACAACTGTATATTATACTGAACAATCCTTATAATAATATGTAGGTTGGAAAAGTTCATCCTTTTTCAAGCAACTGAACAGCTATCACGTAATTTTATAACAAATAATATACTTCACTTTAAGTAATATTTTCTAAGGATAAAGATACAAAATATACTAATATACTTATATGTAACATAATCACTGAAAGAATATATAGGATCTTGGTCCGTAAATAATTATTATATTTCCACTGCCCAGGTTCCAAGCCAAAACTTTTTTCCATGATATAGATATTATTCATATTCATGTACATATTAAAAAGTAAAATAAACCTTTGCCTTATGTAATGAGTTGAAAGAAAGAGAACATTCAAGACAACATAATTTTCAAGAGAACTATACAGTTTTTTTATAAAAAAATAATTTATAGTAAATGCAGGTTATATGTGCGCAGCTAGCTATGGAGACAGAATAATGGAATATATTAGCAAACTTCTGTTGATCTGATTCTTGATGAAAACGATACCAGACACTAAAAGCATAATTATTATGTATTTTCCACATTGGTGCAAAGACAGAACGCCTCCACGCGGTGCACCCAGGGCAACGTACATTGTACGGCTAAAGTTCTGTCAAGACGGCGAAAGAGAAGAGAAAAGAGAGAGAATCGTGAAAAACTTACTTACTGTGAACTAAAATGAGCCGAAAAAAACGAGTAAACAGCCCTTCTCAGGGCTATCGGACGAGAGACCTCGGAAAGAGGGTCCGAATTCTCCAATTAAACATCGAAGGCATCAGCAAATCTAAATCTGAATTTCTTACCAAAATGACACAGGAGCTCAGGATTGATGTGATACTGCTTCAGGAGACACACACCGCGGACGAACAACAACTGGCTTCGCGAGGCGCAATCCCGGGATTTAAGTTGGCTGGTGCCGTCTACCACCCCAAACATGGTGTGGCCACCTACATACGAGATGGTCTTGTCTGGACTCTGGAATTCTGTTCCGAAACAGAAAATGTGTCCACCATTTCCACTAAACTAGGGGAGTTGACTATTGTCAACATTTACAAACCACCCACAGTCCCCTGGCCATCTCCTGTCATTCCAACAGATCATCCACACCCATCCATCATCATGGGGGACTTTAACAGCCACCACACCGACTGGGGATATGGCGAGACGGACCACAATGGTGAAGCACTCTCGGAATGGATGGAGACTGAAAACCTGCGTCTCATTTTCAATGCAAAGGACAGGGGCACCTTTCACTCGGCAAGATGGAACAGAGATTACAACCCCGACCTGTGTCTGGCAACAACTGACGATAGCGGTAAACCTCAACCTGTCATTCGTGAGGTTCTAAAAATCTTTCCCCGCAGCCAGCACAGGCCTGTTGTGGCAACAATAGGGCACTCCGTCCCGATTGTGAACAGCGCACAAGTGCCACGCTGGAATTTCCAAAAGGCCGAGTGGGAGGTGTTTGCCACCTGCCTGGATGAGGGCATAACTGCCATTGACCCTCTGCCCTCGAACTACAGTAAATTCATGACAGCAGCTGTAGAAGCTGCCAAGAAATCCATTCCGAGAGGCTACCGTAAAACTTACATCCCGGGCTGGAATGAGGAATGTGAGAGTCTCTACCGAAGCTTCCTGGAGACTGAGAATCAGTCAGTGGCCGAGGAGTTGCTGGAATCCCTCGACAGCGCACGCAAACATAAATGGACCAGTCTAGTCGAAAGCCTAGACTTCAAACATTCAAGTCGCAAGGCATGGTCCCTACTTCGAAAACTGGGTGACAGCACCCCACCAGACCGTGTCGCGAGGATTTCAGCAAATCACGTGGCTAACAAAATCGTTGAAAATGGTAGGGCACCTGGAGATAAGAACTTCCAGCGAAGTGTTTAAGAGCAGCTCCGTGCGGCACAGCAAGCAGCCCAGAGTCGGTCGGAATTGGCTGACCCATTCACTGAATCAGAAGTAACCTCAGCCATCCAATCCCTAAAAGCGGGCAAAGCTGCGGGCGCTGATGGTGTGTTTCCAGAATTCCTGAGGTTCTGTGGAAAGAGTACTATCACCTGGCTAACAAGGTTCTACTCCAACATCCTGGACACGGGGAAACTCCCAAGGGAGTTTAAAAGAACCAAAACAATAGCCTTGTTAAAGCCTGGGAAGCCACCTGAGGATCCCGCTGGCTACCGGCCGATTGCTTTGCTTAGTGTCTGCTACAAACTACTTGAGCGCCTAATCTTAAACAGAATAGAGCCCATCATAAACTCTCACATTCCCATAGAACAGGCTGGATTCAGAGCCGGAAGAAGCTGCTGCGACCAGGTAATGGCCCTCACCACCCATATCGAAAATGGTTTCCAGAGGAAACAAAAAACTGGAGCAGCATTTATCGACCTCTCAGCTGCATACGATACGGTGTGGAGACACGGGCTGTTACTTAAATTCCTTAGCGTAATACCCTGCAAGGCACTTGGTTCCCTGCTTAACAACATGCTCAGTAACCGTCATTTCCGGGTTCACCTAGGAGACGAAGTGAGCAGAGGAAGAACCCTGAACAACGGCCTCCCTCAGGGATCAGTGCTTGCACCGGTACTTTTTAACCTCTACACCAGCGACCTCCCTTCTACCACCAGCAGGAAATTCATTTACGCGGATGATATTGTACTCACCACCCAGAGCAACTCATTCTCTGCCTGCGAAAACACCCTGCAGGAGGACCTGTCAGTTCTGACCCAGTACTTCACAAAATGGAGGCTAAAACTAAACCTGTCTAAAACTGAAGTATCAACCTTCCACCTGAGCAACCGTCTGTCCCAACGGGAACTCAATGTGATACTGAATGGGTGTAGGCTCGAACACAATCCCAACCCTAAATACCTAGGGGTCACTCTAGACAGGTCCCTGACGTACAAGAAACACCTGCAGGGGACTGCCGCGAAAGTACAAACTCGCAACAATATCATCCAAAAGCTCACAGGGACGAGCTGGGGAGCTGGTGTCAACACCTTGAGGACTTCTTCTCTGGCTCTGGTATACTCGGCAGCGGAATACTGCGCCCCCGTATGGACTGGAAGCGCGCACACAAAAGCCCTCGACACCCAACTGAACGTTACAATGCGCATGGTGAGTGGCACAATCAGGTCTACACCACTGCAGTGGCTCCCAGTGTTGAGCGGCATAGCCCCCCCAGAGCTCCGTCGAAACGAGGCGACAATAAGAGAATGGACAAAATGCTATGACAATGCGGCCCTTCCAATACACCAGGACATTCCCAGTGAGGACTCACTCCGCCTTGAGTCCCGCCACCCCTCCTGGAAACTAGGGAGGGAGCTTATGGTGAATGAATACAACACAAAAACCGAATGGGGACGTGTTTGGAGGGAAAGCGGCATAGACTCCGATGGACTTGTGGGGGACCCGTCGACAATGCCACCTGGTAGCCACTTGCCACGCCGCTTGTGGTGTAACCTGAACAGAATCCGAACAGGACACGGAAGGTGCGGCCTCCTCCTCCACAGATGGGGCAAAAGGGAGCACCCATATTGCCCCTGTGGAGGGCTGGAGTCTGTCACCCACATCACCAGGGAGTGTCCACTCACCAAGTTCAGCGGTACCATCGAGGACATACACAACCTGTCTCCTGAGGCTCTTCAATACCTGAGCTCCCACGATCTTAAACTCTGACTCTGCCTTCTTAACGCCATACGATATATATATATATATTGATGATAATGCACCGTTATTCAAGTTTTCGGAGCTTTCGGCTAATTCAAAATGTTTTCATTAAATTATTGTATTGTCGGGATTTCACATTATAATTCGGCTGGCAGGATTTAGGGCCAGGAGGAAAGATAACACAATAATAATACTTAAGGGCATGGCACCGGGAATGACGTCACAGTCTTTTCCCACGGCATTAAGGTTCAAAATTGCGTGACAATCGCGTGATAAAATGGTAAAAATAGCGTTCTTTTTCCATTTTTTGGGGTTAATTTTGCAGCTATCAAAAAACTTTCACAGTTATTCCCTAGATTTTAATGCATATTATCAGTACAAGAAAAAAAAATACTCCGCGACTTTCGGGAAACGAGTTTCCGTCTTTCGGAAAAAAGGTCAGAGGTGTTTTTAATTTTTTTTTTGAGAAATCTATACAAGATATAAAAAATCTTTTACGGTTACTCCCTAGATAAAGGTTCAATGCATCTACCCATTTTTTTTCCAAAGCATATTTAGTAACGGTTGTCGATATAGAAGGTCTCCCGTTTTTAGAAATTTTTGAAATGTCGGTTTGCACACTCTTAATAACATTATGTAGATTAGCTTTCGTTGTTTAGTGGAGCTAGAGGTACATTGTATTCTGATGGTATAGGCTGAAAGTTTATAAGTTCAACAGAGATAAAACGTTAGACTTAGAACCATAAAATTTAGAAACAACGGTCGATCGGATAAAGAAACCGTGATCGGAATAAAATATTTCTATTTATTTACAACAACTGTATCTACTGACATTGTATCCTAACAAGAAGACGGTATAACATTGTTTCCCAAGATTCCAGAAACCGTATATTAGATTGTACAGAAGACGTTCCCAAATTGAGAAGGTTATTTGTCTATTTATATTACTAGGCAACTCAATACATGAACGAGTATTTGAATGGTACTTGCAGTGTTATTTGAATCAC